>CALYLW010000723.1:318847-359886 GCA_944989445.1 Ampullaceana balthica | reverse complement strand
AAGAGTCTCTTTGTATACACCAACATGCATTCAATATAATTAAAAATAACCTACATAAAGTGTTACAACTTACAGGTTCAAATTACGCAGGCCAATGATCATAATCCCTTGCCATTCCCCGGTATCAGCTTACACAAGAGTTTAAATTTGAGACTCAATATCTCTTGTTTAAAAAAACCATTTAATATTTTTAGGATTTAAGTGAAAAGTTGTGAAACGATTTGAATTCCCAAAAGAGTCATTTAAAAAAAATGTAAAAGTGAGATTAACACCCCTTTGAAAACCTCATATTCCCTTAAAAAATAGGTATTGTGAGGAAAAAATATGGATTTACGAGTTAAATCCAATCCTAAAACAACAAAAAAAAAACAAAAAAAAAAAAAAACTAAAAACTAACATATCAAGGCCATATAAATTTTATCATTGGGAAAATGGGGAATATACAAGGGATTAAACCCCCAGGGATGAAGGGTTTTAAAAATAAAAAAATATTATTATTGTCAGATCTTTTAATTATAAATAAAAAAGAAAAACCTCCATCACTTCCCCTTTCCATGATGCCAGGTTATATAAAAGGTTATATAAAAATAAAAAAAAAAAAAAAAAAAAAAAAATTCACTGATTCACTGCACGGCTTATAAAATGAATGGCATGTATGCAGGGCAAAATAACTGAACTAACTGAAAACAATCCTGCGCATTTTTTGTTGATGATATTTATTTTTTTATGATTAAAAACACAAGTCTGTGCCAGACACTCAAGAAATTCTGCTTTCACATAGGCTTTTATCTATACTACTGGCTTTCTCCCTTCACACCTTACAGTGCAGTCTTCTATAGCTACATAAAAAAATAACTAAAAAACTAAAGAGCTCCTAATAAAAACCTAGCACTAAAAAAACATAATCTGCAGTAGATAGAGCCTAGTATTGCTCATAGAGATCACATCAGTAACCCCCCACACCCCACCCCGAACATCCCCAGAACAAGAACCCCCCATAGCTTCATACATAAATCAGTGCGTCTCCAGTACACCCCTCACGCCCCCACACCAACCACCCAGTCAGACCCGCCAGTGCTCCAACCGTCCCACCCCACCCTAGGTCCCACTACCAAGCAGTCCGCCCAGAGGCACAAAACAAAACAAACACAAGTGTCCATCAGATTTATGAGGCGGAGGGAGAACAACCAGACTTACAACATTACCATACTACCAGACACTGACCGAATGAGGCCATCTTCCTCCTCTGTCTGGTCTGGCTTGTCGTCCATATTCTTGGCCTAGGTCATGGACGTCAGCAGCCTGGAACATTCAGCAGTAACAAGACTTTCATCTCCAACCATCTTGAAACTGTTAACAAAAATAATGCTAATGACAAGCAGGTTTATCAAAGTCTGGACAGTCATTGTTCTAAAGTTGAACAATTTTCCAAACAGCTGGGGGAAGTGGATAACTCATGTGCACAAAATTATGACTCTGATGATTTGGATTTGACAGAATTTTCATTAATGGGAGAAAGAAATCAACAAGAAATTAGTCCAACAAGAGTATTACACAATAAACAAGAAACTGGTTCTACAAAAGCATTACGCAATAAATCAGAAACAAAAAATGGTGCTAGAAGGAAAAAGGGGAACGAATTCCTAGAGAAATTAAAAGCACTGATTCAGTCAGAGTTGTTTCATCTTTCCGTTAGTGTTGTAGTGGTGATGGTGATGTTGAGGATCTTAAGAAGGTGGAACCAAACAGGCAACAAGTGGCTAGATATGCCAGATATCGGGGACTGGCTCATTTTGTAAGTAGTTAAATTTAATTTTTTCTTCCGAGGGCATAAACATTGATATGGTATAAAAGTAGCAAGTGTTATACTTTATAATCAGAAAGTGAATTTATTTGAAATTTGTACACGTGTATGTTGGGTAAATTAAAACATGACATAACTAGAAAACCTTTATTCATTTCACAAGCCGCTCATTGCACCAAATATATTGAACCAAAGACAAACTTTTTTTTAACAAAACAGCCTGTGTTTCAACCTATTTATTGTTTATACAATGCTGTTTGTAAATTAATTCAAAGAACAAAAACAAAAAACTCTGCAATCTCAGGGATTGAACCTGTGTCTATCAGGTTGCTAATTATATATCATAACCACACCACTGTTATTAACCACACCACTGTTATTAACCACACCACTGTTATTAACCACATCACTGTTATTGACCACACCACTGTTATTGACCACACCACTGTTATTGACCACACCACTGTTATTGACCACACCACTGTTATTGACCACATCACTGTTATTGACCACACCACTGTTATTGACCACACCACTATTATTGACCACACCACTGTTATTGACCACATCACTGTTATTGACCACACCACTGTTATTGACCACACCACTGTTATTGACCACACCACTGTAATGTGTGGCTTGTAAGCATGGTATCATAGGCTCCTCAATCACAGGTCAATTTTAACAGCCTAGCCTCCCAGCCTCAAGCCTTCAAACATGTTATGAGGCAGCTCAAACGCCGTTCAAGGATTGATGTGTAGTTGACTCTATTTTTGTGTCATTTAAATATTATACAATTACAGTGGTACCTCGAGATACCAGTGCCCTAACATACGAGTTATTTGAGATACGAGATGTCAAGCGAGCGAAGTTTTGTTTTGAAATAGGAGCGACATTTGAGATACGAGAAACAGCCAGCTGCAATGCTTCACACGGGCCATCCAGTTTACTGCACCTGCGTCTCATACATGATCCCACGTATTCCCCCAGTGTGCTTGTTTACCTTGCTGTCGAAGCATCTTTGCTAAGTTTTGCTAGGGCTTTGCGGTTTTTGTGCATATACATACTTTGTCACATTTTTTTCTATAACCATGGGTCCGAAAAAAGTGAGTGGAAAGGTGGGTGCTCATAAGAAGATGATGTCTATTGAATTAAAGCGTGAAATCATAGAAAAAATATGAGCGAGGTGTGCGAGTAGCTGACTTGGCGAGGCAGTAAGGGTGCAGTACTTCAATGATATGCACTGTGCTTAAACAGAAGGAGTCGATAAAAGATACGACGCCAGCTAAGGGCGTTACAAAAATTTCTAAGCTCCGGAGCAGTGACTAAAATTAAGCATGTATACAGTAGCATTTAAGTTGTGTGTAAGTTACATTTAAGTGACCAAAATACAAATATGTTTGTACACTTTATGAAACCAGTTGTTATTTTAGTTTACATTCTCTTTTATTATGTTGATATACAAATTTGTCATTTATAAATACATTTTTCTTATTCAAAAACAGGTAACAAAAACAATTAGAACAGCATTTTTGGGGCTGGAACAGATTAATGGCATTTCAATTAATTTAAATGGGGAAAATTGCTTTGAGATACAAGCAAATTGATATATGAGCAAGGTTACCGACCGAATTAAACTCGTATCTCGAGGTATCACTGTTTTCAATCATTTCATTTATTTCATCAATTATGTCCCCTTACTACATGGATTGGGAAAAAGGGATTATCTCAACATTTATCATTTACTGAAATATTTTAAAACTGTACATGTCATAAGGTTTTTCCTGGTTCTTTTTATTGATTTCCAGAACTGAAAACAAGAATTACCTTTCCATGTCTGTGATCTTCTCTTTTATGATCATCGGGGCTACAAGGGGGCGCTGTGCAAAGCGGGCGCAGAGCATGTTTATCAACTTGGCTCTCACAACAATCTACTTTTATCGTGTTGCAACTGGCAGTCTTTTATTTCCAGCTTCATGGTTTCTATCACAAAGGTAACTAGTTTTTTACATTCATCAATGTCTTTCATTAGCAAATGGTTACTGAAATAGAACTAAAAGAGATGTTAGTGAAATAGAACTAAAAGAGATGTTAGTGAAATAGAACTAAAAGAGATGTTAGTGAAATAGAACTAAAAGAGATGTTAGTGAAATAGAACTAAAAGAGATGTTAGTGAAATAGAACTAAAAGAGATGTTAGTGAAATAGAACTAAAAGAGATGTTAGTGAAATAGAACTAAAAGAGATGTTAGTGAAATAGAACTAAAAGAGATGTTAGTGAAATAGAACTAAAAGAGATGTTAGTGAAATAGAACTAAAAGAGATGTTAGTGAAATAGAACTAAAAGAGATGTTAGTGAAATAGAACTAAAAGAGATGTTAGTGAAATAGAACTAAAAGAGATGTTAGTGAAATAGAACTAAAAGAGATGTTAGTGAAATAGAACTAAAAGAGATGTTAGTGAAATAGAACTAAAAGAGATGTTAGTGAAATAGAACTAAAAGAGATGTTAGTGAAATAGAACTAAAAGAGATGTTAGTGAAATAGAACTAAAAGAGATGTTAGTGAAATAGAACTAAAAGAGATGTTAGTGAAATAGAACTAAAAGAGATGTTAGTGAAATAGAACTAAAAGAGATGTTAGTGAAATAGAACTAAAAGAGATGTTAGTGAAATAGAACTAAAAGAGATGTTAGTGAAATAGAACTAAAAGAGATGTTAGTGAAATAGAACTAAAAGAGATGTTAGTGAAATAGAACTAAAAGAGATGTTAGTGAAATAGAACTAAAAGAGATGTTAGTGAAATAGAACTAAAAGAGATGTTAGTGAAATAGAACTAAAAGAGATGTTAGTGAAATAGAACTAAAAGAGATGTTAGTGAAATAGAACTAAAAGAGATGTTAGTGAAATAGAACTAAAAGAGATGTTAGTGAAATAGAACTAAAAGAGATGTTAGTGAAATAGAACTAAAAGAGATGTTAGTGAAATAGAACTAAAAGAGATGTTAGTGAAATAGAACTAAAAGAGATGTTAGTGAAATAGAACTAAAAGAGATGTTAGTGAAATAGAACTAAAAGAGATGTTAGTGAAATAGAACTAAAAGAGATGTTAGTGAAATAGAACTAAAAGAGATGTTAGTGAAATAGAACTAAAAGAGATGTTAGTGAAATAGAACTAAAAGAGATGTTAGTGAAATAGAACTAAAAGAGATGTTAGTGAAATAGAACTAAAAGAGATGTTAGTGAAATAGAACTAAAAGAGATGTTAGTGAAATAGAACTAAAAGAGATGTTAGTGAAATAGAACTAAAAGAGATGTTAGTGAAATAGAACTAAAAGAGATGTTAGTGAAATAGAACTAAAAGAGATGTTAGTGAAATAGAACTAAAAGAGATGTTAGTGAAATAGAACTAAAAGAGATGTTAGTGAAATAGAACTAAAAGAGATGTTAGTGAAATAGAACTAAAAGAGATGTTAGTGAAATAGAACTAAAAGAGATGTTAGTGAAATAGAACTAAAAGAGATGTTAGTGAAATAGAACTAAAAGAGATGTTAGTGAAATAGAACTAAAAGAGATGTTAGTGAAATAGAACTAAAAGAGATGTTAGTGAAATAGAACTAAAAGAGATGTTAGTGAAATAGAACTAAAAGAGATGTTAGTGAAATAGAACTAAAAGAGATGTTAGTGAAATAGAACTAAAAGAGATGTTAGTGAAATAGAACTAAAAGAGATGTTAGTGAAATAGAACTAAAAGAGATGTTAGTGAAATAGAACTAAAAGAGATGTTAGTGAAATAGAACTAAAAGAGATGTTAGTGAAATAGAACTAAAAGAGATGTTAGTGAAATAGAACTAAAAGAGATGTTAGTGAAATAGAACTAAAAGAGATGTTAGTGAAATAGAACTAAAAGAGATGTTAGTGAAATAGAACTAAAAGAGATGTTAGTGAAATAGAACTAAAAGAGATGTTAGTGAAATAGAACTAAAAGAGATGTTAGTGAAATAGAACTAAAAGAGATGTTAGTGAAATAGAACTAAAAGAGATGTTAGTGAAATAGAACTAAAAGAGATGTTAGTGAAATAGAACTAAAAGAGATGTTAGTGAAATAGAACTAAAAGAGATGTTAGTGAAATAGAACTAAAAGAGATGTTAGTGAAATAGAACTAAAAGAGATGTTAGTGAAATAGAACTAAAAGAGATGTTAGTGAAATAGAACTAAAAGAGATGTTAGTGAAATAGAACTAAAAGAGATGTTAGTGAAATAGAACTAAAAGAGATGTTAGTGAAATAGAACTAAAAGAGATGTTAGTGAAATAGAACTAAAAGAGATGTTAGTGAAATAGAACTAAAAGAGATGTTAGTGAAATAGAACTAAAAGAGATGTTAGTGAAATAGAACTAAAAGAGATGTTAGTGAAATAGAACTAAAAGAGATGTTAGTGAAATAGAACTAAAAGAGATGTTAGTGAAATAGAACTAAAAGAGATGTTAGTGAAATAGAACTAAAAGAGATGTTAGTGAAATAGAACTAAAAGAGATGTTAGTGAAATAGAACTAAAAGAGATGTTAGTGAAATAGAACTAAAAGAGATGTTAGTGAAATAGAACTAAAAGAGATGTTAGTGAAATAGAACTAAAAGAGATGTTAGTGAAATAGAACTAAAAGAGATGTTAGTGAAATAGAACTAAAAGAGATGTTAGTGAAATAGAACTAAAAGAGATGTTAGTGAAATAGAACTAAAAGAGATGTTAGTGAAATAGAACTAAAAGAGATGTTAGTGAAATAGAACTAAAAGAGATGTTAGTGAAATAGAACTAAAAGAGATGTTAGTGAAATAGAACTAAAAGAGATGTTAGTGAAATAGAACTAAAAGAGATGTTAGTGAAATAGAACTAAAAGAGATGTTAGTGAAATAGAACTAAAAGAGATGTTAGTGAAATAGAACTAAAAGAGATGTTAGTGAAATAGAACTAAAAGAGATGTTAGTGAAATAGAACTAAAAGAGATGTTAGTGAAATAGAACTAAAAGAGATGTTAGTGAAATAGAACTAAAAGAGATGTTAGTGAAATAGAACTAAAAGAGATGTTAGTGAAATAGAACTAAAAGAGATGTTAGTGAAATAGAACTAAAAGAGATGTTAGTGAAATAGAACTAAAAGAGATGTTAGTGAAATAGAACTAAAAGAGATGTTAGTGAAATAGAACTAAAAGAGATGTTAGTGAAATAGAACTAAAAGAGATGTTAGTGAAATAGAACTAAAAGAGATGTTAGTGAAATAGAACTAAAAGAGATGTTAGTGAAATAGAACTAAAAGAGATGTTAGTGAAATAGAACTAAAAGAGATGTTAGTGAAATAGAACTAAAAGAGATGTTAGTGAAATAGAACTAAAAGAGATGTTAGTGAAATAGAACTAAAAGAGATGTTAGTGAAATAGAACTAAAAGAGATGTTAGTGAAATAGAACTAAAAGAGATGTTAGTGAAATAGAACTAAAAGAGATGTTAGTGAAATAGAACTAAAAGAGATGTTAGTGAAATAGAACTAAAAGAGATGTTAGTGAAATAGAACTAAAAGAGATGTTAGTGAAATAGAACTAAAAGAGATGTTAGTGAAATAGAACTAAAAGAGATGTTCTGTTATCTTCTAGAAATTTATTTAGATGATACTTCTGGCCATTTTTATTTAGCAAATAGGTTTTAGCACTGTTGTTACACTACTTCCTCCTAACTATTATAGGGTACAATCAAATGTTACACAACATCCTCCTAACTATTATATGGTACAATCAAATGTTACACAACATCCTCCTAACTATTATAGGGTACAATCAAGTGGTACACAACATCCTCCTATTATATGGTACAATCAAGTGTTATACAACATCCTCCTAACTATTATAGGGTACAATCAAGTGGTACACAACATCCTCCTAACTATTATAGGGTACAATCAAGTGTTATACAACATCCTCCTAACTATTATAGGGTACAATCAAGTGTTATACAACATCCTCGTAACTATTATAGGGTACAATCAAGTGGTACACAACATCCTCCTAACTATTATAGGGTACAATCAAGTGGTACACAACATCCTCCTAACTATTATAGGGTACAATCAAGTGTTATACAACATCCTCCTAACTATTATAGGGTACAATCAAGTGTTATACAACATCCTCCTAACTATTATAGGGTACAATCAAGTGTTATACAACATCCTCCTAACTATTATAGGGTACAATCAAGTGTTATACAACATCCTCCTAACTATTATAGGGTACAATCAAGTGTTATACAACATCCTCCTAACTATTATAGGGTACAATCAAGTGTTATACAACATCCTCCTAACTATTATAGGGTACAATCAAGTGTTATACAACATCCTCCTAACTATTATAGGGTACAATCAAGTGTTATACAACATCCTCCTAACTATTATATGGTACAATCAAGTGGTACACAACATGCTCCTAACTATTATATGGTACAATCAAATGTTATACAACATCCTCCTAACTATTATATGGTACAATCAAGTGTTACACAACATCCTCCTAACTATTATATGGTACAATCAAGTGTTACACAACATCCTCCTAACTATTATATGGTGCAATCAAGTGGTACACAACATCCTCCTAACTATTATAGGGTACAATCAAGTGGTACACAACATCCTCCTAACTATTATATGGTGCAATCAAGTGGTACACAACATCCTCCTAACTATTATATGGTACAATCAAGTGGTACACAACATCCTCCTAACTATTATATGGTGCAATCAAGTGGTACACAACATCCTCCTAACTATTATATGGTGCAATCAAGTGGTACACAACATCCTCCTAACTATTATAGGGTACAATCAAGTGGTACACAACATCCTCCTAACTATTATAGGGTACAATCAAGTGTTACACAACATCCTCCTAACTATTATATGGTGCAATCAAGTGGTACACAACATCCTCCTAACTATTATAGGGTACAATCAAGTGGTACACAACATCCTCCTAACTATTATAGGGTACAATCAAGTGTTACACAACATCCTCCTAACTATTATATGGTGCAATCAAGTGGTACACAACATCCTCCTAACTATTATAGGGTACAATCAAGTGTTACACAACATCCTCCTAACTATTATATGGTGCAATCAAGTGGTACACAACATCCTCCTAACTTATAGGGTCCAATCAAGTGATACACAACATCCTCCTAACTATTATATGGTGCAATCAAGTGGTACACAACATCCTCCTAACTATTATAGGGTACAATCAAGTGGTACACAACATCCTCCTAACTATTATAGGGTACAATCAAGTGTTACACAACATCCTCCTAACTATTATATGGTGCAATCAAGTGGTACACAACATCCTCCTAACTATTATAGGGTACAATCAAGTGTTACACAACATCCTCCTAACTATTATATGGTGCAATCAAGTGGTACACAACATCCTCCTAACTATTATAGGGTCCAATCAAGTGTTACACAACATCCTCCTAACTATTATAGGGTACAATCAAGTGTTACACAACATCCTCCTAACTATTATATGGTGCAATCAAGTGGTACACAACATCCTCCTAACTATTATAGGGTACAATCAAGTGTTATACAACATCCTCCTAACTATTATAGGGTACAATCAAGTGGTACACAACATCCTCCTAACTATTATATGGTACAATCAAGTGGTACACAACATCCTCCTAACTATTATATGGTACAATCAAGTGTTATACAACATCCTCCTAACTATTATATGGTACAATCAAGTGGTACACAACATCCTCCTAACTATTATAGGGTACAATCAAGTGTTACACAACATCCTCCTAACTATTATATGGTACAATCAAGTGGTACACAACATCCTCCTAACTATTATATGGTACAATCAAGTGTTATACAACATCCTCCTAACTATTATATGGTACAATCAAGTGGTACACAACATCCTCCTAACTATTATATGGTACAATCAAGTGTTATACAACATCCTCCTAACTATTATATGGTACAATCAAGTGTTACAGTAGAAGTTCACAGTGTCAGTGATGTTATAATTGTAGTTGAAGTTAGTTTTTTTAGAATTAACCAAGGACTCACAAAATGGTATTAGAAAATTAAGACAACATTTTTGTGGACCAAGTTTTTCCCACAAGTCTCAATAAGTATTTCTACAAGTTTATTTATTTGCCTTTTTTGTATCAAGTTTTCCCAACTTTGCATTGCAGGGGCATAATGGAAGCAAGAACGTCATTTCTTTTGATTGGAGTTATCGTTCTCATGTCTTTTCTTCCAAGTAATTTTTTCAAACTGGAGAGCTCTCAAAAACGAGTTCACAAACCAACTAGATCAAAATTTCTATCCTCGGAACCATCACATGTCAATAGAACCGATCGTACAAGTGATGTCAGTCAAACTGTCGAATCTCCCCCTGACTCCCAGAATATTTTGTATCATCAAGAAACAAGAACACAAAGCCAACCTGGCACTAACAAGGCTACAGGTGACACTAGAGATCTGAGCTTACAGCAAAGGTTAAATGGCTTGAGTTCTGCATTCCTCTGTTTCATGTGTTTAGTCCTACGTCCTCACAACGTCCCTATCATTGCCATGTTGTCCTTGATGGACCAGATGATGACCCCCGTCCTGCTGGCCACTGGCATGAAGCCATCTTACATTCTACTGTACTGTCACTGGATGGGGCAAGCTTTCTTCTTTTTTCAGGTTTGTCAATTATTTATTTTTAACAGATGTATGTATGTGCCTTTTAAAATATGTTTGTATATTTTTAATTTGGTGACTGTGATAGGCGTTAAGTGCCCATTTATTTTTCCTAGAGATGTATGTTTATGTAAGTAGATATAACGAGTTAATAATCATGAGTCCATTAATTGTTATATGACAATATTTTCATAGAGATATATGTTTATATAAGTATAAGTAGATATAATGAGTCCATTAATTGTTATATGGCAATATTTTCAGGAACTTTTACAAAAGCACATCTATACCAGTAAATATAAGTTAAAAGGCTTTTAAAAACTTTAAAATACTAAACATAACCAGAACTCATATATCTGTGTGACAACAAAACTTTGACCTTAAATGCAATAATTGAATTTGAAGTGAAATTTATGTGGAGGGAACCACAGATTTGTTGAACCATTAAAGACCAGTGACTTATCAACAGGGTAATTCAAACAGTCTGAGTACAGTGGATCTCACAACTGGATACACGGGTCTTGATGAATACATTCCTTCAGTAACAGGGGCTCTTCTCTGTCTGGCCACCTACAGTGGAACTATATTCTGGATGCTGACATATTTCAAAGTGATCAGTTTGATGTATGAAAAGAAAGAAAAGGAAAAGTCAAGGTTTGTCATCTTATAAGATAATAAGTTATTTGTGTTCATTTTAATAGACTTTACCTTGAGACCTGGAACCTAGTCTTCCTAGAAATAAATATTAGAAGCATAATTTTATCATGAATAATAATAGATATTTAAAATTCCCTATTTATGATTTTTAAAAATTTTTTTAAAAGTAGGTAAGAGTAAGAGCCTCCCACTGATCACTGCACTATTTAAAACATAGGTTTAAACTTTTCATACAATAGATTTAAACTTTTCATACAATAGGTTTAAACTTTTCATACAATAGGTTTAAACTTTTCATACAATAGGTTTAAACTTTTCATACAATAAGTTTAAATTTTTCATACAATAGGTTTAAACTTTTCATACAATAAGTTGCTATATTTCTGTTGTTATGCTTTCAGGAGATACAGATTAAAATTATGGAAAATATTTGTTAAATCCAATGAGATTTCACTGGAACTTCTTATTTTTATGTGTTTAAAAATTTGATATTTTAGGATCTCCTGTGAGATAATGAGATCAGGTTATGCCATACTACTTAGCCGTGGCCTCCTACTGTCTGTGTACACCTGTTTGGTGTCGGCACAGCGCTACCACCTGTTTGTATGGAGTGTGTTCTCACCTAAGCTGCTGTATGAAGGAGTCCAAACTCTTGTCTTGTCAACATTGACTCTTGTCCTAATGTTTGCTTTTAGTCTGACAAAGTGATGGATTTATGGAAGTTGTTGCTTTTGACAGTAAAATTATTGCTGTTTATCAATATGGGGCCATCCATATATTACGTACGCACGGAGGGGGGAGGGGGGGTCTTAAATTTACGGCATTTTGTGTATGCATGCGTACGGAGGGGGGGGTCTCGACTGAATGTGTACGTATGCACAACAAATTTATTTGCATGATACTAAGCAAAGTAACGTAAACTGCTCTGGCTGCAAACGGCATTCGAGACCGACTGAATCAAGACTGATATGCAATAATGTTATATAATTTATTGCAAATGAAATTGTGAACTTTTAATTGCTTGGAAGTAATTAACATTAATTTTGATTCAGCCCAAACGTTTACACATCATTAAAATATATCCGTCGGGTTTAATATATATTTACATTTCTTGAAATTAGATGAAGTTTCTCTTTCGCCCACCAGTGCCTTAGCCGTTATAAACACACCACAGGATGGCAATTTCATGCACCTAGGGGAAAGGGGGGGCGTCTACATATTTGTGACGATGTGTGACTTGTGGGGGGGGGGTGTTAGAGAAATGTGACGTCTCATCAAAACGAGCAACTTTAAATAAAAGTTCCACTTAAATATTTTATTTGTTACATGACTTCACACGTGTTACGATATTAGAATGTAGGCCTACACTAAATAAATAACTTAAATGACAAAAAAGTGATTTTAAACATGCTCTTTTTCAAATAAAATACAGCTTTTATGGGGGGGGGTGAAAAGCTTTGTGACGTCATCTTGGAGGGGGTGGTCTATTTACGAGGGGGGAGGGGGAATGAAAAATCTGCCAAAATCGCGTGACGTCATTTATGGACAGCCCCTTCTCAGGGCCGTCCGTAAATAACATTACGCACCTCGAGGGGGAGGGGGTCGACCATTTGTGACGAAGGGGATGGGTAGTATAAGAAATGTCACGTCACATCAAAACGCGTAACTTAAAATAGAAGTTGTACTTAAAAATTTGTCTGTTTACAATTTATTTAATGACGTTTTACATGGGCTTCGCGGGTGTTACGATATTAAAGTGCAGCCTTACACTAAATACATACTTAAATGACAAAAGTGATTTGAAACATGCTAATTTTCAAATTAAAGGTTGTTTTTTTTTGGGGGGATGGGGGGGGGGAAGGGGCATTTTTGTGATGTAATATTGGAAAAGAGGGGGGGGGTCGAACTTTTAGTGAAGATGCGTGTCGGGGGGGGGGTGTTGAAATTCGGCCATAATCGCGGGACGGGTCCCAAAGCTTTAAACGAAAAAACAAATCCGCGTTTTCAAATATTTTAGTGCGCATTTTTATTTTTACATTTCTTAAACACCCCCACCCCCTTTTTAGACGTGTGATCATTTATGGGCAGCTTCAAAGAGAAAAACCAATATCTTCTGACTCCAGCTTAATTTTTTTTTCAAAAGCTTGAGCGAATTTGTATGTACGCATGGGGGGGGTCCCAAAAATGTACAGGATGCAACTGGGGGAGGGGGGTACAAAAATATGGATGGCCCCTATGTTGTATGTTTTTACAAATAATCAATGACCAAGTGGTGATATTTTCTCCTAAAAAATAAATTTCTATATTTAGCTTTAGTGATATGTTGCTGTGATTTAAGGGATAACATTTTTTTTGTTCAATTGAAAATTCTCTATTCTATATAAATGTATTAAAATAATATTTTCATGGAATTGACTTGCTATTTTTATCTTTTTTGCCACGTTTTTATTAACTCGCTTTCGTTGGGCATTGTCCAAGATTTTTTCAAATCTGCCAACATAAAATTGAACCACTTCTGATCGTCCTAGAGATCTGAAAATTTTACCACAGATAGATCTTGGATGACAATGCATTGTATCAAAATTTCACATCGATCAAATGTACCGTTATTAGATTATTGAACTTTTAAGTTTATCTATAGTCTATAAAAGCATCTGTACCGTCGGCTTTTGTTGACATCTGTGAGTTCGCCCCGTGACCACATCACAATGTTTTTAAAACGTTGGGCAGGCGCTTGTGAGGTGTTTGGTAAAAAACATAGAGGTAAAAAAATATTTTTAAAAACCAGGTTTTTATAAGTGGACTAAAAAGAATAAAATAAATAGAAGTAAAAAAAATAAAGGTAAAAGAATGATTTTTAAAAACCACGTTTTTACAAGCGGACTAAAAAGAAGAAAATAATTTAAAACTGGTAAGTTCAAGTACTTTGATTTACTATGACTAAAAACGTGGGACGGGCGCTTATGAGGTTTAACATATGCAGCTCACTCATACTCTCACTTATAGATCTCTCTTTTGCCTTCTGAATTAGAAATCTTTAATTTTTATACTAAATACCCGTCCCACGTTTTTAGTCCAATTTAATATTTAAAAGAAAGTTGTATTCACTTTGTTTTCAATTGTAATTGTTAAATGAAGGAATCAAAATGCTGCATCCAAAAAAACAGCTGTCAAATTTCTTGTATCAAAGATTAGCTTATAAAATTCAGAACAGAAATTTTCAAAAGAAAACAAAAGCCTTAAATTCAAATATTTATTTTGTTGGTAAACTATTTGATGTACATTTATAATATATATAACAAATTTTAAAAAGAAAGCAACAAAATGTATTACAACAAAATGTATTACAACACCATTGTTAGTATTATGCTTAGGAAAACTTGTTAGTTCAAAAACAAAATAATGCAAATGCTCTTGGGAACAAAATTTCTGTTGTGAGTCTAATGTGTTTTTAAAATTTCCTTTTGCAATTATTAGAATGACTAGAGGGGAAATGAACACCAATCTTTTACATCACAAATGTGTTAGTCAAGCCATGTTGGCTGAATCATCTTATAAAACCTATAGTACAGCATTATATTTAAATTGTTGGTTTAGTTGAACATATCACAAGTTGACAGATGATATGTCAGATGACATCATACTGACAGATGATGTCATACTGACAGAGGATATCATACTGACAGATATCATACCTAGTTCCTCTCTTGCCCCAGCCAACACACACTTTTTTTTAAAAATGTCCTGTTTTTATATTCTAAGTACGATCAAAAGTATGTTGAAAAATTAATATTTTTTTGTTGAAAACCTAAGGATTTAAATAACATCCATTAATTTTATAAAAAAAACAGGAATGTAAATTGATATTTAATAGCTGCAGAAAGGTATTGCTTCATCAGTTTATATTTATACATTGCAAAATAAAGAAACAACATAAATTTTAATTTTCCTGGTTATCAAAACCTTCTCATGTGACAGAAAATAAACTGATAAATTAGTTAATCATTGTAATTATTTTGATAAATCTGAACAATAAATGCACATAAAAAAACTTAGAATAACTTCAAAAACATCTTATTTGTTGCAGATGCTCCTATAAAGAACATTATTATCAACATTTTAATGAATGACTTAAAAATATTCAAATACAGTAAGTTATTTAACAAAGAAAGAATACAAATTAAATATTTTTAAATAAATAATGAGTCATTGAAATAAATAATAACTGAACATTGGACCTTAAATTTCATTAATATCTGAGACATCCACAAGAGGAACTTTTCTGAAATCATCCATTTTCATCTTGGAGGATGTGGTCACTATTTTCTCTGGAACTTGACTCAAAGACAGGATGAGCCAGGCAAGTGTCAATGTGAGAGAAATAAATTTTGATCGAGGTCCGTGAGTGTTTAGCTACCAGTTCATCAAGTGTGGCAAATACAGCGCCATCTGGTCTTCTTATTTTTATGTGTTTAAAAATTTGATATTTTAGGATCTCCTGTGAGATAATGAGATCAGGTTATGCCATACTACTTAGCCGTGGCCTCCTACTGTCTGTGTACACCTGTTTGGTGTCGGCACAGCGCTACCACCTGTTTGTATGGAGTGTTTTCTCACCTAAGCTGCTGTATGAAGGAGTCCAAACTCTTGTCTTGTCAACATTGACTCTTGTCCTAATGTTTGCTTTTAGTCTGACAAAGTGATGGATTTATGGAAGTTGTTGCTTTTGACAGTAAAATTATTGCTGTTTATCAATATGGGGCCATCCATATATTACGTACGCACGGAGGGGGGAGGGGGGGTCTTAAATTTACGGCATTTTGTGTATGCATGCGTACGGAGGGGGGGGTCTCGACTGAATGTGTACGTATGCACAACAAATTTATTTGCATGATACTAAGCAAAGTAACGTAAACTGCTCTGGCTGCAAACGGCATTCGAGACCGACTGAATCAAGACTGATATGCAATAATGTTATATAATTTATTGCAAATGAAATTGTGAACTTTTAATTGCTTGGAAGTAATTAACATTAATTTTGATTCAGCCCAAACGTTTACACATCATTAAAATATATCCGTCGGGTTTAATATATATTTACATTTCTTGAAATTAGATGAAGTTTCTCTTTCGCCCACCAGTGCCTTAGCCGTTATAAACACACCACAGGATGGCAATTTCATGCACCTAGGGGAAAGGGGGGGCGTCTACATATTTGTGACGATGTGTGACTTGTGGGGGGGGGTGTTAGAGAAATGTGACGTCTCATCAAAACGAGCAACTTTAAATAAAAGTTCCACTTAAATATTTTATTTGTTACATGACTTCACACGTGTTACGATATTAGAATGTAGGCCTACACTAAATAAATAACTTAAATGACAAAAAAGTGATTTTAAACATGCTCTTTTTCAAATAAAATACAGCTTTTATGGGGGGGGTGAAAAGCTTTGTGACGTCATCTTGGAGGGGGTGGTCTATTTACGAGGGGGGAGGGGGAATGAAAAATCTGCCAAAATCGCGTGACGTCATTTATGGACAGCCCCTTCTCAGGGCCGTCCGTAAATAACATTACGCACCTCGAGGGGGAGGGGGTCGACCATTTGTGACGAAGGGGATGGGTAGTATAAGAAATGTCACGTCACATCAAAACGCGTAACTTAAAATAGAAGTTGTACTTAAAAATTTGTCTGTTTACAATTTATTTAATGACGTTTTACATGGGCTTCGCGGGTGTTACGATATTAAAGTGCAGCCTTACACTAAATACATACTTAAATGACAAAAGTGATTTGAAACATGCTAATTTTCAAATTAAAGGTTGTTTTTTTTGGGGGGATGGGGGGGGGAAGGGGCATTTTTGTGATGTAATATTGGAAAAGAGGGGGGGGGTCGAACTATTAGTGAAGATGCGTGTCGTGTTGAAATTCGGCCATAATCGCGGGACGGGTCCCAAAGCTTTAAACGAAAAAACAAATCCGCGTTTTCAAATATTTTAGTGCGCATTTTTATTTTTACATTTCTTAAACACCCCCACCCCCTTTTTAGACGTGTGATCATTTATGGGCAGCTTCAAAGAGAAAAACCAATATCTTCTGACTCCAGCTTAATTTTTTTTTCAAAAGGGGGGGGGGCTTGAGCGAATTTGTATGTACGCATGGGGGGGGTCCCAAAAATGTACAGGATGCAACTGGGGGAGGGGGGTACAAAAATATGGATGGCCCCTATGTTGTATGTTTTTACAAATAATCAATGACCAAGTGGTGATATTTTCTCCTAAAAAATAAATTTCTATATTTAGCTTTAGTGATATGTTGCTGTGATTTAAGGGATAACATTTTTTTTGTTCAATTGAAAATTCTCTATTCTATATAAATGTATTAAAATAATATTTTCATGGAATTGACTTGCTATTTTTATCTTTTTTGCCACGTTTTTATTAACTCGCTTTCGTTGGGCATTGTCCAAGATTTTTTCAAATCTGCCAACATAAAATTGAACCACTTCTGATCGTCCTAGAGATCTGAAAATTTTACCACAGATAGATCTTGGATGACAATGCATTGTATCAAAATTTCACATCGATCAAATGTACCGTTATTAGATTATTGAACTTTTAAGTTTATCTATAGTCTATAAAAGCATCTGTACCGTCGGCTTTTGTTGACATCTGTGAGTTCGCCCCGTGACCACATCACAATGTTTTTAAAACGTTGGGCAGGCGCTTGTGAGGTGTTTGGTAAAAAAACATAGAGGTAAAAAAATATTTTTAAAAACCAGGTTTTTATAAGTGGACTAAAAAGAATAAAATAAATAGAAGTAAAAAAAATAAAGGTAAAAGAATGATTTTTAAAAACCACGTTTTTACAAGCGGACTAAAAAGAAGAAAATAATTTAAAACTGGTAAGTTCAAGTACTTTGATTTACTATGACTAAAAACGTGGGACGGGCGCTTATGAGGTTTAACATATGCAGCTCACTCATACTCTCACTTATAGATCTCTCTTTTGCCTTCTGAATTAGAAATCTTTAATTTTTATACTAAATACCCGTCCCACGTTTTTAGTCCAATTTAATATTTAAAAGAAAGTTGTATTCACTTTGTTTTCAATTGTAATTGTTAAATGAAGGAATCAAAATGCTGCATCCAAAAAAACAGCTGTCAAATTTCTTGTATCAAAGATTAGCTTATAAAATTCAGAACAGAAATTTTCAAAAGAAAACAAAAGCCTTAAATTCAAATATTTATTTTGTTGGTAAACTATTTGATGTACATTTATAATATATATAACAAATTTTAAAAAGAAAGCAACAAAATGTATTACAACAAAATGTATTACAACACCATTGTTAGTATTATGCTTAGGAAAACTTGTTAGTTCAAAAACAAAATAATGCAAATGCTCTTGGGAACAAAATTTCTGTTGTGAGTCTAATGTGTTTTTAAAATTTCCTTTTGCAATTATTAGAATGACTAGAGGGGAAATGAACACCAATCTTTTACATCACAAATGTGTTAGTCAAGCCATGTTGGCTGAATCATCTTATAAAACCTATAGGACAGCATTATATTTAAATTGTTGGTTTAGTTGAACATATCACAAGTTGACAGATGATATGTCAGCTGACGTCATACTGACAGATGATGTCATACTGACAGATGACGTCATTCTGACAGATGATGTCATACTGACAGGATATCATACTGACAGATATCATACCTAGTTCCTCTCTTGCCCCAGCCAACACACACTTTTTTAAAAAAATGTCCTGTTTTTATATTCTAAGTAAGATCAAAAGTATGTTGAAAAACTATTATTTTTTTGTTGAAAACCTAAGGATTTAAATAACATCCATTAATTTTATTAAAAAAAACAGGAATGTAAATTGATATTTAATAGCTGCAGAAAGGTATTGTTTCATCAGTTTATATTTATACATTGCAAAATAAAGAAACAACATAAATTTTAATTTTCCTGGTTATCAAAACCTTCTCATGTGACAGAAAATAAACTGATAAATTAGTTAATCATTGTAATTATTTTGATAAATCTGAACAATAAATGCACATAAAAAAACTTAGAATAACTTCAAAAACATCTTATTTGTTGCAGATGCTCCTTCTATAAAGAACATTATTATCAACTTTTTAATGAATGACTTAAAAATATTCAAATACAGTAAGTTATTTAACAAAGAAAGAATACAAATTAAATATTTTAAATAAATAATGAGTCATTGAAATAAATAATAACTGAACATTGGACCTGAAATTTCATTAATATCTGAGACATCCACAAGAGGAACTTTTCTGAAATCATCCATTTTCATCTTGGAGGATATGGTCACTATTTTCTCTGGAACTTGACTCAAAGACAGGATGAGCCAGGCAAGTGTCAATGTGAGAGAAATAAATTTTGATCGAGGTCCGTGAGTGTTTAGCTACCAGTTCATCAAGTGTGGCAAATACAGCGCCATCTGGTCTGAAGCCATAGCCTCTACCAGACGGGTGGTACACAACACAGTGTTTCACATCCGAGGTTTCTCCATCTTTACTGCACCTGAAAGTTAAATACCATGAAGGTTTATGTTGTGTAAATTCCAGGTTACTCCGTCAGAATAATCCTATATATTGGAGACACTACTATACTGAAGATAATTGTAACTAACCTTATCTGGGGTTTATATCTAGTCTTGCATTTTTATAAATTTTAAATGTTGATAGTGTGTTGGTTTTCCTAGTTTGATCAGGAAATCCATTTCATGTCCGAATTCCAGATGGGAAGAATGAGAATTTGTGTTTTTTCTTAAGGAAAGTGTTTTTACTCATGTCTATCTGAGGGTTGTACTAGATTATCTTTGTGTTGTATTTTCAAGTTAAAATTTATTGCCTGAAGTATTAATATTTTGCACTTTGTTCTTCTATCCTCTAGTGTTTCAAGGTTTAATGATTTAACTAATGGAGTTACTCTTGTTAGTTTTGAATATTCTCCAGAATCTGCTAATATTTAATAATAATTGATAATTTATATAGCGCTGTATCCCAGTAAGGAACCGGGCTCACAGCGCTTTACATGGAGATCATAATATACATATAATAATTAAATAACCATTCATACCATAATAACAACATAAAGGACAGTACATTACACATAAGCTACGCTAATCATTAAAAACAAATGTTTCATTAATTTTGTAAATAAATTTTGAAAAGATGCGTCTTAAGTGCAGTCTTGAAGGACTTGGTAGTTGGGATACTACGGATGCGTAATGGTAGAGAATTCCATTGTTTGGCTGCACAAAAAGAGAATGACCTTTCGCAAAAAGTTTTAGTTCGTGTCTTAGGAACACAGAGAATACGTGTGTCTGCAGAAGAGCGTAGCTGACGACTGGGTGAGTAGACCGACAGAAGTTCAGTTAGATAGGAAGGATATGAGTCAGAAACGAAGTTGTGACAGAGAACAGCCAGTTTGTAATCAATTCGAGCTTGTATAGGTAATCAATGAAGTGAGTAAAGTAGCGGAGTAACATGGTCATGTTTTTTGGCCTTAAGAACTAGCCTGGCAGCTGAATTTTGAACTTTCTGTAGTTTTTCAATGCATTGTTTTGGCGCACCTGACAGAAGAGAATTGCAATAATCAATGCGAGCTAAAAGAAGAGCAAGGACTAGAGTTTTTGTTGCACTAACTGTTAAGTAATGACGGAATGAGCTGATCTGACGAATGGCGGTGTAGGCAGAGCGACAGATGTGATTGATGAAGTTGTAATCCCATTATTCATTGTTTGAAAACGAGTGTCTTGGAGAAGAGTTACCTGTTTAGACTTTCTAAAATGTATCCTGAACATTTTAACTTGGATAAATAATACACTTACTGCTATATATCAGTGGCACTCTTACACCTAGATTAATGGTGGCACTCTTGGACCTAGATTAATGGTGGCACTCTTAGAACTAGATTAATGGTGGCACTCTTAGACCTAGATTAATGGTGGCACACTTAGACCTAGATTATTGGTGGCACACTTAGACATAGATTAATGGTGGCACTCTTAGACATAGATTAGGGGTGTCCCTAAACCATCATCGATTCCACACAGATAAAATGTCATCACATATGCCAACAATAAACGTTTTGGTGATGATCATGCATGAACAATTTTGTATCATGTTTTATAAGCATAAAGGCATTATACATACAGTCATTTAAAATACTCAAACTAGGGACCAACAGAGTAGACATTTTCTACCAGGTACCAAATCCAAATAGTTAGATGTACTATTTGCCAGATAGTTAGATGTACTATTTGCCAGATAGTTAGATGTACTATTTGCCAGATAGTTAGATGTACTATTTGCCAGATAGTTAGATGTACTATTTGCCAGATAGTTAGATGTACTATTTGCCAGATAGTTAGATGTACTATTTGCCAGATAGTTAGATGTACTATTTGCCAGATAGTTAGATGTACTATTTGCCAGATAGTTAGATGTACTATTTGCCAGATAGTTAGATGTACTATTTGCCAGATAGTTAGATGTACTATTTGCCAGATAGTTAGATGTACTATTTGCCAGATAGTTAGATGTACTATTTGCCAGATAGTTAGATGTACTATTTGCCAGATAGTTAGATGTACTATTTGCCAGATAGTTAGATGTACTATTTGCCAGATAGTTAGATGTACTATTTGCCAGATAGTTAGATGTACTATTTGCCAGATAGTTAGATGTACTATTTGCCAGATAGTTAGATGTACTATTTGCCAGATAGTTAGATGTACTATTTGCCAGATAGTTAGATGTACTATTTGCCAGATAGTTAGATGTACTATTTGCCAGATAGTTAGATGTACTATTTGCCAGATAGTTAGATGTACTATTTGCCAGATAGTTAGATGTACTATTTGCCAGATAGTTAGATGTACTATTTGCCAGATAGTTAGATGTACTATTTGCCAGATAGTTAGATGTACTATTTGCCAGATAGTTAGATGTACTATTTGCCAGATAGTTAGATGTACTATTTGCCAGATAGTTAGATGTACTATTTGCCAGATAGTTAGATGTACTATTTGCCAGATCCGTGTACGAACCGAGTACTAGGGTTTTTAAACGTAAATCGTCAACATTTTTAAATAAGGCGGCGTTGGGCTAGTCGCTAGAAGTAAACAAGAAATTGTCGTAGAATATTATTTTATTAACTATATCTTTATAAGTTCAAATAGTTAATTTCTATAATTAGGGTACATTTGTTATATTTTTAACAATTTGTAAGTATACTAATCTTGATATTTATCGAATTCCAAAATTGTAATTTTTTTAGGTATTTTTTTTAGATATTTGGCTATTTGCGTGGGCGCTATTTGCAGAGGCGAATAGTTCTGAAAAACCAAATATCCGGCAGGGGCGAATGTCTGGAGCGATTTCCGGTTGGTCCCTAACTCATTCTTAGAAGATAGAAAGTCTTATAAAATATAGGCACAAGTCTTTTAATGTCCATACACTTACACTATGGAAAGAACATAAGGCTTGTGGGTTTCATCCTTTGGTCTCACGAGAAAAGTCCCAACTGTCTTGTCACACAGGAAGGCGATGGCGTCCTCTCTGGTACAGTTAACAAGCCACTGACTCTGAGGCCAGAGATTCTCCATCGACTCCTCATCTACTATGCAGTCAATTAATTCTGGCAAGGCTCCACTGTTAAGTACTTCACTGCAATATTAAAGAAAACGGGCTCTACCAATTAATTACCAAAAATCTTATATGTAAGCAAGAGTGTTTAGAGGCTTTTAGCACAAGCAATAATTAAAAGCTCAATATATGACTTCCAATTTCATTTAGATTCATTATATTGTTTCATTCACGATTTCAAAGTTTTAAAATTTATAATTAAATAAGTGTTGGATTTGAATAATTTAAATCTGAACTTTCCTAGATTATTATCTCCACATTGCCAATATAGTTCTAGCAAGGACTAGTGCTACATTTCAATAACAAAGGGACAAGCAAAGTCCAGAGTATCGAATAGGACACACTAGACTTTGTGATGATGCGTGGTAAAAATTAAATATTTTATAGTTCACAGTTTCTGATCAAGGCCATTTTGACGACAAAAAAAAACTTGATTTCTGGTACCTGGTACCCCTCCCCCCCCCCGCCCCAAAGTTAGAAAGGTTTAATATTCAGCTTTCAATAATTTATAAAAACATTGTTTTACTCTCTAATCATGTCACACCTGTCATTAATTTACTCTCTAATCATGTCACACCTGCCATTAACTTACTCTCTAATCATGTCACACCTGTCATTAACTTACTCTCTAATCATGACACACCTCACATTAACTTACTCTCTAATCATGACACACCTGTCATTAACTTACTCTCTAATCATGTCACACCTCACATTAACTTACTCTCTAATCATGTCACACCTCACATTAACTTACTCTCTAATCATGTCACACCTCACATTAACTTACTCTCTAATCATGTCACACCTGTCATTAACTTACTCTCTAATCATGTCACACCTGTCATTAACTTACTCTCTAATCATGTCACACCTGCATTAACTTACTCTCTAATCATGTCACACCTGTCATTAACTTACTCTCTAATCATGTCACACCTGTCATTAACTTACTCTCTAATCATGTCACACCTGTCATTAACTTACTCTCTAATCATGTCACACCTCACATTAACTTACTCTCTAATCATGTCACACCTCACATTAACTTACTCTCTAATCATGTCACACCTCACATTAACTTACTCTCTAATCATGTCACACCTGTCATTAACTTACTCTCTAATCATGTCACACCTGCTTACTTACTCTCTAATCATGTCACACCTTCAAACTTACTCTCTAATCATGTCACACCTCACATTAACTTACTCTCTAATCATTTCACACCTGTCCTCAGCTTCTCGTAAAACTAAAATGAGTTCATGGGTCTCTTGATTGTGTTGACTTAACTCCTCCTCTTTACGTGCCACTTTCTTCCACACTTCTGTTGTACGTCCACGTATGATCGCATGTCGATTCACAGCCAATGATTTATTTTCCTCCAGTCTTAAAAAATGTATGGGAAAAAGTTTACATTTTTTCAAAAATCAAATTAAGCTTGATAATTTTTACCTGTTCATTTCTATTAAAAATTACCTTGTATTTGATTGAATAATTTTTATAAGCCTTAAAACAGAATATCCTAAACTTTTAGCTGAAAGGCGATCCAGGGCCAAAGGGCTGATTACATTTTTCTTTTGGACAATAAATGACGAGTGCTGGTCAGATGAAACATCTAGAAAACACTAACAAAATTATGCGTTGTAATACTACATTTTGGGATATGTTAATGTTAAGGCATGCCTTATATTCAGGAATGTACAAGTAAAACTTAAAATAACCCCCACAAATGTGATGGAGATGAATACACCTTCAAAATAATGTTCCTTCAATTAAATTATTTTAAAAATTAATAGTCAGTTTAATGTATTTGTGTGGACACAAACAGTGTGGACACAAACAGTGTGGACACAAACAGTGTGGACACAAACAGTGTGGACACAAACAGTGTGGACACAAACAGTGTGGACACAAACAGTGTGGACACAAACAGTGTGGACACAAACAGTGTGGACACAAACAGTGTAGTCTAAACGCCACAGGGAAGTAACAAATAGATCCCATAGATCAAACTGTTAGTTAAAATAAAAGAATGCAATTGAGAACACTTATCAATGCATTCTGTCAGATAATGAAAGATAAATTTGTAATTAAATGATTGATGGACTATTAAAACTACTTCTGTCAGATAATGAATGATAAATTTGTAATTAAATCATTGATGGACTATTAAAACTACTTCTGTCAGATAATGAAAGATAAATTTGTAATTAAATGATTGATGCCAATATTAAATCTACTTTTTCCGTTTGTTTTCATCAATTTTCTCATATTCTTCCAGTTCTTCATCTGTTCTGTCTGCCAAACGTAAAATACTTTCATACATCTCTGTAGCAATTTCTCTGGCTTTAGCCTCCATTTGTAACAGTTGTATTTCCTGAAACAATTAAATTATACATTTAAAACAAATGATTTAGTTGCTCTGTCATGGATGATTATCAATAATTCATATGTTTACGTCACCCTCTCTCACGTGTAGGTAGTTACTAAGGACACACTGAGATGATGTTATGTTTATGTGGACGAGCACTGTTTCACACACCCACCCACCCACACACACTGAGATATGTTTATGTGGACCAGCGCTGTTTCACACACCCACCCACACACACAGAGATGATGTTATGTTTATGTGGACCAGCACTGTTTCACACACATTCCCACGCACACTCACCTATTTTGCCAGAAGTGACTGCTTTGTTTTTTATTTCAAACATTTTTTTTACACAAAACTGACTATATTTTTCTTAATTCCTTAAACATCGTGGCCAATTTCTGACATAGAAACCACATTTATAGAGGGAACTCTACCATAATCTCTCACCTGAGTTAACTTTGTATATTTTTCCTGTAATTCATTGAATTGTTTCTTAGACTTGTGAAGCTTGCGTCCATTTTCTACAAGTAACAACAAGGCTTCAAACAAGTTCACTTTTTTTATATTTCTCTGTAGAAAAATTCAGAGATTATAACATTAACAAAGATGACAGTTTGTATTTATAGCCCTAGCAATAAGGTAGGCAACTTGGATGATAATTTCCTGTATTTCTATTGGTTTAACAATGATCAAGGACACAAGTTTTAATTGTCTTCAGCTTGAAAAGTTTTGTCTTTTTTAAACAGTTTTATAAAAGTATAAACAAACTAGTTTTATAAAAGTATAAACAAACTAGTTTTATAAAAGTATAAACAAACCAGATTTTATTTTTATATTTCTCAAGAATGACATTTGCAGAATTGAAAATCTCCAGTTACACAGCTCTTTGATATCATATATAACTATGGCTGTACTGGATTCAAATTTTTGAAGCCGTTTTGGCCAGACTTATGAAGTGAAATCCGGCCAGAGGAGGAGCCGGATTCATAAAAATGGCAGGATTCCGGATTTGTAAGCAAATGTTATTCTCATTGATAAAATTTCTAGATTTTACTTCCTGGTAAGTTTTAAAAAATGACAATATTCATTTAATTAAACACCCCGTAAAAACAAAGTTTTTGACTATAGTATAAATCCCTTATATATGAGACATAACTATAATAATTGATTACGTGCAATATAATATGTACCGCGCGACAAACATTTACAGACTGAAACTGACTCAACTCCACTTGCTGTAAAACACAAGGATGTGGTCATAGATGGCTGGAGTGAACTCCATTGACACGTGGATGTCAACAATAGCAGATGGCTATATAGAGTTACATAGAGATAAACTAAAAATGCATTAATTTAATTATGGTACATTCGATCGATCTGAAATTTTGATATAATGCATTGTTGGGTGACACGAGTCTATGTGCAAAATTTCACCTCGATAGCATCAGGGGAAGTGGGTCATTTTTTACTTTTGTTTTTCCGCCGGCCTGACCAAGACAGAGACGACGGTGAAGTTAATATAAGGGATTTAAAAACAGAGAATGCTATTAAATAACATGCCTTGAAAGAGATGCCATGCACAAAGTTATAGAAATGTGTTTATGAGGCTCCTGACACATTATGATTTTTATAACAAATATTTTCTTTTGAGCAATAATTTTTGTTTTCTTTTTTATGCTATTGTTGAGATCTACTGACAGTGTGGCAAAGTTTAAATTTTAAGTTAAGTTAAAATAATTATCTCTCCCTCTACTCTGTTTACCATTAAAGAGCATTAAAAATTACTTAAAACGTAAACTAATGAAAATCTTTCTTATCAACATATAAAAATGAATTTTGGCACATCTTAAGTAAGGTTATAATTATGGCTACGGAAATTAACTATTAATTTCTCGATTAATGGTTAAAATTCTAAACGATTAAATTTTTTAAAAATGATTAATCGACCCACCACTTACTTGAAGTCAAAAAGTAAAATATTTCGGCAGATAAATATAAACTAATTTCCGGACGATTACACGAACATTTTGGTTTTAAACTATTGATTGACGTGAATGTTCAAAATGTTATAAAGGTTATTGTGTCCATTCTTTGGCACTTCAACACTAAAAGTACAATAATTAGGATTTCTGAATTCTTTTTTAATAACGTTGTTATGCTGGTTTTTTTTATATGCAATTAATATGTAGTTCAAAGGAGTCTGAATAAGGTGGTTTTTAAAAAAAATTAATTGAACATATTTCTGAGAGCCAGGTCAAGCCACCAATAGAGCCACATATGGCTCGCGAGCCATGGTTTCCCGACCCCTGCACTACAGTATCAGAAACTTCAGCTGAGACAATAATGTCAATACACTAGTCTGTTTTGCGTTGTTGGGTAAAAGATGTCATATAAAGAAGCCATTCCAGTGTTATTTCAATTTTCCACAAGTACATTTAATAAATGTTACTTATGACACGATAAATTTCAATTTTTGGCTTTAATCGAAATGAACGATTAATTAATCATTAATTTGTCAAAAAATAACGATTAAATTTAAATTAATCGTTAACAGCCCTAGTTATAATTAATCTATAATACATGTATTTACATGATTATGTATTTACAGAGACTAAATTAAAATGAGTAATGATTAAGTGGGGACAGACTAATACAGATGTTGACTTAATGTTACACAGATGATGACATGGATGCCAGTTCAAATAAATATGGTTGATCTACTTTTAATATATCATATAGAATGGGACTGCGATAAAGCTTTTAAATAAAATACAAAATACACAAACAAATTGTGAAATGAAAACAATAAATATGAGCTCTGTTATTAAACTAACACGACAGTAAACGTTTCAACTAATGCCTTCACCAGTACAATAAACATAAAATACATACTTACATAAGTAATAAAATTATATTTAAATTAGGGCTGTTATCAATTAATTTAAATTTAATCGTTAACTTTTGAAAAATTATTGATTAATTAATCGATAATTTCGATTAAAGCTAAAAATAGAAATTTATGACGTCATTAAACTAAACATTTCTCACGGACATTGAAAATTAAGAATAATTTGAAATAAATTTTATGACAATGTGTTGATACTTGATCGGATGTTTGTGCTGAAGGTGGTAGGTCAGTGATGTATTTGATCCTTTAAAAGAGAATTGTTTATGGCAGTGAACACAGTAAACTTTTTCACCATCTTCGACTTTGCCATCCGCAGTTAGCTTAAAAACAAAATTTTTGCTAAACTTTCTAGTTATATGTTTAAATTAAACTGTGCTGGTGCTGTCAGCCATTTTTTAGTTGACGTCTGCCGGTCCACATAAAGTAATAAAATAAATTATAATATTACGCGGGAGAAGTTTGTACGTAAAAAAATATATAAATTATTATTAATTACATGTATTAATAATTAATTATTTATTAATAAAAAAAATTTAAAATATAAATATTTTCTTTAATTATAATCGAATTTTTATCGATTAAAATAATTTTAATCGATAAAAAAATTAACGATTAATCTATAAATTAATCGTTAATTTCCGCAGCCCTATTTTAAATTCTTAAAACATACTATATCATAAAATAGTTATGTAAAATAAAAAGAAAGGAAAAACAACAAATAATGACACAGGATATAGGAAAAAGGAGGACCTACTTTTAGGACGGGATATTTTAATGAGGTCGTAAGTATTCTGTTAAACTCTGCCAAGGAATGGTCGCTGTAGTACTCCACTAGAGCCTCCAGGGACTCAAATCTAATCTCATTTAATTTTAATCCAAACATGTCATTGAACTGGAAGATTTTCAGACATCTGCTCTGTCCGTCTTGTCTGAAACAAAGAAAAACCTAATTCAATCTCATGTAACTTCCTGCAAACTTTTCTTTGGCACTTCAATTGTATGTAAAACACATATATTTACAGATTCAGTGACGATAACAGAAATATCTACAACGTTAAAAGAAAACATTTAATGCCTGGAAAACTATGTTGTCTAGTGTTAAAGAACATTTATGTATAAACAATTTAAAGAAATAAGAATAGTTTTCATTTAAAAGTTTATAAGCTAATAACTCACTCATTTTATCAAATATACTTTAAGACCTGGGTTTATGGACATAGATCTTGTGGAAGTCAAGGGGTTAATTTGGCTTGTGTAATTAAAGTAGATCTTGTGGAAGTCAAGGGGTTAATTTGGCGCTTGTGTAATTAAAGTACATCTAGTGGAAGTCAAGGGGTTAATTTGGCTTGTGTAATTAAAGTAGATCTGGTGGAAGTCAAGGGGTTAATTTGGCTTGTGTAATCAAAGAAGATCTGGTGGAAGTCACGGTGTTAATTTGGCTAGTGTAATTAAAGAAGATCTGGTGGAAGTCAAGGGGTTAATTTGGCTTGTGTAATTAAAGTACAACTAATGGAAGTCAAGGGGTTAATTTGGCTTCTTATCTTATCTTATCTGTTTCAGACGCTCCTTCTATACAGAAGATTATTGCGTCCTACGCTTATCTATGGTGTAATTAAAGTAGATCTGGTGGAAGTTAAGGGGTTAATTTGGCTTGTGTAATTAAAGTAGATCTGGTGGAAGTCAAGGGGTTAATTTGGCTTGTGATACTAAAGTAAATTTCTCACCTGACAGTTAGAGTGTAGGCACCTGGATATGATGAGTCTCTGACAAGGAACGAACCATCAGGCAAATCATGGAGATTCTCCTCAGCTTTAGCTCTGTTAAAACAATCAAGAAATGAGAACAGACCAACTGCTAATCTGAGACTAAAGTAAGTAAAATGTTAAGTAAGGACGTCAACCAAAACTCAATATTCATTTTTTAAACTATAATTCTGCATGGATAACATGCAACAAAAGTTAAAATAATAACTCTCTGTATAACATCAGCGGATTAATGTCAAAAACCAGTTGTGACAGTTAGTCTTGATATGAAAATTAGGTAACCTGTTATAGTGTGACAAAATTGGCCAGATGGATGTGAGTAGTGTCTCACTGATATCTGACATGGCTGTGAGAAAAATGGAGGCCAAGTTCTATAGGGAAAGTATTGGGAAACTTGCAGTAAAGATGAAACGCCTTCTTAATACCACATTCGAGGTGGGAAAATAGTCTTTCTTATGCCTCATTCAATAGTCCATTGAATGAAACTCTGTCTTCACAATACCTAAATATAAGTGTGTAAATAGCCCTCCCATGAAACGTCTCTTAAATGGAACCTAAAAAGTGTGGGAATAGCCCTTCCATGAAATGTCTCTTAAATGGACCCTAAAAAGTGTGGGAATAGCCCTTCGATGAAATGTCTCTTAAATGGAACCTAAAAAGTTTGGGAATAGCCCTTACCTTGAAAGAGCTCCCCAGTACCACGCTGGTAGCTTCGTTGGGATATTAACACTTGGAGAGCCTGAACCATCATAGCTTGCTGTCACATCCATTTGATTGTGTGTCACATCCATTTGATAGCGTGCCACATTGCAGTTCTTCATTTTCTTGACTTTAGTATATGGCTCATTTAAAGATAGCAGTCTAAAATCGGGGTAAGGTTTTTTTCGCAATTGAACATGGTCTTCATGGTCCTCATACACTTTAGCCTCCGAGGTTGCGTTGCTGTCGGCAGCAACGGCAAGGGACAAATTGTAATAGAAACTACACTCTGCGTCCAGTTCATCTAGGTCATCTTCATTGTGTTCGCCAATATATTTGTGTCTGGACACGTCACTTATTGAGTCAGAGAAAGCCTCAAAACCTGGGATCGTGTCCTTGTTTCTAGGACTATCGCCGTAGGACAAGTTGTGTAACTTCCTGGCCATAACTGGTGGTCTAACGGGAGATACTGATGATGATTCTTTAGGGCTGGATGCCCTTAGAATTATTTCATCTGTGTTTGTTTCCCATGAATCTCTTTCAAATGAATTTGTTTCACCTGTGTTTGTCACCTCTGCATTTGTTTCACCTGTGTTTGTCACTTCTGCGCTTGTATCACCTGTGTTTGTTACTTCTGTGTTTGTTTCACCTGTGTTTGTTACTTCTGTGCTTGTATCACCTGTGTTTGTTACTTCTGTGCTTGTTTCACCTGTGTTTGTTACTTCTGTGCTTGTTTCACCTGCAGTTGATGCCTCGGGATTTTTTTCATCTGTGTTTGTCTCATCTGCCCTTGTTTCCCCTCCATTTATTTTCCCTGGACTGGATTCTTGAAGGCTAACTGTATGGTTGCAGTCCACCTGAGAAAGAAAGGAAGTCATTAGATAGTAGGGTTTACATGAGCCCTAAAAATACTCATGATAAAATGTAGATTGTGTGATAACCAGTCCACCAACAGATAGAGATAGCAGCACAATAATTAGAGAAAAATCTGTTTTACAAACCAGATATGCATTTTACACATGGACATTTGTGTTACAGTTACTTACAAATGTCCTGTTACAGTTACTTACAAATGTCCATGTTACAGTTACTTACAAATTTCCATGTTACAGTTACTTACAAATGTCCATGTTACAGTTACTTACAAATGTCCATGTTACAGTTACTTACAAATGTCCATGTTACAGTTACTTACAAATGTCCATGTTACAGTTACTTACAAATGTCCATGTTAAAGTTACTTACAAATGTCCATGTTACAGATACTCACAAATGTCCATGTTACGGTTACACATGTATTCACATTGTTGATCAGATGTTTTTAATCTTTCATATTTGTAATTGTTCTCAAATACACCACAGATTTTAAATCAGATGGTTAGCAAATGTTATTTGATCACAAAGTTATTTCAATTTAAACTGTTATTGGCTTAAATCTGTTTCTAAAATAAAATTGTAAAGAGTGTGACAAAGCTAACAGTGAAGCTTGACAATAAATGAATTGCTTGTAAGACAGTCTTATATTGTGACCTCGGCCTAGAATGAGACCATTGTCTAACATCTGACCTATGCCCATAATGTGACATAGTTCTAGAATGTGACAATGCTTAAATATAAACTATGACTAGAATGTGACCACGGCCCAGAATGTGACCACGGCCCAGAATGTGACCACGGCCCAGAATGTGACCACGGCCCAGAATGTGACCACGGCCCAGAATGTGACCAAGGCCCAGAATGTGACCACGGCCCAGAATGTGACCACGGCCCAGAATGTGACCACGGCCCAGAATGTGACCAATGTGCTGTTTTGGTGTAAGTCTGGGTAATATGAGCATGACAGCTTGTTTTACGTTCATTCATCACCCCACCCCGCCATCAAAAGAAAATATATTGTTCTTAAATGTTGCCCCGAGCTGACTAATCCTTGATTGCTTCCCCTTTTCTCAGCCAAACGCTCCATTAAACTGGGTCAAAATAAAGAACTTCACACCAGAGGCGTCGCTTGGGTTGGTGTCATCCAGTGAGGTAGCTCATGGTGTCACCTTCCCTTATCTTATCTTATCTATACAGACGCTCCTTCTATGCAGAATATAATTGCGTCCACAGACCCAGACAGATGATCTATTGGCAAGTGACGCAGCGTTCACAGGCCATGCATTACCCAGCCGCCTAACTAGTGTTAGGTACCCATTCGGAGCTGGGTGACTCAGGGATGCCCTAGGCCCCGGGAACAAACCCTTGCCTTCACACGGATTCGAACCCGTGACCATCGGTACGCCAGTCGAGTGCGCTGCCACTCGACCACCGCGTCTCACAAGACAATCGACGAGTCTGCCAGTGCCGAATGACGGGAAAATACAGAATTTTACGTTTTGGTGTCACCCCTTGTGACAGTGTCACCCGGTGGGCTCCGCATCACCCGCACCCCCTAGTGACGCCTCTGCTTCACTCACAACACAAACTTGAGACATTGTCATTTTCAGTTTCTCAGTAAAACCAGTAGTTATTGAGAAGATTAAATGTAGAGTTGTGTATATTGTGCCGTGACGCCAAACATGCATTGAAAAGGTGCCTCCTCCCTTTCTCCGCCACTGGTTGTTAGTACTGACATGACAATGATTTAATTAGTGTCACAATTTAAAAAAGAAAGTTTTATTCATCTAATTTCATCATAAAGCTTGGTGTTGTCAAGGTCATCCCTTGAGCTTGGTGTTGTCAAGGTCATCCCTTGAGTCTGTGACGTACCGGATGTGACATCAAAGTTTCCATGATTGTCTCATGAAGGTCATTAACATTCCAGTGTGACGTGGTATCCGGCCATCACAATCATGACATGTGGTCATCAGGTCAGCTGAGGAGTACAATTATGCTAATAATTAAGTCAACCAGTCATGTGACAGGAAGTTAAATTAGTTAACACACACACACACACACACACAATTTTTTCCGCTCCCTGTCTCTATTATATATCAAGGAAGGCGCAATATCCCACTCCCAACTCACCCCTACCCTCCCACCACCCTCAAATTATTATTTTAAATCAAGGGACGCCACCACACACATTTTTACGCCCTTGAAATGAATCAATATTTGAATGTTCTCTCGGTATTATTAATAAAACGACCACCAAAAAAAAATATTTAAAAAAAATAAAAAATTAAACAAATACATAAAATAATTAAACAATTAAAAAATAAACTAAATAAATAAATACAAAAAATTATTAGATATCAGACATTTTATCTGCATTTATTATAACTAGACGCCCCACGGCGTAGCATACGCCGCAGACTTGCTCATGGAGAGAGCAAAGAAAGTGGAGAAAGAACGGACACAAACTACAGCACGAAGAAATTAAAACATCGCGAGTTAACGTCGGTTGCTGCCGACTAATTGTTTCGAGACATTCGCACTGTGGTTATCAACCTGCGCACCACCCTTTACCACAGTGTTGTCCAACCGGTGTGCCGCGGCACACTAGAGTGCCGCGAGAAAATTTTAGTGTGCCGCGAAAGATTTCAAAAATACCATAAATTGCTAGGCTTTTCGAACCTTCAAGTTAAAAAAAAATAAATATCCTTAACCGAAAAAGAATTGAATAAAAAAATGTCATGTTTGTATTGTTCTGGTTGTGGGAATCTCTTGAAAGCTACAAAATTTCTCTCCTCCATTGGGGATATATATCTGTTGTAAGTAAATAAAAACCCTTTCCTGCTGTTCACTTTTTAAAAAAAAACTTTTAATTACAGATGGCTATGGATAATTTTTTGAAGAGAAGCCAGAAGGATTCCAGCGAGCATCAAAATGGAGAGAGAGCTGCGAAATCCAAGAAGAATGTTACCAAACGGAAATATCATATCACAAGGAATATCTTGAGTATGGTTTCATACAATGTACAAATGATCCTCCTCTTCCGTTTTGTCTTAATTGTAACATGGCATTGTCCAACGAGTCCATGAACCCCAGTAAACTGAAGCGGCATCTGAACTCAAATCATCCAGGATTGAAAGACAAGCCGAAAAGTTATTTCGCATCCATTGGGTCCAACTTAGAGCAGCAATAAAAAATAATGAAGAAATTTTCCTCAATTCCTGACAAAGCTCAGTTAGCAAGCTATAAAGTTGCGAATCTTTTGGTCAAACAAAAGAAATCTCATTTGGACGCTGAGAAAATCATATTGCCGTCTTTACGAATCGCAGTTGAGACTATGGAGTTGGGACCCTACGCTGTTGAAAAAATAAATTAATAAGATTCCACTGTCTTACCAGACGATGGGACGTCGGATTCCTGACATTTCGACAGATTTGGACAATCAAATTAAAGAGCATTTTGAGGAAGCCGACGACATCCAAAAGCTCTGGGCAATGCAAATCGATGAAAGTACTGACATCAGCGGAAAGGCGCAACTGCTCGCATACGTCGAACGTGAAAGACTGCAGATGATAGACAGAGAAATGAGAGTTTGCTTATCCAGCAATGAGCCGCGTTTTGAGCTCATCTGCTCCAAAGAAAATGCTCAAGTATCTCATTAATTATGAAACATCTTTTGAATAAATACTGATTTCTTGTTTTTTTGTGAGGTGTGCCGCGCAAATATTTTACCAGTTTAGTGTGCCGTGAACGATTTTCGGTTGGACAACACTGCTTTACCACATTAGCTTGCCAACCATAAACTGATTTGCCGACCCTAGCGAGGGTCAGCCATGTTGGCAATAAAGGGGTAAAAGAACGGGCACAAACAGACAATATTAAAATAAAAAATAAAAAAAAACAATGTTTTCGCTGGGGCTCGAACCCAGGACCTTCCCGTATATGTGGACGTGATAAACAGTACAGTACGAAGCTCACGTTATTCTGTGAAGGAACAATGCAAGTGAACGCATGGACCATTGTTTGTCTCGAAACATTGGTCGACCCCAGCGAGGGTCATTCGTCATGCTCGTTTGCACATACTTCCGTGGTGTCTCGCATGGTCACACGAAGAGAATTATATATATATAATAATAATAATATATAGATGAGTTTAGTTTGTGTTATGTATATACATGTACATTATAATATGTGACGCACACAACGTGCTTGCGTCATTAATAGAGCGCATTTATATCTCTACTGGGATTTCAAATGAGAAAAGTTCATGAAATAAGAAGTTTAAAACATGACTCATCTTTAAATAACAGAACAATCATCCTCTACAATCTTAACGGCCCACATCTTTTAATCCACTCCAATCTTAACGGCCCACATCTTTTAATCTCACTCAAATCTTAACGGCCCACATCTTTTAATCTCACTCCAATCTTAACGGTCCACATCTTTTAATCTCACTCCAATCTTAACGGCCCACATCTTTTAATCTCACTCCAATCTTAACGGCCCACATCTTTTAATCCACTCAAAACTTAACGGCCCACATCTTTCAATCCACTCCAATCTTAACGGCCCACATCTTTCAATCCACTCCAATCTTAACGGCCCACATCTTTCAATCCACTCCAACTTAACGGCCCACATCTTTCAATCCACTCAAAACTTAACGGCCCACATCTTTCAATCCACTCAAAACTTAACGGCCCACATCTTTCAATCCACTCAAAACTTAACGGCCCACATCTTTCAATCCACTCAAAACTTAACGCCCACATCTTTCAATCCACTCAAAACTTAACGGCCCACATCTTTCAATCCACGCCAATCTTAACGGCCCACATCTTTCAATCCACGCCAATCTTAACGGCCCACATCTTTCAATCCACGCATCTACGCCCCATCTTTCAATCCAGCCAATCTTAACGGCCCACATCTTTCAATCCACTCAAAACTTAATGGCCCACATCTTTCAATCCACTCAAAACTTAACGGCCCACATCTTTCAATCCACTCCAAATCTTAACGGCCCACATCTTTCAATCCACTCAAAACTTAACGGCCCACATCTTTCAATCCACTCAAAACTTAACGGCCCACATCTTTCAATCCACTCAAAACTTAACGGCCCACATCTTTCAATCCACTCAAAACTTAACGGCCCACATCTTTCAATCCACTCAAAACTTAACGGCCCACATCTTTCAATCCACTCAAAACTTAACGGCCCACATCTTTCAATCCACTCAAAACTTAACGGCCCACATCTTTCAATCCACTCAAAACTTACGCCCACATCTTTCAATCCACTCAAAACTTAACGGCCCACATCTTTCAATCCACTCAAAACTTAACGGCCCACATCTTTCAATCCGCTCCAATCATGGCTAAGGGAAGGACGCAAATATAATTTATTGGTTTTTTCTTACGAATCTTATACTTCAGTGATTTATTTTTGTTCTGTAACAAGGATGTAACAAGGATGCGTAAATGAAAGCGTCGTGACATTTGTGCTTCCTCCGTTAAACAACTATTCAAGACACTTGGATTTCCACCAGTCTCTGTCAAGACAACCCAACTTCCTCGTCTACCGTGTAGTTTATTCGATTGTCTCCACACAATAATCTTATTTATATTTCTTGTATGTAGCCATAGTATTTGTTATAACCCAGCGTAGCCAGGGATTGTAATAGGAAGGGAAAAAAAATAAGTTCCTAGAATACTTCATACTACGGTCATGCGTCTCTTTTTAAAAAAAAAGATTCCCCACATTTATTGAATGTTGTTTTCTTAACTACAGTTTCATTTCTTAACAAGGCGATGTTCCCAATACTAGATACATCCCGCGGCGTAGCATACGCCGCAGACTTGCTCATGGATAGTGCAACGAAAGGGGGAAAAGAGCGGACACAAACTACAGCACGAAGAAATCAAAACAACGCGAGTGAACGTCGGTGGGGGGAACCACCGACGCATTGTTGGTCTCGGGACATTCGCACTCCGGTTATCTACCTGCCCACCCACCACCCTAGCTTGCCTAACATAAACTGTGATTGGCCGACCCTAGCGAGGGTCAGCTATGTTCGCAAAAAATTGGGAAAAGAACGGTTTCCAACACACATTTCTAAAAAAAAATCCTTTTGCTGGTGCTTGAACCCAGGACCTTCCGCGTGTAAGGCGGACGTGATAACCACTACACTATGAATCACATATTATGTTAAGGAACAACGCAAGTGAACGCAATAAAACATTGGTGGTCTCAAGACCATAAACTGGTCGACCCCAGCGAGTGTCATTCTTATCTGTTACAGACGCTCCTTCTATATGCTTGTTTGCACATACAAGACTGACTGAACAGCTAATAAATCAACTAACTCAATGCAGGTAAATTGAGGACTATAGTTCGTATAATATTTATTTGAATATTTTCTAAGGTTGACGCAGTAACTCAAACCTGAAAACAGGAAACACAGTGTACAATTCTTATACAGCCTATGCTCTTCTACTGTCCTTAGCTAAGCACTGATCTCCGTTGTCGTTCTCCGATCTTCTTAACCCTGGGGTGGGTGACTGTCTTGTCTCCTACCATCCTCTCCTTATATTGCTCACCAAAGGTGTGTGGCTGACAATCGAGAAAGCCCCCTTGGTGTGAACAATAAAATTTTCAGTCTTTCATTCCCTCACCCATGTCCAACGATTAGCAACTTAGGTTTCCCACGTCGTTTCCTAATGATCCCCATCCTATAGTCTCGTCCAATGGACATAAAAGCTGGGCCGCCACATGTGTTCTCTGGTGGCTTATTAACCCTATTCTGGCACGAAAAAGGCGTCCGCACGTCGGACAAGAGATGGATGCGGTCCCTTCAGGAGGGTTTTGGATACGGTCCTTTCTGACTTGACGCGTTAACTTGGCAGCCTGTTGTTTGCTTGCCTCACAGACAGCTGCGCCATTCCATATCATAGAGCGCCAGTGGGCTCGGTTTCTGGCTGCTGCTTCCCTGGAGTCATGTCCGATGTCGAAGGCCTTCAGAGCTGTTTTAAGTGCATCCTTGTAGCGCTTACGTGGACCTCCGCGTGCTCTATGCCCTTCTGTAAGCTCACCATAGAAGAGCCTCTTGGGGAGGCGATGGTCGGGCATGCGCACTAGATGCCCCGCCCAGCGTAGTTGGCTTTGCATGAGGATAGTGTGGATGCTGGGTAGCCCTGACCTGGCTAATATTTCGGTGTCTGGAACTTTTTCCTGCCATTTTATATTGAGAATTTTTCTAAGGCTTTTGGTGTGGAAGTGGTTCAGCAACCTCGCGTGGCGTTGGTATACGGTCCAAGTTGCACGTGCATATAATAGGGTGTCCTGTATCTAACACAAGTGCCATTGTTCTAAACCCCTACCTTACGGGGCTGGGGGTGAGGAAAGGCCGGAATCTTTTCGTTTCCGAGTCCAATATATTTTGGAACCGGATGTCCCCCCTCTCGGTCCCTGTCATGCTTTAATTTGAGTGCGAGGGGGAGGAGCAGTGTCGGGTGCGCCCCATGTAAGTTTTGGGGGCACCCGGCCACATCTATATAGATTTTTTATTGTTTTCTTATCCACAGTTTCATTACTTAGCATGGCGATGTCACCGATATTGTTATCCTAAAATGGCGATGTCACCGATACTGGTATCCTAAAATGGCGATGTCACCGATATTGTTATCCTAAAATGGCGATGTTCCCAATAAGGTAATGGATTTACTGTAAAAACCTTCTCTACGTGGACACAACCCCCCCTCCCCAGACAGGCGCTAGTGTAGAGATGGGCGGTGGGGGAGTTAGTGACCATGACATCAAGGTGTGGTCAGAGATAAGTTCAACATTTGCTGGGAGGTCCGAGCACAGATTAGAGAATCACGAACGGACCATTAAATGTGATTAAGACGAAGTCCACAGGGGAAATAATCGTTTACGTACACGGAGGTTCAGGGTTCAGAGTAAGTGGTGTGTTCAATGACCCGTGGTGGATATAAGCGGACCTGAGTTGAGTTACTTATTAGTTTGGTATGTAACATTATTTGACATTATGTAACATAGCCAATGGTAAATCCAAGAGCACTGTAATGTAAAACTGTGACTTGTGTGCAATCTGAGTTCAACAACCGATGAGATAAATGGGAGGGAGGGGAGGAAAGTTTAGCGACATGGAGTCATTGGAATGAGAAAATTCTTAACTTTAAGAATGAGCTAATCAAGCAAATGAGTTGTTGGTTTGGTGTTTTCAGACTGTCATTCGTTCTCTTAGTCAGTCTCTTGTATAGAGTTCTATAATCGTCATAAGTTACGATGCATCACAACTATTTCTAGTTTGTCACTGAAATGAAAGACCCAATAAATGAATCTATAGTCCTCACCTCACGATTGCTGTGTGTAACTGTTTCCAAACCTTGGCTACATTTATAAAGCTCAAAGATTTATACAACTCAAAGATTTATAATGCAACGAAATTGAAACTTATTACAAACGTCAAAAACTATCAACTTCTATTCCATAACATTTGATGGAATTAACTGAAAGTTATTTTTTTAAAAAAAACGAAACACGAAAACACGTAGATATTTATATAACATCAAATAGTTTGATAAGAAAAAAAATTTATAACATAATAAAGAACGTTAATGAATTTTAGAAAAAGAAACAATTTGATAATGTGGTCATGTGGTATATGCAGTTTGATAATGTGGTCATGTGGTAAAGGCAGTTTGATAATGTGGTCATGTGGTATAGGCAGTTTGATAATGTGGTCATGTGGTATAGGCAGTTTGATAATGTGGTCATGTGGTATAGGCAGTTTGATAATGTGGTCATGTGGTATAGGCAGTTTGATAATGTGGTCATGTGGTATAGGCAGTTTGATAATGTGGTCATGTGGTATAGGCAGTTTGATAATGTGGTCATGTGGTATAGGCAGTTTGATAATGTGGTCATGTGGTATAGGCAGTTGCCTTCGAGCTGAGTGAACAAGTTCTTACTTTTTGTCTGTAGCCATTTTTGTAGGGTAATAAAACTAGTATCTGAAGTTAAACAAATGGCACGTTTTCAACATCTCTAGGCTCTGGTTTATAAGAGGCGCCCCATCTTGAGTGCCGCCCCATCTGAGTGCCGCCCCATCTTGAGTGCCGCCCCATCTGAGTGCCGCCCCATCTGACTGCCGCCCCATCTAAGTGCCGCCCCATCTGAGTGCCGCCCCATCTGAGTGCCGCCCCAACTGCCTTCCGCCTTGTCCTAATATAATGTTGTCCTTGTTTTAACCCCTGCTATATAGTGATAACTGGTGTGTTCTCTTTGATAGACCTGCACACATGTCTCAATTAGAAATACGTTTAGATTGTCAATATCCGCATAACTAAGCAAAAATTAAGTTTGTTAAGATTGTCTAGTTGTAACACAAACTGCGCCGCTGCTAGTATGGTTAATCTGCGTTTAACATTTAACCAGACTCTGATTTAACTTATGGTCTGTTGTAGCAAGCAGTTACAGCTGCC
>CALYLW010000723.1:27500-306954 GCA_944989445.1 Ampullaceana balthica | reverse complement strand
TTTTAACAGTTCGCCGAGAGAAAGGCCCTAGAGCACACAGTACACCGCACCACGTACACCTGTACGTCGGTTCATGTCTGGGATGTAACGCATTAGTTTTGTGGGCGTGGCTTAACAGCTGAGGCACAAGTTTGGACCACGTGACTACAAGTTACAAGGGAGGTAACAAGGTCCTCCGAGTCAAACCGTGAGAGTGATGATGGTTCTTTGTTTTGTTATTGAGGGCCCACGTTCAATGCTTCAGTCCTGACTGCTACATTCGTCAGCATCATGTTATCTTATTTATTACAGACTCTCCTTCTATACAGAAGATTATTGTGTCCTACGTTCTGTATTATTTTAGCAATTTAATTTAATATACAGAGGAAATCAACATGTGGAGGTAGCATCCTTTGCCATGGTTACGGTAGCATCCTTTGCCATGGTTACGGTAGCATCCTTTGCCATGGTTACAGTAGCATCCTTTGCCATGGTTACGGTAGCATCCTTTGCCATGGTTACGGTATACTCTAACGAGAATCATTCATCAATGTAACAAAAACTAGGATCTACTTCAGTGAAGGCGATTTCACATAGTCGGGGTCCCGCACACGTGATTTCGGGTTCCACACACGCCTCACATGGGGTTCGAGGTGCCTCTCGTGGTTTGGGGTCCGACACACAGGGTTTGGGGTCCGACACACAGGGTTTGGGGTCCCTATCACAATGATTGGTGCCCCTTGCACGGGAGTATGATTTGATTTCTACGCTAAATTGATACTCGGACATTTCAATTGAAGTTGTGAATGTTATAAAAAAAATCAAAATTATACAGCAGATAGAGATAATGTAGACCAGATGTTTTCAGCCCCCTGACCGCGAAACGGTTACGGTCCATGGATCCAATGGTACCGGTCAATGGATCCAGTGGTACCGGTCAATGGATCCAATGGTACCGGTCAATGAATTCAAAGGTACCGGTCAATGGATTCAATGGTACCGGTCAATGGATTCAATGGTACCAGTCAATGGATCCAATGGTACCAGGCGTGCCTTAGAAACGTTAAATTGTTTTCCATTTTAAATAGTTGTGCGTATTTCTTTTCGGGAATGTGCGATTTTCCAAAGACAAAGTCCTGGTGTATTTTGAAAGAGAAAAAAAGGGGGACTCGAAGGACAGAATACATTTCTTAGGTTCATGACATCAAAAGAGAATGTATTTAGAGCATTATGTTTGGAGGCTCCACGTATTGCTAAAAAGCCGTTATCGATCTTGGCCTCTACTAAAGACATTTGCCGTAAACTTCTGGGAGAGGGTGTGGTTAAAATGATAGCACATGTGCCTTTGTCGGCTAACACTGTGACTAGGCGCATTGAGGAAATAACCGGAGACATTGAGATGCGATTGAGCATTTAAACATCACCTTGGTACGCACTCTACAGATATCGACATCAAGGCAAAACTAATTGTTAACTTGTGATACCTTTAGCAGGAGGAAGTGCTTTAGGATTGGTTGTGTGCAATATCTTTTCAAGCCAACACCACAGAGCAGAACTGTTCAAGTCACTGGATGGTTGGTTATATCACAAGACTACAAAATGGTCTTTTTGTGTCGTCATGTGAACAGACGAAGCTGTTGCCATGACCGGACGACTGCCTGGTGTAACTGTTCGGATTAAGGAGGTAGCACCTGTGAGTCAGTGCTGCCAGTGACAATTTTGGGAAAAACCTAGCCAACATGTCAAAAAAACCTATATCCGAAAAAAACAACTAAACACGCTAAAAATAAACAAATATGACGTCACAAAGCTCCCCCCCCCCAAAAAAAAAGTTAGTCGCATTTCCTACCTAAAATATTACATTTTACAAATAATTTTTTTAGGGCTGTTATCGATTAATTTAAATTTAATCGTTAACTTTTGACAAATTATCGATTAATTAATCGATAATTTCGATTAAAGCCAAATATAGAAATTTATGACGTAATTAAACTGAACATTTCTCACGGACATTGAAAATTAAGAATATTTTGTACTCAATTTTATGACAATGTGTTGAAACTTGATCGGATGTTTGTGCTGAAGGTGGTACGTCAGCGATGTATTTGATGCTTTAAAAGAGAATGGCAGTGAACACAGTAAACTTTTTCACCATCTTCGACTTTGCCACCCGCAGTTAGCTTAAAAACAAAATTTTTGCTCAACTTTCTAGTTATATGTTTAAATTAAACTGCGCTGATCTGTCAGCCATTTTTTAGTTGACGTCTGCCGGTCCACATAAAGTTATAAAATAAATTATAATATTACGCGGGAGAAGTTTGTACGTAAAAAAATATATAAATTATTATTAATAATTAATAAATAATTATTTATTAATTAATATTAATACAATTTTTTTTAAATATTATAAAATTTTTATTTAATTTTAATCGAATTTTTATCGATAAAAAAATTTAACAATTAATCGATAAATTAATCGTTAATTTCCGCAGCCCTAATTATGGCTATTTTAGACAGAAAAAACCTAGAAACCTAGACAAGGTCGAAAAAAACTAGATCTAGATGGCAGCACTGCTGTGAGTGAATCATCGCATTGTATCATTCACACAGTGCTGCCAGTGACAACCTTTAGAAAAACTTAGCCAACTCGTCAGAAAAAAACTAGATCCTCAAAATAAAAACATAAGAACTAAAATTCTATCGAAGACTTTAGTTTGTTGTACAAAATTATTTATAAAATTTAAAATAAATTTACATTTGCGTTTATTCATCACTAAGGTTATCTCCCTTGTAAATGGAAATCTTATCAGCATGACGAATGACCCTCGTGCAAATGAGCATGACGAATGACCTAGTGCACATGAGCATGACGAATGACCTAGTGCACATGAGCATGACGAATGACCTAGTGCACATGAGCATGACGAATGACCTAGTGCACATGAGCATGACGAATGACCTAGTGCACATGAGCATGACGAATGATCCTCGTGCAAATGAGCATGACGAATGACCTAGTGCACATGAGCATGACGAATGACCTAGTGTACATGAGCATGACGAATGACCTAGTGCACATGAGTATGACGAATGACCTAGTGCACATGAGCATGACGAATGACCTAGTGCACATGAGCATGACGAATGACCTAGTGCACATGAGCATGACGAATGACCTAGTGCACATGAGCATGACGAATGACCTAGTGCACATGAGCATGAAGAATGACCTAGTGCACATGAGCATGACGAATGACCTAGTGCACATGAGCATGACGAATGACCTAGTTCACATGAGCATGACGAATGACCTAGTGCACACGAGCATGAAGAATGACCTAGTGCACATGAGCATGACGAATGACCTAGTGCACATGAGCATGACGAATGACCTAGTGCACATGAGCATGACGAATGACCTAGTGCACATGAGCATGACCTAGTGCACATGAGCATGAAGAATGTCCCTCGTGCACATGAGCATGACGAATGACCTAGTGCACATGAGCATGACCTAGTGCACATGAGTATGACGAATGACATAGTGCACATGAGCATGACGAATGACCTAGTGCACATGAGCAAGACGAATGACCTAGTGCACATGACCATGACGAATGACCTAGTGCACATGAGCATGACGAATGACCTAGTGCACATGAGCATGACGAATGACCTAGTGCACATGAGCATGAAGAATGACCCTCGTGCACATGAGCATGACGAATGACCTAGTGCACATGAGCATGCAGAATGAACCTCGCTGGGGTCGAAAGATCACAGTTGGCTAGGGTAGTAGGATGAAAATAAAACAAAATGGTGGGGTGGGGGGTGGGGGTGGCAACAATGCCTCCTTTCGTTCACTTGCATTGTTCCTTCATAGAATACCATATGATTCTCAGTGTAGTGGATATCACGTCCGCCTTGCACGTGGCAACTCCTGGGTTCAAGCCCCAGAGTGAACAATTTTTTTAAAAAAGTTTTTATTCTGCCCGTTCTTTTTCCCATTTTTTGCGAACATGACTAACCCTAGGGTCGACAAATCGCAGTTTATGGTTGGCAAGGTATGGTAGTAAACAGTGTGTGTGGGGAGGGGCATGTAACAACACCCGCTGTGCACAAGTCTCCACGTTTACTCGCTTTTTTCCCATTACTTCGTGCTGCTGTTTGTGTCCGATTTCTCACCGCCCCCGCCCCCGTTCTTTGAACTATCTATGATGAGCAAGTCTGCGGCGTATGCTACGCCGCGGGTCATATCTTGTTTAATATAAAAAGTAGGGCTGCGGAAATTAACGATTAATTTCTCGATTAATCGTTTAAAATTTTAACGATTAAATTTTTTTAAACGATTAATCGACCCACAACTTAGAAATGTACTTGCAGTCAAAAAGTAAAATATTTCGGCTAAAAATATAAACTCATTTCCGGACGATTACACGAACATTTTGGTTTTAAACTATTGACTGACGTGAATGTTCAAAATGTTAAAAAAAGGTTATTGTGTCCATTGAGTGAAATCGTTTGCCTACCATGCAATGTTCCCTCTAAGTCTAAGCTTCGTTGGTCCGTGTGCAAAGTTAAAAAAAAACAACTCGTGTGCAAAGTTGTACAGCGTCCATTTATGCAATATTTTACAAAACTTGCTGCACGGTGATTCTAAACTACTGCGTGGCGTCGGTCAAATATCAGCGAAGCCACGCTGCTTAAAGGGAACATTGCTACAATGGTTCTAACATTTCGCTTACATGTCACCTGCAAACCAAACATCCACTACAATATCAGAAACATCAGCTGAGACAATCTAAAGCTATGTGAACCATTGTTCAGCCCAGCTGGTTATATTGTCAATTAGACCCGCTCATCACTTATGTCATCACAAATAATGTCAACACACTTGTCTTTTTGCGTAGTTGGTTAAAAGTTGACATATAAAGGAGACATTCCAGTGTTATTTAGATTTTAAACAAGAACGTTTAATACTTATGACGTCATAATTTTAATCGAAATTAACGATTAATTAATCGTTAATTTTACAAAAGTTAACGATTAAATTTAAATTAATCGTTAACAGCCCTAATAAAAAGTCATGTTTATTTATCTAAACAATAATAATAATATAGTAACTATAGTAAGTACACGTGTAAGCTTATGCTCAAAGTTTAACTTAAACTAATGGCTCAGGTGAGTCTGTTTATTTGTTGCAAGTCTATCAAGTCGTGGCTCGAGTGAGGACAACGCTACTCGCAATGGAGAACAAACATCCTTACTGTGCCTGTACTTTATTTTAATAAAGCTCATTGTTCAAAAACCAGTCCCACGTAGGTAAGATGCAAGAATAGCCTTGAGAGCTATTTCGGCAAGTGAATCCAAAAGGAGGCAAGAGAGGTCAGAGGTCAATGTTCCGAAATTCATTGTTAAACCTTCACCCTCAGCCAACACTCCAGCAAGTTATCTTCCTGTTACAGACAAGTCAACCTTCAAAGGATTAAATGGATTGTTTATCCATCAAATACCTTTCAGTGGGTCATCTTCTGTTGGAAAGTAGAACTCAAAACTGTCAAATAATTTGGTCAAGTGGTCAATGATGACTTTTGTAGAGATGGACTAGCGATAGTTGTTGCTAAATTGTGAAACATATCGAAACAATCTGCTGACACTCGACTCTTCCATGCTGCTAGCTTGCGTTTGTGTCCATCTATCTTGTCTGCCATTGATATGTTCGTTGTCCGCACCCATTACGTCACATAATGGCTCAAATAATCTTGAATTTAAAGCATTTGTCTTGACAGTTCACAATTTTTACTATTTCGCTGAGCACATTGTTTAGTTTTGTTGACATTTGCTTCATGGCTAAACTTTCACTGTGAATAAAACAGTGGATTACCGGTAATTTGCATTCAGGTGCTAATTCCTTCCTTAATCTTGTTGACAACTCCGGAAACCCGCCCAGTCATGGCCGCAGCACCATCCGTACACACACCCGCCCAGTCATGGCCGCAGCACCATCCGTACACACACCCGCCCACTCATGGCCGCAGCACCATCCGTACACACACCCGCCCAGTCATGGCCGCAGCACCATCCGTACACACACCAACACAACATTTAAATTCTATCTGACATTCGCCAAGAATGTAATCGTGAAAGGCCTTGAATATTTCAGAACTAGTTGTATTTTTTGGTAATGAAGTAAAATCCTTATAATATAACAAATTGATATCAAACAGCGCGTGTTGACAACGTAATACATTCTCTTATTGGTTCTCAAACTGAAGGAAAACTTCAGGATTATAATTAGATTTCTTTTTCATTTCTAGATAAATTCCACGGACCGGCAGCTGATGGCCCGCGGACCACCACTTTGAGAAGCACTGCAGTTAACAACCTCATGGTTCTCATTGATTTAGCGTTCTAGCAAAGGTGTCACTAGGGGGGTGCGTACCGCATCAGGTGACACCATCACAAGGGGTGACACCATCACACGGGGTGACACCATCACAAGGGGTGACACCATCACAAGGGGTGACACCATCACACGGGGTGACACCATCACAAGGGGTGACACCATCACAAGGGTGACACCATCACACGGGGTGACACCATCACAAGGGGTGACACCAAAGAGTAAAATTCTGTATGTTCACGTTCATTGGCACAAGCATATTCGGAGGAGGTCTATGTGGTAAGTCGTGTGGGGGTGACACCATGAGCTACCGCACTGGGTGATACCAACCCTAGTGACGCCTCTGTCTAGTGAGTTAAATTTAAATTTACTGTATGTTCATCTTTTTTGTAACTTTAATTTCTTTCTGAGGCATGTTTAAATACCATCTAAAATATCAACTTTTAATATCCACCTCCAGTGGGTCCCAGAAAGGTTAAATACTATAGTAGGGCTGCGGAAATAAACGATTAATTTCTCGATTAATCGTTACATTTTTTTTATCGATTAAAATTATTTTAATGGATAAAAATTCGATTAAAAGTAAAGAAAATATTTATAATTTTTTTATTAATAAATAATTAATTATTAATAATAATTTATATATATTTTTTACGTACAAACTTCTCCCGCGTAATATTATAATTAATTTTATTATTTTATGTGGACCAGCTGACGTAGACTAAAAAATGGCTGACAGCATCAGCGCAGGTAAATTTAAACATATAACTAGAAAAATGAGCAAAAATTTATTTTTAAGCTAACTGCGGATGGCAAAGTCGAAGATGGTGAAAAAGTTTACTTTGTTCACTGCCATAAACAATTCTCTTTTAAAGGATCAAATACATCGCTGACGTACCACCTTCAGCACAAACATCCGATCAAGTATAAACACATAGTCATAAAATATAGTTAAAAATATTCTTAATTTTCAATGTCCTTGAGAAATGTTTAGTTTAATGACGTCATAAATTTCTATTTTTGGCTTTAATCAAAATTATCGATTAATTAATCGATAATTTTTCAAAAGTTAATGATTAAATTTAAATTAATCGATAACAGCCCTATACTATAGACTATAGAGCGGTATTCGGTGATACTGATGTAGACTACCATAGGGCAGGACTATATGAAAACAAATTACTTTAAACCTAATATGATTTCTTTAAGGTTTAAATTCTCATTTAAGAAATACTCTCTAATTTACACACAAAAACTCAAGAGCCGTGAATGCAAGATATGTAATTATAAAAAAAAACATTAGCTGAAAAATTAATCACGGGGGAAAAATAAAATCATTAAGATCATGGGATTCCATTGTAAGAAAAATCACAGTACATGTGAGAATCTGTCTAGATAAAATTGTTTGGGTCGAGTTGTGTGTGTGTGGGTGGGAGGTGGTGTTGTTTGATAAGTATTGGTGTTAAGAGAGTAAACCACTCAAATGAAGAACTCATTTCCCAGCACTGAATGGTTGACAATCTTAGCCCCCATGTCAGATGTTGGTTTTATGTCGAGTAGAGTAAGATTTGGTCAAGTCCTTTTATACAAGTCAAATAATTCCAAGATATTGCAGTTAAAATTTCAATTCCCATAAATTTCAATTATATTTAAATCTTATTAAAAACAATCATTGTGTAAATAGTTACATAAATATGCCACATTTCTTTGAGAGAGAATACTACCCAAGATAACTGTATATTATTCTTTGATACATGTAATAGTTTTAAACACTCACAACATCTTCAGGTTAATAATGTTAAGTTGCACAATAGGGTCAACAAAGATTCATTGGTACACATGGAACAACAATTCATTGGTACACAATAGTACAACAATTCATTGGTACACAATAGTACACATGTTACGATTCATTGGTACACAATAGTACACATGTTACGACGATTCTTTGGTACACAATAGTACACATGTTACAACCAATCTTGTAAACTGTCAACCAATTTGCAATGACACCAAAATATTCACAAAATGACACCAAAAAATTCAGCTAAAACAATACAATAACTCTGAATTTTGGAAGTAGTTCTTAGAACTGAAAATAATCTTATAAAAGGAATTATTTTTCCTATAATCCAGGTCTTTGATTACACCTCGTGAGTAAAGAGTTATAGAAATAAAGACTTGCATTCTCAACTTTATACATTAAGCAGAAGACAGAAATATCAAGATAAATACTGGCGCATCAACACATTGCTATATGAGTTGTTTAAAGATAAATCAACAGATAACATTGGATTCTATATAATACTAGCTCTTGTTATAATTAGGGGTGTACCGAATTTCAGTTCCGGTAAATCCAAAATCCGGCTATTTTTACAAATCCGGGTCCGGCCAGATTTCACTTCATAAATCCGGCTCCGGCCAGATTTAAAAAATTTGAATCTGGCACAGCCGCCCTAGTGTATAATACATACAAAATATGTTAATGTTAATTGGTATGAATGATTAGCTTAAAAAACAAATATTGTCTCAGACAAAAATTAATTACCTCAAGATATTCTCTCATAGCTTTTAGGTCAAAAAGAAGAAATATTTTACATCTTTAAAAAACTGGGCACATTTTGTTTTCTTTGGTCAATTTGATTAAAATCAAGAACACATAGTGTGAAAATTCCATTGTTACTCTACATGGCTACATGATTACGTGGCTACATGATTACATGGCTACATGATTACATGGTTACTGAGTGACTACTGTAATGTAAGGACTACAAGACTAAAAAAATTGCCTCCATAATTCAGTTGCATCTTATACTCGAAATTAATGTTTAAAAATTTAAAATGTAAAAATTGCTAAAAATTCAGGTGCGTCTTATAGTCTGTAGCGTATAATAGTAAGTAAAATATCGTACATGCATAAAGATTTGCTTTCACCGGGACAGTTTGAAAGAATAGGGCATTTATTTTTGAGAGTATCATATCATGTCAAAGAGATTTTCCCCAGCTTAAGACACAGTTGACAATCAAAATTGTGAGATTAAATCATCACAGCTTCTGAAAATGCTTTAGATCTTTTCTTTAAAGTGACAAGCACGCACATTGTGTATAATGACATACAATGTATAACTATATATTTTGTTTATGCAAACAGATAGGATATAATATTATTAAAGCATTAAAATAATTAGCACTGTAGCACCATGCATTACAGGTGTTAAAAATTAAATTTTTAACTTCACTAACATTTTCCTAGTGAATTCAATACACGTAATCCTTTTCCTGGAGAACTATGCATAGACAAGCTTAAATGATAGACTTTCCTAGCAACCTATGAAGGTACAGTTAGCATGATTCTGAAATAATGAACACCATCATGCCTTATCTAACACCATCATGCCTTGTCTAACACCATCATGCCTTGTCTAACACCATCATGCCTTGTCTAACACCATCATGCCTTGTCTAACACCATCATGCCTTGTCTAACACCATCATGCCTTGTCTAACACCATCATGCCTTGTCTAACACCATCATGCCTTGTATAACACCATCATGCCTTGTCTAACACCATCATGCCTTGTCTAACACCATCATGCCTTGTCTAACACCATCATGCCTTGTCTAACACCATCATGCCTTGTCTAAGACCATCATGCCTTGTCTAACACCATCATGCCTTGTCTAACACCATCATGCCTTGTCTAACACCATCATGCCTTGTCTAACACCATCATGCCTTGTCTAACAACAACAAAAATCACATCAAGAGATCATCTTAAAAGCTGTATTTTTATCAAGTATTAAGTGAAAAGAAATGCTCTCAGAATATGGCCTGTGGCATGCAGGCAATATTCCCTTTAAGCTGCGCGGCTGCGCAGATATCTGACAGACACCTTGCAGCAGTTTAGAATTACAGCGCAACAAATTTGGTAAAATACTGCACACAAAATGGATCCTATGCTACTTTGCACACGGACCAATGAACCTTAGAGGCCTGAAAGTCTGAACATTATTTAAATGTATGACAGTGTCATTACTGTACAATTTGTCCCGATTGTTTAAATGTATGCCAGTGTCATTACTGTACAATTTGTCCCGATTGTTTAAATGTATGCCAGTGTCATTACTGTACAATTAGTCGTTGCTGGACTGTCAAGATGTCATGTGCACAATTAAGTCAGGTAAAGAAAGTGAGCAAAATTATTCATCTAGTTCCAGTGAAGCAAACATTCAGATATACATCCTAATGTACAGAACATTCATGTTTTCAATGATGTGCTAAGAACATATATGTTTTCAATGATGTGCTAAGAACATTCATGTTTTCAATGAGGGGCTAAGAACATTCATGTTTTCAATGAGGTGCTAAGAACATTCATGTTTTCAATGAGGTGCTAAGAACATTCATGTTTTCAATGAGGTGCTAAGAACATTCATGTTTTCAATGAGGTGCTAAGACAAGAGAAAGATTTATGGGATCAAGAGGAAGAACTCTGATCAATTACTTGGTATTCACAACCTAAAATTAACTCCCTTTTCTTTGCCAAGTTCACAGGCTGATCACTGCACAATCACAACACTTTTCTAGAGACAGTTCTCTTAAGTAAAAAGTATCAATCAATTTTTTCTAAGGACATCTTGAATACACAAGAGGGCTTGGACCCTATTGTTGACACAGACAAAAATTAGTCATTTGTACATTTAATAATGATATAAAAAAAAAGTACAATAATTTGTAGCTACATGTATAATGTTGTATCATGATCCATTGATCATTAGGCTACTCCTGCAACAGTTCACATTAGAGTTATGCGCCTATATCAGTACAACAAAATATGGGTGAGACTGCAATCAGGCTTTTAGATACAAAATATATATGTGTTATTTAAACAGGGTATGTGTAGACCTGACAGGCAAACAGCGTTGTCCTGTCAGGCCTACTATAGATAACCTGTTTAAATAACATATATATATTTTATATCGGTAGAATAAGGACTCATATATTTAATACAAAAACATCATTCATGACAGTTCTAAATAAAGGGGCTGTCAAGTCAATCATATGCTGGTAACTCTTGACTGAACCTGGCCACTCTTGACTGAACCTAACAAACTTGGATTACATGGTGCAAATTCAATATTTGGTCTGCTAAATAAAACTAGACTCATTTTGATCCGTCTCAAAGATTGTCACTGAAGTTACCTGGCCATGGGATAAAATAAGTATATATAATATGACAGGTCCTTACCAACATATAACTACGTGCTATGTTAGAAATCAATTTTTATCTGACACCAACATCATATCAACATTTTTTATTAACATTCGATTTAAAAGACTCATGTCGAAATAGACATTAACCTCATCATATAAAATGACATACCTAAATGACATACATGATATAATGTCACATGAGTTGCTAGGGTTAGATCTGACTTCCATTATAAAGTTGAACAAATGTACGTTATCAGATCTATGATGATTATTGCAAGGGAACACATATAGATTAGATCTATGATGATTATTGCAAGTAAATACATATAGATTAGATCTATGATGATTATTGCAAGTAAATACATATAGATTAGATCTATGATGATTATTGCAAGAAAATACATATGAAGACCTGAAGGGAATAAACGGCTAAGTGACATTTTTGTAATGTAGTAGTTATCCACAATATCAGATAGAGAGTCAAATATCTCAGGCCCTATAACAAATGTCAAATGTATCTGGTTAAAAAATGATAAATTGTATAGTTTTGAACTGTAAAACTTGAATATCTCAAAACTACAAAAATCATACAGAGCCGTTTTTTTCCTTGAGGTGTTCATATAGATTAGATCTTTGGTAATCATTGCAGGTGAACACATTCATGAACAAACATAATTATAAAATACATGAATTGTAAGTTACTTTTAAACATGCAAAGATTGGGCTGCCAAGAGTTAATAAACAAGGTGAATGCTATACATACACTAACATCAAGCATAGTTTTCTGACTAAGGGCTGCCAAGAGTTAATAAACAAGGTGAATGCCATACATACACTAACATCAAGCATAGTTTTCTGACTAAGCCAAGGTGATTGGAAGAGGTTGATTGCATATGAAGACGTCAAGGCAACAAACGGCTGTGTGACATTTTTCTAATTTTTTAGTTATCACATGTATCTGATAGAGGATCTAAAATAGAATGTTCTGAATGAGGTTTTATGAAGATATTATATATCTGACCCTATTAAAAATTCAAATTTATTGAGTTAATTTATAAGAAATGTGTATAATTTTGAACTTTAAAACTTGAATATCTCAAAACTACAAAAATGTGACATAGCCGTTTCTTCCTTTGAGCTCTTCTTATTGTTTTAATACAGTTGACATTTTTAACAGTTTTTATTGATGTGCATTTTAAAGATGTTTTAAATATATAAAAAAACGTAATGCAAAGGTCAAAACTAGGGGTCTACCGATATATCGGCACCGATATCAGGATATCGGCATCGGTAGCAAGTAAAGGTTCCGATATTGACGTCACCGATATTTCAGAATAAGTGACATTTTGACTAAAAAAATTCAGAAAAAAAAACCTATCATTTAGATTTATAAATATCTCAACAAATTAATATATCGATCCCGATACCGGTATTGAAAGAACCAAAAGAGTCCTAGTATTAACATGTACAGTCACGATACAGCGTGCCATGTGATATGATATTGTTTAAGTGTTGGCCAGTGTTGGCCGATTTTCGTATACTCAGAAATACTGTGTAAGTGATGCAGCCGCAGAGTATTACGTGATTGCTTCAATAGCAAAGATGCACGCAGAATCGCAGATGTCTAAAATATTTAGTTTCATATGGAGTAACAAAATGTACCGTGTGCAGACTTGTTGTCATTGGCAACCATTCATCCCTCAACCTCATTTTGACTCTATTACTATTGCTTTTTTCTCATTGTTTCATTCATAAAAGGTGGCCGTATGCAAAAGCCATTTAACTATTGGTTAGAATTAATTATGAGTCAAAGTTCAAGGTTCAAAAGGAGTTCCTAATTTTATTTGTACATTTTTATAGAGGACAGTTGACTTTGTCATGAGTCATGCCGGTCATGATAGGTATGTGAACTTATAAACACATCAGAAACTTTGTTTAAAGATTAATTTTACTGTTTGTACAAAGTTAAATGAGCTATTAATAAAGAATATTTTAAAAACAAAATAAAGAAATAATAATTTTATTTATAGCATTTATCCTGTAAATAAAATATTTATTAAAACGAGAGAGAAAATGCGTGACGCGAACAGCGGAATTGAGGTCACAAAATGTGGAGATTAAATGCATAGGGGATTGGGACAAATTGAACCACACTTTAAAAATTCATAACCTTAAAACAACAAATCCTAAAAATATAATGTTTGCCATTCATAAAATGTAACACACACTTATAACTCAAATGAAGTTTTACGATTTGTTTCCTAATTTACGTTTGTCTTAATTAAACCAGTAGCCTAACATATAAAATGTAAATAATTACGAGTGATAATTTTAAGAATGACGTCATCAAATATGATGGCTGGTTTTTGTCCTAACAAATACTCATATCAGCAAAAAAAATATCGGTAATATCGGTATCGGCAAAAGTACATATCGGTAGACCCCTAGTCAAAAATGAATTATTCTAATATTCACATTAATATTTTTCTTATGTTAACTGTATCCCTATGACATTTTAGTTGTGTTAACCGTAATAAAATATTTGGGGATTACAAATATGGCCAGAGCTCTTCAAACTTATAAGTTAACGTGCCTGAAGAAGTTTAGATAAGTAACAATAACAACAACAGTTACATGAAAACTATTGACACATTTAAGTATGTTTTATTTTCCCTGCATCAGCATAACATCAGGTATACCCAATGTTGGTACTTTTGAATGCCTCCATTAGTACACAACTTAAGACACAAGATAGTACACAACATGTCATAGAAATCTGACCGTTTGGTAAACAAGATGGTAAACATGCCGAGTGTTGACTAAATATGATGAAAATCTTGCTTGTTTTTTTAAGGACTATCATAGCCAATGTATAAAATGAGTAAAGGAAGATAGAATAAGAGCAAACAGTTTCATGTTGTTCACTTATTGGAGAACCTTTGTCAGCAGATTTTGTATTTATTGTTTATTTTATGAACTATGGGTATTATCATAACCTAATGGCATAGAAGTATAACAATCAATAACAACGATGACAAAAAAAAACTGGAATAATGTAGAAAAAAAACATTAATTGAAATGTTTGCAAGCTTCTAGTCACAACAACTAGCAACAATTTGAAAGTATCATCCACTGGATTGTGGTTAATAAGTAACATCCAATGGATTGTGGTAAATAAGTAACATCCAATGGATTGTGGTAAATAAGTAACATCCAATGGATTGTGGTAAATCCATGCAATAAACAGTCTTAACTTATGGCACAAATATTTCTTTCAGTTTTAACAAAATGATTGAGCAATCTGATTGAAAGGTGTTGGGAAGTGTTCAAAGTTAGGACTTGCCAGATATAAAATGTATGGGTTGGTAGGCTGTTCTATCTGGCCAGTTGTCACTGTCACTAGCCGCCATCGTGTCATCGTGATTGTCCTGAGGTGGTTCACTGCCGTTTGAGAAGCCTTCATAAGACTCAGGACTAGAGTTGTCGCCTACCGCAAGCAGCTCTTGGGTCAAATAGTCATTATGCCAGTTAGAATTGATGGGACCAAGGTCAAGGCCATTTCTATTCTGGTTGCCATCCAGCTGACCCAGATGGACGGCAGGGTCAGACTGTGTCATCAAGTGTTCCCTGTCATTCTCTCCACTGTCACTACCCGCCACAGCACCACCAACAACCTCTCGACTCAGATAGCTGTCCGCACCTGACACAAGACTTGTTCTTGAATCTACAGCCCAGCTGTCCAGATTGTCTCTCTGATTGCAATGATGACCATTGGAGCTGTCTTCCTTACTAACATCACCGTCTTGGTGAGCAATGTAGTCACCATGGGTAGGGACCATGGCATCCCCAGGTTGGCTGACATAATTATTGCTGGTATCAACCGTAGCAACACGACCATCTTCACTGACATAGTTGTCACTATTGCTGACAGGAGCAACATGAAGATCTTCACTGACATTGGTGTCACTATTGCTGACAGCAAAAACACAACCATCTCCACTGACATAGTTGTCACTATTGCTGACAGAAATAGCACAAAGATTATGACTGATGTAATCATTTTCAGAACATGTTGAAGCCAGGGAAGATTGTGCTGTACTTTGATCTGAAAGAGAATCAACCAAATCACATGACAGATCAGTGACGGTGTACAAATCTGTCAGATCCCATGGTGTGTCTGAGATGTTGTCTTGACACTCATGGCAGGACTGAGAAAACTTTGGATGTATTTCCCCCACAGGTGTGAGAACTGCTGGATGGTCCACATTGGGCATGTAATCAAAGTGTGGCCTTGTAGTATAGCCCCTTCTGGACTGCATGTTGGTGGCATTTTCAGCTTCCTCATCAGGAAAATCTTCTTGATCACTACAGAATGACGTGTCCTCTGACTGCCCAAGTGATGGATGTTGGTCAGCCAATGGATCATCAATTATAGCACAACTGAGATATGCTGGAAAATCACCTTGTTTTTCTTCCTGGTTCGGTGTTGATTGCTTCTCATCCGCCTGCGGGGAAAATGGTGAGTCACCATCAAGAGCCAGACCTACGTAGATGGATCTGCCAGCAGGAAGGTGTGGGTGAGCGGGCATGTGAGCAGTTTGTTGCGGGTGGCCAGGTGTGTCAGGGTGGCCAGGTGTATCAGGGTGGCCCATTGTGTGAGGCTCACTTGGGGAAACCAAAGGTTTACCAGCTGATCCCCCAGTCATACGCACATACTCATCGAAAGGTCTACTGCCGTCATCTTTAACATTGGCTGTAGTCTTCTCCTGAGACGGCCACTCATTGCTGTTGACGCAGACATTGAGGGCGATCTCTTCTAGAGCAACGGCATGGGCAGAAGCAAGGGGTCTTGTCTGGTCCACAAATGTAGAAGAGTTCAACTGTGGCTGGACTGGCACATTAGGAGGGGTGTGGACTGGTCCATTAGGAGGGGTGAGGGCTGGTCCATTGTGAGGCTGACTGACTTCACACTCTGTGATGTACGACTGTTCACTCCTATCACTGGATGTGTACACACCAGACTCAGTACTAGTCTGAGGCTGGTATGCAATCTGAAGAGAAATATTTTGAGTTCCATTAGCTTGGTCTAATTAATCATTGTTTACAATAATCACTGCATCAATTTAACATTGCTAGATTCAATGCATTAGCTTAGTCTAATTAATCATTGTTTACAATAATCACTGCATTGAATTTAATAGGGCTCAAAACAGATTTAACAGTTTCAAAACAGTGAATGCTGTGTATAAAAATACGAGTATGTCTGAAAGTTCTGAGAAGCATAAAATGACAAAATTACTTGAGTAGAATAAAATGACTGAATTACCTGAGTAGAATAAAATGACTGAATTACCTGAGTAGAATAAAATGACTGAATTACCTGAGTAGAATCAAATGAGTGAATTACCTGAGTAGAATCAAATGAGTGAATTACCTGATTAGAATAAAATGACTGAATTACCTGAGTAGAATAAAATGACTGAATTACCTGAGTAGAAGAACTAGGTGTATCATCCATTAACTCTTTAAATTCATTGCCTCGCTTTATGCATTTACTGTAAAAATGAGAAAATCAATGATTATATGAATACTAGTGTAATAGAACTTATGGCTGGTCATAAGACAAGTCTTTAACACACTGTGGTCTGGTTAACAACTGTCTTTAATTACTATATACAATTCACTGTGATCAACTGTACAATCAACTACCTAAGCAGCTCGTATGCAATCAACTGCAATCAACCACGGTTGCCTCATGAACCGTACATTTATAGCCAGCTATTCTCTCAGTCCCTGACCAGCACGCTTACAGTTCACCTCACATACCACGTGTTTCATACTAGGTCAATTCATTGCATTCTCATTCAATATAAACACAACAACACGTCTCTCACATCTCCCTTCTAACAAAACAAATGAATGACCCAGATTATCAATAAGAGAATAATACAATTAAAAACATCAAACAATTCAGTACATGAATTCTAACTAACACTGAATCTTCAAATGTCTTTAAATTTAAATGCACAGTACACCTTAATGTCTCTTTGTCTGGGTATCTCTTTGGTGGCTTCACCTGTCTCCCGTATCTGTTGTTGTTGCTGTTGACTTCGCTTAAGTATCATGTTTTGGTCGTTTGCAAACATGATCGTTGTCAAGGAACTCCTGAAAAGTTTTTTCAAAAGATTTATCCAATCCTTTACCAGGATTGTTTGTTCCATCTCCGTCATCAACGATGACTGATGTTTTCTGACCTGTTGCTGACTGGGTGGACCCTTTCGCTCTCTGTGTTACGACGCTTGGGGATGACCCATTCGTACAGACGCTGGGAGCGTGTACTTCTTGCTTTGTCTCTGGTGTGTCGAACTCACAATCACCCGTAACACCTCTCCTTTCACAAAATGTCTGTCTCAACATGTTGTTTCGTGTGTGTGTGTCACACCATCGCAAGTCTTAACGATGCATGACCTTGGCGTCGTTGCTGCCGACACGACGACTTCTGGCTGCCACCAGCCTTTCGATTTTTTCTGAATAGTTGCGTTGCTTACACGCTGAGAGTGTGTACGTCTGTTGACTCTGTTTGATTCGTTGTAATATTTCTTCTGTTGTGACCTCTGATATTTGTTGCTTTTTAAGCCCATGATTTTAATCAGATTCAGCTTTTGACAAGCTTGCAGACCAAGTATAGGCTTTGAGTGCGTATTGACTATTTGAAACTCCAGCACCCCTGTCTTGTCTTTCACAGAGCATTTGATTGATGTTTTGCCTACAACAGGCAATGTTTCCCCACTGTATGTAGTGAGCCTTGCTGTTGATTTCTGCATTCTTCCCATTCTTAGTTGACTAAACAATCTGTGTGGCAGAATGTTTACTTGTGCGCCCGTGTCCAGTGTGACATCACTGGCTTCTGTTCAAGCGTAATGATTGTCCTCCATTCATCACTTGTTGCGTGGACACACTTCCTAAGCAGAATGTTTGACTATAGTCCACGTGATCTTTCAGTTGACGGTTGACAACTTTTACCCGTTTTGACTTGCATACAGCACAAAAGTGATTCAATTTTCCACAGCTGTTGCATAACTTGCTATAAGCAGGACATTTTCTAGGTTCATGGTTTTTTCCACAATACTTGCATTGGCCTGCTTTTATGTGTGTACTTGACCTTTGAGCTTGCTTGACATGTTGACTTGTTGAGTTGTGCGTACTTGGTTTCTCACATGCCTTTGAGTTCACAGCTTGAAATTCTTTCTTCATTTAAAGCTTTGAGTTGCCATTCCGATGTTTCCGCCGCTTTGCATATAATTTCAGCCTTGTTCAAATTCAGGTCTACTTCTCTCAGTAGTCTAGCCCTGATATTTTCATTATTTACTCCAGCCACAATTCTGTCCTTTATTAACGACTCTGTTAAATTTTCAAATTCACAAGACTTTGCTTTAAGTTTAAGGTCTGGGATAAAATTATTGAAACTTTCTCCCTCACCTTGCTTTCTGGAGAAAAAAACGTGTCTCTCGACTGTCACATTCTTTCTTGGCAAACAATAATTCTCGAATTTCAGTAATAAGCACTTCACTGAATGAATATCCGTGTCACAATCGTCACATTCCTGTCCGGTCCACTGGCATGTATTGTACACTTCTACCGCTTTCTGGCCTATAACATGCAGCAGTGTCATGCTCTGCACTTCTTTGCTTTTTGTGTCGAGTCCACTGGCTATCTTGTATATTTGGAAAGACTGCTTAAATCTCTTCCAGTTGGCAGCAATGTTTCCATGTAGCTCCAGTGGTTGTGGCGGGCGGAGTCGGTCCATCTGACACCATGTAATAGGTATGGCGTCAGTACTTAAAATGTTCTTGAGGTTCTTTACTTCTGACACCATGTAATAGAACTTGTGGCTGGTCAAGTGACACGTCTTTAACACAATGTGTTCTGGTTAACAACTGTCTTTAATCACTATATACAATTCACTGTGATCAACTGTACAATCAACTACCTAAGCAGCTCGTATGCAATCAACTACAATCAACCTCGGTTACCTCTTGAACCGTACATTTATAGCCAGCTATTCTCAGTCCTTGTCCAGCACGCTTACAGTTCACCTCCCAAACCACGTGTTTCATACTAGGTCAAGTCATTGCATTCTCATACAATGCAAACAGAACAACACGTCTCTCACATCACCCGTCAAAAATGACGGAAGTTTTCAAAATAAATACACATCAGATTAAAAAATAACGTAATACAGAACTTTCATTTATTTTATTTATTTTTATTTGATTAATTTATTATAATATTGAACAATTTTATGTGGAACGTTCGAAAAGTATTATTTTTGGTGCAGCACTATAAAACAAAATCGATCGCAGCGCCACCTAACAGCATTACAAATTTCGCAGCGCCACCTAGTTACATCCATACATACAGACAACGGGAATTATGTATATTGATACAATCATTATAGCTTCATTACATCATTTGAGTAGTTTGTATACCACTTGGCATCAACATTGACCTACTATGTTGAAATGTTTTTTTTTAAACAATTGACTTACCGAATGACATAGGATAGGACAACAATGAAGAGTATGAGTACAGCAGTAACTGTGATGCCAATGATCAGTTGGTTAGAGTCAGATCCAGAGACATCTGGTCGAAATAAGAAAACATGATTACAAGATGGTATGGAACTGATAGAACTTAAGTTTGTATGGGGGGGGGGCAGGGGCAAGAGAGGCACTTGTAAGGGGAGACTTTGAAAGGGGAGACACGGGCGGATGGGGGGAGACAGTTTGAGAAGAACTAACAAAGGGTTGGGGGGGGGGTGTGTGGTAATCATTTGATGTTCTTGTTTGAGATCCATTGCCTGAATGAGAACAATCTATTGCAAGAAACAAATAATTGAAGACAGGGTGGGGATTGAGAAACTTGTTAACATTGATCAAATTGTCTAGGTTACTGGGATCAAGTCCATAGTTTGGTTCACAAGTAACACAAGTGGTATACTGACCAGTACTGACTCAGGACATGTTTACACACACTACTGACCAGTACTGACTCAAGACATGTTTACACACACTACTGACCAGTACTGACTCAAGACATGTTTACACACACTACTGACCAGTACTGAATCAGGACATGTTTACACACACTACTGACCAGTACTGAATCAAGACATGTTTACACACACTACTGACCAGTACTGAATCAGGACATGTTTACACACACTACTGACCAGTACTGAATCAAGACATGTTTACACACACTACTGACCAGTACTGAATCAGGACATGTTTACACACACTACTGACCAGTACTGAATCAAGACATGTTTACACACACTACTGACCAGTACTGAATCAGGACATGTTTACACACACTACTGACCAGTACTGAATCAGGACATGTTTACACACACTACTGACCAGTACTGAATCAAGACATGTTTACACACACTACTGACCAGTACTGAATCAAGACATGTTTACACACACTACTGACCAGTACTGAATCAAGACATGTTTACACACACTACTGACCAGTACTGAATCAAGACATGTTTACACACACTACTGACCAGTACTGAATCAAGATATGTTTACACACACTACTGATCAGTACTGAATCAGGACATGTTTACACACACTACTGACCAGTACTGAATCAGGACGTGTTTACACACACTACAGACCAGTACTGAAACAGGACGTATTTACACACACTACTGACCAGTACCGAATCAGGACATGTTTACACACACTACTGACCAGTACTGACTCAGGACATGTTTACACACTACTGACCAGTACATATTCCTTGAACTAATTTCTGCCTTCCGAGTATTACATTTCTTTAATCTTGGTGTTGCTAATAATGGCCTCACACGTTAAACCCAATGATAGCACTAAAGGTGTGCGCATATGAAACAATTGAAAAGGTTGATTTAATGCTGATGTCAACGACATGGGACAACTAGAGTTTAGAGACAACCAGAGTTGGGGCTGTGAGACAACCAGAGTTGGGGTTTGTGAGACAACCAGAGTTAGGGTTGTGAGACAACCAGAGTTGGGGTTGTGAGACAACCAGAGTTGGGGTTGTGGACAACTAGAGTTGGGGTTGTGAGACAACCAGAGTTGGGGTTGTGGGATGAAGAAACATGTGATCAGTAGATTTAGTTCATGAGTTAAGAGTTACATTGACAACAATTTGCTGAGCTATGAATTCAATAGCATAACAAAATGGATTAAAGTTAAGGTATTGGTATTTACAAATGTGAGTACATCTATGTCAAAAGGTTGACTGTCGTGTTATGTCTGCTTTTAGACTCATTATTTCCAAAGAGCTGACATTTATAGCAATAACTTAACTATGGAACAATGATCTGAAAGCCACAAAAATAGAATATACTTAAGTTTTGTCAGAGAACATTATGACGAGAAAGAAAGCACTAACAAAAAACATTTGCAAAAGGTATTACAGGTTATCAACAGATTGAATAAGCTACAAAGGAATTAGAGGAATTGAAAATATAAAACATGAGGTTGATTTAAAAAAAAAGATATGTTTACAGTTAGTACTAGTAGCCTTTCATGGGTTAAAATCAACAAATTCACAAGTTAGGAACAAAACCAATCTCTATAAAGTTCATGTAAAAATCCATGGTTAAGTTTGATTTTTTATACTTTTTAATATTTCTTAAAAAATTAACTTATTTTCCAGTTACTAATGTAAATGATTAAATTTGAAAAAGTTTAAATTCATTAAAATGTAACACTTAAATAGTAAATGATTAGACATCAAACATTGAGAGTTAAAGTTACAGTCGTTAGTTGATTATTCAATGGTCTCAATTTTCAAGATTCTTACATTTCCATGAGTTATTTCCCCTATCAAACTGCAATAAAGTTCACTGAAATATACAGTTGGAATATTGAACTTTAAATTAAACCTTATTTATATAAAACAGACATTTTTTAAACATAACAGCTATGAATTATCCTTTGAAACTGTGCTATTAAAACAACTGATTACATTAATAATAAAAAATAAATGAGATTTTTGTGCAAGAACATTACAAATGTAATTAGATGAACATCTCATAGAATTGTGAAAAAAAATAAGTTGCCTGGTTTAAAAATTTAATATAATGATCTATTCAATAGCATTACTTTCTTTTAAATTACTATTTTTTCTTCAAAGTATTTCCGAATTGTTTTAAAGCAACAAAAATAAGGTTAAAATAAAGGTCGATGATCTTATGGATCAAAGCCCCTCAGTTTTTATTTTTAAATGTCACAAAATGACCCTCACCTCTCCCCCCTCCTACCACTGATCAAGACTGACTTTTATTCCAGGACCATCAATTATTACCATTCAAGCATGAAATGTTATTCCACACTATTAATCTCTATGTCTTATCTGTTACAGATGCTTTTTCTATTCACAAGATTATTGTGTCAAACGCTTATACATGGTTTATGTCTAGTCTTGCATTTTTTATTAGAGTTTTAATGTTGACAGAGTGTTGGTTTTTTCTTGGTTTGATCAGGCAACCCGCTACACGTCTGAATTCCAGAAAGGAAGAACAAGAATTTGTATGTTTGTTCTTGCATACGGAATTAAAAAAGTGTTTTTATCCTGATGTCTAACTGAAGGTTGCATTAGATTATCTTTTTTTTTGTATTTCCAAGTCAAAATTAATTGCCTTTATGTATAATTACTATCACTAGGGACCAACCGGCAACCGCTCCAGACATATCGGGTTTTTCGGAACTATTCGCCTTTGCAAATAGTGCCCACGCAAACAAACCAAATATCTAAAAATACCTTAAAAATACAATTTTGGAATTCGATAAATATCAAGATTAGTATACTTACAAATAGTTAAAAATATAAAAAATGTAACATAATTATATAAATTAATCATTTGAATTGATAAACATTTTAAAATTTAATAAACTAATTTTCTAAGACAATTTCGTGTTTACTTCTAGCGACTAGCGCCACACCGCCATATTTACTAAAAAAAATTTTAACTATCAAATAAAAAAAATTAAATAAATTCAAATTAAAGTAAATATATTAACTAAAATGACAAAGTAAGTAACATATTAACAAGAGAAACCAAATTTACAAGTAATATATAATGAATTTATTGATTTAAATCTTAATAATTCAATAATTCATTCTTCTGAACATAATATCATTGCATGAAGAGTGTAGACTGTAGACCGTGGTAAAGTAAACATAAAAAATACATTCTATAATAATTTAATAAACCAAATTAAATGCCTGAAATTAAATTTTATTGGTAGAAAACACGAAAGCTAAATACAAGGCGGCTATGGTTTTGCGAAATAAAGCAACCGCTAATCGTTTTCAAAACCGAAATTAATTCGGATTTCCGATTTTCGTTTAACAACCCTAGTACATGTACTCGGATTCGTACTGTGATCCGGCAAATAGTACATCTAACTATTCGGGTTTGGTACCCGGTATAAAATGTCTATACGGTTGGTCCCTAACTATCACCAATAATGAAATTGTCTTTGTAGTGCAAACCCATTTTCTTTGAAACATTTTAAAATGTATGGATTTGAGCCTGTTTTGAACTATTCTCTGTCTCCACAACCACATTGGAACATGCAAGGTTAGACATGAAATCAACTGTGCCGGGTACATTTCACAAATTCACAAAATAAACTTTAGATGTATTTATTGCCTGTAAACAGTAGAGCACAAATTTGTTTCCATTGGATACTTTTAATGAAGTAAAACTGTAAATGGTAATTTTGAAAAAGTATCTAAACTTATATTAGGTAAGAAGCTGTAATCTATTATTTGATTTAAGTGACAAGTTTGAAAGACACGGCAAGTATTTTGTTTTTGGGGCTATGAATTCTATTTACAAGTTTCTTAAATAGACAGCCTTTAAACATCAGCTCAATGAGGAGCTGCTCTATTCTCTATCTAAATCCAAAGGAAAGTAGGTTTGCTTGAAGTTACCTTGCTTTGGTTAGGTCAAAGTACACATTACCTAATGTTCAGCTTTAAAACATAACACGATGAACAAAGTAGATCCCATGCATTGAAATACATTCTGAGCGTCAAGCATAGCAGTAAATTTATTTCATACAGTGAAGTCAAAGAGACAAAACATTCTCATGTACAGTCGAAACCGGTTAAGTCGACGGCGTTGGGGTATGAAAAATGGCGTCGAGATAACCAATGATCGAGTTAAAACGAAAACCAATATGGCGGCAAAATATTAACATATGCTTGAAATTTCTTTATGTACATGATGTGCGTTAATTAGTGATGGGACGATTAATCGGAATAGTATCGGAACCCTAATATTTCTTCACTCTTTCCTAAGGTTGTAATGACCATTCGTTTTTAAGGACCGTTTAAATATAACCATGGTTCCCACTCAGGAAAACGGGAAAAAGTCGGGAATTCTTTTAAAAAATTTCTCAGCCTTCAAAGTCGGGAAAAGTTATGACTAGTCGGGAATTTTTATATATATATATATTTTTATGCCGAAGTAAAAGACTTTGATTACGTCTCTGTGGTCATGTTTCGATTCCATTTAATAAAAAATTTTTTTTTAAAAAAGTTTCCAGTTCATAATCGTCTGCGCATGAGTTAAAAGGTCAAAATTTTTGTCTCGCCTGGCGCGTGTGGCGTGGCATGTCACTATTGTCACAGTGTTTGCAATATCCGTCGGATCAGCGAATTTAAAAAAAAACAAAACATATCTATATGGTAATTTTAAGTTTAATGCTTTTGACGTGCATGATATCTGTCACTATCAGACCGCTCTCAAATTTCCTCAGTCAATCAAACTTGTAATATAAATAAAACTATTGCGGCCTTGACCGTTGATCACAGCACGGCCGGCAACTAAGTCTAAGCGAATTTTTTAAAAAATCATTGCTTATCAGAAATCGACCTACAAAAGTGATGACGTGTATATTATATATATATATATACTGGAATATTAAGAAAATGATTTGATTTCACCGTCACGCGCATGTTAGTCACAGTCACATATCTTACTGGTAACAAAGCAACAACAAACTTTTAAAAGAATAATAATTTTATTTAATTAAATAAAAACCACCGTCGATTCTCGATACAAACGTTTATTTTCTTTTCTAAAGATATTCGTTTATCTTAAAAAATAAAATGATTAATGCATCAGAAAATGAATTAAGTTTAATAATAATATAACATGCACTGCGAAATAATGACGGATTAAACGACGGCTAACGCGATTTACGGGCACCTCGGGTGAATACATCTAATTCACACATGGATCAAAAGTGAAAGAAGATAATAACATCCTGTAATTTTTATTGAAATCTCGTAGAATCACACAATAGCCAGAAGTCTCAAAGAAAGCGAGATGTCAACACTGTTTTGAACTAAAAATGCCAAAGTGCATTGCTAGGCGAACATTCGAGGATCGAGCTAACCAATGTTAAGTTGCAAATTTGGCCCTCTTTTGTGCTAGAGGTATTAGGATTCGGCGACTTAAAAAAATCAAATTAACCGATGAGAAAATGCTAAGACAAAGAGAGAATTTGGCGGTTCCAATAAAAAACGTCGAGTTAGTAGGGTGGTCCAGTTAACCGAGCTCGAATTAAGTGGGTTAGACTGTATCTCATACAGTGAGGTCAAAGAGACAAAACATTCTCATGTATCTCATACAGTGAGGTCAAAGAGACAAATCATTCTCATGTATCTCATACAGTGAGGTCAAAGAGACAAAACATTCTCATGTATCTCATACAGTGAGGTCAAAGAGACAAAACATTCTCATGTATCTCATACAGTGAGGTCAAAGAGACAAAACATTCTCATGTATCTCATACAGTGAGGTCAAAGAGACAAAACATTCTCATGTATCTCATACAGTGAGGTCAAAGAGACAAAACATTCTCATGTATCTCATACAGTGAGGTCAAAGAGACAAAACATTCTCATGTATCTCATACAGTGAGGTCAAAGAGACAAAACATTCTCATGTATCTCATACAGTGAGGTCAAAGAGACAAAACATTCTCATGTATCTCATACAGTGAGGTCAAAGAGACAAATCATTCTCATGTACAGTAGAACCCACTTAACTCGAGTCCGGTTAACTCGTCAGCTCTATTAAGTCGACGTTTTTTATTGGAACCGCCAAATTCTCTCTTTGTCTTTGCATTTTCTCATCGATTAATTCGATTATTTTAAGTCGCCGAACCTTAATCCTCAAACACAAAAGAGGGCCAAATTGCCACTCAGTGTTGGTTATCTTGATCCCCATGGCCTATCGCCAGCGTTTGAAAATGTTAGATGTGATTTTTTATAACCAAGGGAAGGCATTGAATTTCTGCCTCGCCAGGTCTGCTGGTGACGTTACAGCCCGATTGCGTTCAGCTTTCAGCTCTGTGTTGCCTCTGGTATTACATGTATACCAATCGCCAGCTTTTGAAAATGTTACTTATCGATAGGGCTGAACCGATCGGTTCGGTTACTCGGCATCGGCCGATTTTCTTATACTCGAAGATACTCGGCGATCGGCCTCGTAAGTGATGCCGATTATTACGTAATTGCTCCAATAGCAAAGATGCACGCAGAATCGCATGTCTAAAACATTTCATTTCGTATGGAATAACAAAATTTACCGTGTGCAGACTTGTTGTCAAAAGTAGTTCCTAATTTATTTTTGTACATTTTTATAGAGAAGAGTTCGCTTTGTCATGAGTCATATATAGGTCATGATAGACAAACAAATAACGGCAACGTCTTTGTGTAAAAAAAACACCAAAAAACATGTGCATGTAGATTCTCATTTATTAACGCTAGTGATGGAACGATACCAAAATCATAAGGTGCTTACTGTAAACAAGGCTCCCCAGATTTTAAAATATATAATATAAGAGAATACAGACAGTTTACCCACCCCCACTCTCCCACACCATTGTTGTTGGTTAGTCCGATTAGCATCAAGTTACAGAAGGAATTCTGAGTCCATTGTAAGCTCAGGGGATGGACCCAAGGAAGATGGTTTGGAAGAGAATGGTTCGGGGACAATGGGGGGATGTGTAGGTTACACGGGGTGGGTTATTTATTTGTTTAGCTTGTAAGGAAAGTCACGCAAATGCCTCAATCTGGGAATCACCGCAAGACAAAAATACCATGTCACTAGCGGACTCGTGCGCGCGGCGTGGCGGGCAGGAGTAGATGAATTCCTTATACATGTAGTTATGTACTAGGGACAAAAAACTGCGCTAACGCAACAAAGGGTTATATTTAAACTTAAATGGTCCTTTAAAAACGAACGGTCTTAACAACCTTAGGAAAGAGTGAAGAAATAGGGTCCCGATATTCCGATTAATCATCCCATCATTAATTAACACACATCATGCACATAAAGAAATTTCAAGCGCATGTTAATATTTTGCCGCCATATTGGTTTTCGTTTAACTCGATGATCGTTTATCTCGGCGCCATTTTTCATACCCCCGAGGCCGTCGACTTAACCGGGTTCCACTGTATCTCATACAGTGAGGTCAAAGAGACACAACATTCTCATGTATCTCATACAGTGAGGTCAAAGAGACAAAACATTCTCATGTATCTCATACAGTGAGGTCAAAGAGACAAAACATTCTCATGTATCTCATACAGTGAGGTCAAAGAGACAAAACATTCTCATGTATCTCATACAGTGAGGTCAAAGAGACACAACATTCTCAGCATTCCAACTCCACAACAACTTACTCTTACGTCCCGTTGATGCTGTCATTGTAACATTGGGACTTTTTTGTTGGAAAGGTGTCTCTGCCTGGAGGGACACCAAGTACTGATGATCCTCTAGCAGACCAGTTGCTGCGTAACTGCCCACAGTGCTATTGAGACTCAAACCTGTGGAACAGGAAGTCAGAACAGTTGACAACACAAGTCAGAACAGTTGACAACACAAGTCAGAACAGTTGACAACACAAGTCAGAACAGTTGACAACACAAGTCAGAACAATTGACAACACAAGTCAGAACAGTTGACAACACAAGTCAGAACAGTTGTCAACACAAGTCAGAACAGTTGACAACACAAGTCAGTCAGAACAGTTGACAACACAAGTCAGAACAGTTGATAACACAACAAACCAGAACAGATTGAGTCCTAAATAGCTGAATAATTCACATTGCATACTGTTAAATGTGAGCATATATAAAGATGACTAAATTAATAACATTAAAATATAAGGTTCTCCACAGTTTTCATCTAAATAAGTTAGTCTGTTGCGATTTTTGTTTTGCCCCATTGTGTCTATTTTTTATAAAAATTTATTGACTTAACATGCCTATTGAGAAAATGAATTAATTACCGTATTTGCCGCGTATAAGACGACCCCCTACTTTTCCTGTTAAAATTTAGGTTTTAAGCTATTTTCGCCGTATAAGAGGCTACCCTTCTTCCAACACACACCAAATAAAAATTTCAGAAACATCAGATTTGCTCTTAGTATAGTAATTAAAAAAATTTTAAAAATTCAAATACTTACGACATGCATTTATCATCAAACATGTAACCATAAAAAGGATGATTTAAGGATAAGGATACAAATATGATACCCGGTGTATAGGAAGACCCCGAACTTTTGAAAAGATTTTTGGGGGCGAAAAGTCGTCATATACGCTGGAAAATACGGCAAGGTATTAGTTGAGAAATGAATTTATTAGAAGTCAATGAAGAAAATGTTTTGATTTTGCAGTCAGTGAAAATTTAATTTAGCATTCATTTGAGCTATTGGCATTTAGGACTTAAAAAGTGACATTTGTAAACAACCAATGACTTACTTAGACAGGGGTCCGATGTCAGAGAAGCAGAGCAAATCAAAAGATTATACTGCACTATCAATGTTTTGTTAACTTTGCTGCACCGGCTTGCCATCCATGAGATCTCTAGTGAGTCACTCCTAGTTCCTGGGCTGACACGTAGACCTAGAGGTTTCTGAGGCACTGTATGGTTGTAAAGATACAAGACATTATTAGTACAGTAACTCAACTTGACATGATATGGATGAAAGGTGGGAATGTGTCATCAGTACACTAACTCAACTTGACATGATATGGATGAGAGGTGGGAATGTGTCATCAGTACACTAACTCAACTTGACATGATATGGATGAAAGGTGGGAATGTGTCATCAGTACACTAACTCAACTTGACATGATATGGATGAAAGGTGGGAATGTGTCATCAGTACACTAACTCAACTTGACATGATATGGATGAAAGGTGGGAATGTGTCATCAGTACAATAACTCAACTTGATATGATATGGATGAAAGGTGGGAATGTGTCATCAGTACACTAACTCAACTTGACATGATATGAATGAAAGGTGGGAATGTGTCATCAGTACACTAACTCAACTTGACATGATATGGATGAAAGGTGGGAATATGACATCAGTACACTAACTCAACTTGACATGATATGAATGAAAGGTGGGAATGTGTCATCAGTACACTAACTCAACTTGAAATGATATGAACGAAAGGTGGGAATGTGTCATCAGTACACTAACTCAACTTGAAATATGGATGAAAGGTGGGAATATTTCATCAGTACACTAACTCAACTTGAAATGACATGAATGAAAGGTGGGAGAGAACATGACAAGGTAATTTCAGCTTATCAACAGAAAAAAAAGAATGTATATATAACGGCTGAGGCACCGGTGGGCGAAAGAGAAACTTCTACTAATTTCAAGAAATGGAAATATGGGGCCATCCATAAATGATGTCACACATTTGCTACGATGTGAATCGGCCAAAATCATGTGACTACTTTTATGGACGGCCCCTATAAGTCAGACTGATATATTTTAGGTACTGATTTTAGTAATGTGTGAACGTTTCGTCTGAATCAAATGTTAATTGCTTCCAAGTAATTAAAAGTTCAGAATTTTGTTTGCATTAAATTATAATACCTTATAGCATATCACTCTTGACTCAGTCGGTCTCGAATGCTGTTTGCAGCCTGAGGGGTTTACGTTACTAGGCTTAGTATTATGCAAATTAAATTAGTTGTGGGACATCCTGGTTTTCATTCCTGGAAATTCCTTTTCTAGTCTTGAAAAAGTCTTAAAACAGACTTGAATTTTTTTTTGTGTGAAAAAAGTGGGAACCCTGTACTACGGATTTAATGGTAGTCATAAAGAGGAGAAATATATTGAATACTGACGTAATGTTCTGACATTGAGTCGAGACCCCCTTACCCTCCCCATCACATCCGTATGCAAAATCCTGTTACTTAAACCCCCTCCCTTCCCCCCTCATTGCGAACGTAATATATGGATGGCCTCTAATTGAAAGATTCTATGAGAACATGACAATGTTATAAAAAGAATGTAAAATGACTGTCCCATCTTACTATTCTATTTTTGTTACTATATGAGAATAAATTCAAGGGAACTCTAATAATTGAAAGATTCTATGAGAACATGACAATGTTATAAAAAGAATGTAAAATGACTGTCCCATCTTACTATTCTATTTTTGTTACTATATGAGAATAAATTCAAGGGAACTCTAATAATTGAAAGATTCTATGAGAACATGAACTGCTGTATATTGTGGACTGCCAGAATGCAAACATTCATGTCATCAACATCTAACTTGAACTTATTATGGGAATTAAGAGCAGATAGACAATTATATATAATATACAGTCGAAACCGGTTAAGTCGACGGCGTTGGGGTATGAAAATTGGCGTCGACATAACCGATGATCGAGTTAAAACGAAAACCAATATGGCGGCAAAATATTAACATGTGCTTGAAATTTCTTTATGTACATGATTAATTAGTTAGCGTTAATTAGTGATGGGGTGATTAATCGTAATCGTATCGGAACCCTAATATTTCTTCACTCTTTCCTAAGGTTGTAATGACTGTTCGTTGTAAGGACCGTTTAAAATTTAAATATAACCACGTTTCCCACTCAGGAAAACGGAAAAAAGTCGGGAATTCTTTAAAAAAAATTTCTCGGCCTTAAAATTCGGGAAAAGTTATGACTAATCTGGAATTTATATATATATATATATATTTATGCCGAATTAAAGGACTTTGATTTCGTCTCTGTCATGTTTCGATTCCATTTAATTAAAAATAAGTTACCAGTTTATAATTGTCTGCGCATGCACTAAAAGGTCAAAGTTTACGCCTCGCCTAGTCCCATTGCGCGTTTGCAATGCCAGTCGAATCAGCGAATAAAAAATAAACATATCAATATGGTAATTTTAAGTTTAATGCTTTTGACGTGCAGGATATCTGTTACTATCAGAACGCTCTCGAATTTCCTCAGTTTTGTAATAATATAAATAAAACGATTGCGGCCTTGACCGTTGATCACAGCATGCTGTGGGCTGTGTGTTAGACCTCGGCCGGCAACTATGTCTAAGCGAATTTTTAAAAATATCATTCCTTATCAGAATTCGACCTCCAAAAGTGATGACGTGTATATTAATAATATTATATAAATGTACTGGAATATTAAGAAAATTATTTGATTTCATCGTCACGCGCGTGTTAGTGTCAAAGTCACGTATCTTACTGGTAACAAAGCAACAACAATGACAACAAACTTTTTAAAAAAAAATAATTTTTTTAAAAATTATATAAAAACAACCGTCGATTCTCGACACAAACCTTTATTTTCATTTCTAAAGATATTCGTTTATCTTAAAAAATAAAATGATCAATGCATCAGAAAATGAATTAAGTTTAATAATAATATAACATGCAATGCGAAATAATGATGGATTAAAGATCGCTAACGCCGATTTACGGGCACCTCGGGTGAATACATCTAATTCACACATGGATCGAAAAAGAAAGAAGATAATAACATCCGGTAATTTTTATTGAAATCTCGTAGAATCACACAATAGCCTAAAGTCTCGAAGAAAGCTAGATGTCAACACTATTTTGAACTAAAAATGCATTGCTGGGCGAACCGACGAGGATCGAGCTAAGCAACGTTAAGTTGCAAATTTGGCCCTCTTTTGTGCTCGAGGTATTAGGTTTCAGCGACTTAGAAAAATCAAATTAGCCGATGAAAAAATGCTAAGACAAAGAGAGAATTTGGCGGTTCCAATAAAAAACGTTGAGATAGTGGGGTGGTCGAGCTAACCGAGCTCGAGGTAAGTGGGTTCGACTGTATTATTATATTTTATTGAGTATCTTAAAGGAGGTCCCAGAAGGGTTTATGAACAATCAAAGTGACCTGTCAAGCCACATGGCTAAACTACCTACCAGCATCTCTTTGGAAGACACATTCCGTCCAGTCAATGCCACGTGTTTGACCCGTTTCATTCCTCAGGGCGTAACCAATCAAATTTATTGAACCAGTAACATTGGTTAGCAATGTGTTCTCTTCAGTCATCTTTACATCTGTGATTTGTTGTTCATCCTGCCATAAAGATATAAGAACAGTACAAACATCAATCTCAAAGAGCCAGGCATATTAATGGCTTCAAGTATGAGAAAATATTAACTGTTGCCATCGGGTGGCTTTAGGAAGATGACTTTATTGCCGCAGCTAAAGAAGAGATAAAAAGCCACATTCTTTAAACTTAAATCATTGTTATGTTACATACAACATATAGGATCAAGTGTAAATCAACCAAATAATAAAAATAATATTATAAATTGTGTATCATATTACAAATATCACAGCAAAGAATAAAATCTATGGAGAAATGCTCTAAAGAAAGTATAATATTAAACCATTTGTGTTTTTATACTTAGAAAGGGGAGGTAACAATTGAGTTTCAAGTGTTATGACCTAAAAGAGTGGCCACTACTCACATAACAAATCTTGTTCTGGTAAGAATGACACATGTAAATTAAGAGGGTGACCTCCCTGTCCTCAGGGCTGGCTCTCCATGTGATGTTGAGATTCTTTAAAGAGCTAGTATTAAATTCAAAAAGCTCTTCCACTTTAAAGTCAAAGTTGTTTGGAACAGGTAAAGCTGGTGATAGCATTAAGTACAATAAGAATTTCATTACTGCAGTAGAAGTCATGGCATTACATGGCAACCAATCCAGAACATTACGTCTGTCTTCAATCAACTTAGAACATTACATCAATCTTCAATCAAATCAGAACATTACGTCAGTCTTCAATCAAATCAGAATATTACGTCAGTCTTCAATCAAATCAGAACATTACGTCAGTCTTCAATCAAATCAGAACATTACGTCAGTATTCAATCAAATCAGAACATTACGTCAGTCTTCAATCAAATCAGAACATTACGTCAGTCTTCAATCAAATCAGAACATTACGTCAGTCTTCAATCAAATCAAAACATTACGTCAGTCTTCAATCAAATCAGAACATTACGTCAGTATTCAATCAAATCAGAACATTACTTCAGTCTTCAATCAAATCAGAACATTACGTCAGTCTTCAATCAAATCAGAACATTACGTCAGTATTCAATACATTTCTCTTCTTTATGACTACCATTAAATCCCTAAATCAAGGTTCCCACTTTTTTTTTCAACTAAAAAAATTCAAGTCTGTTTTAAGACTTTTTGAGGCCCCTATCCTATTAACTCGTGCAGGCAGGCGGATCTGTATATGTCGTCTGGCTTTCAACTTTTTCAAAACGCTCGTAAACACGTTTTCCGACTTGCTAGAGTGATGAATCTTTCACAGCAGGTTTGGCTTGTAGGGCGAATTATGCTATTAAAGTTTCAGATCGATCGAATGTTACATAATTAAATTAATGCATTTTTAGTTTATCTCTATATATTTGTATTTTGGGTCAGCATAACGTGAAAAACCTTGGGAAATCCCCTAATAAAAATAGCCAACCAATCGGCGTTAAACCTACATAAAAGTCATTGTAAATGGCTGCCCCCATGTTTCGAACTTTGTTTGTGTGTGTTTATGTGAAATGTTTTTGAAAATTCAATGTAAGACGAGTGTCTGATTAACCAAGCACTTGACAGGAAAGTGGAACTTTGTTTATGTGTTTTATTCTTTTGATTTTTTCAGTATCTAAGTCATAATTTTATCAAGAATACGTTTCTAGGTCAAGTATGTTAGAGCTAATCATAGTCGTGTTGTGTGTAGGACATGTGTAGTGTGTATAGAAAAATTCGAATGCGATGATAGAAATCAAATGGCAAACAATTTACCATAACCTAAGTTTTATTGATATTTATTGTGATCAATTGTGGGATTTAATGTGAGATATAAAATTTGATCAACTAACACTAAAGTTCTGAGTCCCCTTGTTTAACTACTTAGTTTGTGACTAAAAAAATATTTTCTGATTTTTCATGCGAGATTCTACATTCCTCACTGCAGCTGGGCCTCATCTTTTAAAAAATATTTTTTGTTCATTTTATTCAAGACTAGAAAAGTAAACTTCATGACTGAAAACCAGGATGTTGCAGCAATTATTTTTAACATAGAAATTATTTATTTTATAATAAATTTTGATTATAGATTACTTCATGTAATATATAATAACAAATTTTAAATTAGCAATAGCAGATCAACATATTTCCTAACCATTAAGTCACAAATGACTTGAATCACATTAATATTGCAATACATACTAACAAAATAAGTAAATTTTAAAAATGCAATGCATGTCATAAGAACATTAACACAGATGTAATCTTTGCAGCACCATCATCAGATTTACTTTTCATAAAAATAGTTATTTGACCTGAGTATCTTTAATCTTGTCAACATGTATCTTCCGTTTCATGTGGGATATAAGTGCTGACCTTCAATTGTTCGTATGTCAATAGACTTATTACAAACTGTACAATATGCACAGTGTACAAACTTGTCCTGTGAAAGACACTGCTTGAAATCTAGATGGTCTAACCAGGAATATTCAAGATTGAGGAAAAAATTGGCTGAAAGAAGCTTTCCAAACATTTTAAATGCCATCAGCAACGGAAGAAACAATGGTTATAGCTAATGTTGTTAACTGTTAATCGGTCCCCAGATCAGGACTGGTCTTGTTTAATCAAGACCGATTAAACGTAACTTCAATTAGTCAGAATTAGACCGGAGTTAGGTTTTTTGTTGATCTTGTTGCATTGTTGTTATTGTGTAAGATTCAGGGCATCATACGAGATTAAGACCCGAGCCACGGTGACATAGAATAGTTTTCTTAATATTCCAGTATATAAATACACGTCCTCCATGTAAGTCAATTTCCGCTAAGGAACGATTTTTAAAAAATATGCTTTGTTGCTGAGGGCTAACACACATTGCTCCATTGATGTGATCAACGTTCAAGACGCGAGTTTTACTATTTATATTACAAGGGTTATTTGATAGGTGTAAGAAAGATACTAACACAAAAAATAAACCAATATAAAAAAAACACTTCGCTACCGCTATCTGCCAGTTTAACTTATCCCTTTTTTTATAACCTAACCAATCCTGAAAAAATGAACTTGTCTTTACAACAATTGATAATATACCGTTTTGATACCTACAAATTAAAATTTTTACTTTTTTGTTCAGATGATTTTTTATTATTATTTTTTTAAATTTTGAATTTGCAAGTTGACAAAAATCGCGCAAGACAACTGAACACGAGGGGCAGTGACATCACAGGTGCTTAAATGTCTCCATCAGAAGACGCAGAGGTCCTCAAAAACAAGTTGTCTTAACAACCTTAGTTTTAAACGCATGTGCAGACAATTATGATTATTACATGTAATCAAAACATGACCACAGAAGCCATCTACTTCACCAATTTAAAAAAAAACATATTTTTCCAAACTAGTCCTAACATTTCCCAACTTTCAAGACCGGGAAAATTATTTTAGGAATTCCTGACTTCTTCAGGTTTTCCGACTGAGTGAGAACCTTGCTAGTTCGAATTTCATTAAAAAGAATTATTATCATAGATTTCATTTTTATTTTAACTTTACAGGCGCTCCTTCTGTGTTGATTTTTGCGTAGTACATTCTTAAAATAAAATACAAATTACACAAACAAATTGTGTAATTAAAACAATAAATGTAAGTTTTATTATTTAACTAATACAAAAGTATACGTTTTGACTTCACAGAGATTCACACCCGGGATTCTCAGTACAGCAGCCGAGCGCCCATGCCATCAGACCACCGTCCCCCTTCTATATACATTATCATTGACATATCATTCATTCTTTTTGTCCTAAACTAAAACTGAAAATTCTAGGTTGTACAGTTAACACATCTTCTAAGCTCCAAGGTGACTTTTAAAAAAACTCTCTTAGCAAACTTACCTTCACTTCGTTTTGGTACCAGAATGAGAGACGGACTTATGGACAAGCCGACTTTTGTAGCTGATGAAACAGAAATGTTGTACTGTGCCTCACAGTCAAAATATTCCTGAAAGAAGTTTGTGCCTTTCCGCAACTTGTAAATGTTATTCTCATAAGCCACTTCAAACCCAGTTGATTCTCCTTGTATTGAATCTCTAGAGCTTTCCTGCAGAACATTGTGATATGTCAGTGTAGCCCGTCGGTTGTCAAATATGGCATTACAAACATCTCATCAAATACTGAATTATTGTCATGTTCTGACATATATCATATCTCTCCCTCCCTAGCACTACCTCTCCAGGACCTCTACTGTCCACTCCCTAGCACTACCTCTACAGGACCTCTCCCTAGCACTACCTCTCTAGGCCCTCTACTGTCCACTCCCTAGCACTACCTCTCCAGGCCCTCTACTGTCCACTCCCTAGCACTACCTTTACTACCTCTCCAGGACCTCTACTGTCCACTCCCTAGCACTAGACCGTTGAGGAAGGCTCTTTGCCGAAACGTTCGCTGTTGTGTTACGTCTTGTCAGGCCTACTAATACCCTGTTTTTTTATATTATAAATTTACCCACTACCTCTCCAGGCCCTCTACTGTCCACTTCCTAGCACTACTTCTCCAAGCTCTTTACTACCCACTCCCTCCACACACACACACTATTGATATAACCTCCTCAACCTGTGACCACAATTCCACATGCAAACAGTGAACATTTTTCAATCTTACACCCTAGTTATACTTTAAAAACACAGCATGTGTTTTATTAATCCTAATATTTTGAGAAATCGTCCACTCACATTCCAATACAAGTAAACTTTTCTCTTCATGTCCTCACAGCTCTCCTCATGGTAGTTAGTACTCAACATGGGAGGGCCGGTCAGTGGTCCTGTTAGAGTCAATGACAGAACAAACCATTTAATTTAGTTTTAGTCAGTACTCCTGTTAGAGTCAATGACAGAACAAACCATTTAATTTAGTTTTAGTCAGTACTCCTGTTAGAGTCAATGACAGAACAAACCATTTAATTTAGTTTTAGTCAGTACTCCCGTTAGAGTCAATGACAGAATAAACCCTTTAGTTTAGTTTTAGTCAGTACTCCTGTTAGAGTCAATGACAGAATAAACCATTTAGTTTAGTTTTAGTCAGTACTCCTGTTAGAGTCAATGACAGAATAAACCATTTAGTTTAGTTTTAGTCAGTACTCCCGTTAGAGTCAATGACAGAATAAACCCTTTAGTTTAGTTTTAGTCAGTACTCCTGTTAGAGTCAATGACAGAATAAACCATTTAGTTTAGTTTTAGTCAGTATGGCTTGCAACCGAGTCTGGCGGATCATGTTTCAACTGACAGGAGAAGGGTAGAAGGTGGGCCGCTGGCGCCTTAAAACCATCCGCTTCGGGCAGATGGGGCTCGAAAACCTTGATAGGTAGCTCATCTAGGAGAGGGAAACTCCAATCTCAAACCTCCGCTGTCTCGCGGCCACACTTGTTCTTGGAGAGACTAAGGGAGTAAACCCTAACCCTTAGGCAGTTTTATTGCGAATGTGCTATATCTATGGCAACTCCTGCGATGCAGATGGCCCCTTGTTGTATCAGCTAAGCTGTTCCACTGGAATCACCATATGAATGGAGAGAGAGGGCCTGCTGCCTGGGCAATAGCTGGTCTTCTTCAAAGCCCCGCCTGGATTATCGTGGCCTCCTTTTTTCTACCTCCTCAACCCAAACCTGGAGAGGTCACTCCAGCTTCGCTGCAAGGCGTAGACACAACACGTGGAACGGCAGTTGCCGGCTATAAGCCCTTGCTCAATTGGCGTAGAGCTAGGCGCCAGGGATCGGTCCAGACGTTGGGAGAAATCGCCATGTCTCATTGAGCATCCACCTTAAGCTGGGCAGACCCCAGCCAGTAAGGTGATGTTCCACCATTGCTCGTCTGCCCAATTGGGTGCATAGAGCTCAGAGTGATCAACTCATCAAGCAAGCCAAAACCCAAGCACCAAATGAAAAAATAAGAAAGAAGTTAGCAGCACTTCATTTGGCGAGCTGGAATGTCAGAACTCTATGCACTGGTTTTAACCTCGACCCTTCATGTGCAGAAGATATGAGGAAGGCAGCGGTCATTGACAGGGAACTTTCTCGTTTCGGCATCGACATTGCATACCTACAGGAGACGCGGCTGGCTGACAACGACAAAGTGGTTGAGGCCAACTACACATTTGTCTGGCAAGGACTACCATCAGACAGACCAAGGCAGCATGGCGTGGGTTTTGCCATAAAAAATTCTCTTATATCATATGTAGGGGTCTACCGATATGCCTTTTTGCCGATATTGCCGATACCGATATTACCGATATTTTTTTTGCCGATATGAGTGCCGATATGAGTATTTGTTAGGACAAAAACCAGCGGTCATATTTGATGACGTCATTCTTAAATGTATCACTCCTAATTATTTATATTTGATATTAGGGGTCTATCGATAAGCATTTTTGCCGATATTACCGATATTTTTTTCCGATATGAGTGCCGATATGAGTATTTGTATTATGACAAAAATAACAGCGGTCATATTTGATGACGTCATTCTTAAATTTATCACTCGTAATTATTTATATCTTATAATTAAGGGGTCTAGCGATATCCAGTTTTGCCGAAATTACCGATTTTTTTTCCGGAAACAAAGTTTCCGATGTGTTTACAAGTTCCAGATCATGACCTACATGGGACTCATAACAAAACGAACCGTCCTTTATAAGAATGTACAAGCATATTAGGTCCTCCTTTTGAAACTTCAACCTTGACTCATAATTATTAATTCTAACAAATAGTTTAATGGCTTTTGCACACGGCCACCTTTTATGAATGAAACAATGAGAACAAAGTACAATAGTAATAGAGTGAAAATGAGGCTGAAGGTTGAATGGTTGCCAATGACAACAAGTCTTCACACGTTACATTTTGTTATTCCATACGAAACGAAATGTTTTAGACATGTGCGATTCTGCGTGCATCTTTGCTATTAGAGCAATTACGTGAACATAATGTTTACATGTTATACATTTATTAGAGCAATTACGGTATACTTGACATCGGCACTATTTACACAGCATTTCTGAGTATACGAAAATCGGCCGATACCTAAACAATATCAAAGCACATGGCACACTGTATCGTGGCTGCATATATTAATACTAGGACTCTTTTGACTATTTCAATACCGGTATCGGGGTCGATATATTAATTTGTCGAGATATTGTAAATCTAAATGATAGTTTTTTTGTTTCCGTTTTTTTTGGGTCAAAATGTCACTTATTATGAAATATCGGGACCTTAACATGCTACCGATACCGATATTGCCGATATCCAGATATCGGCTGGCCGATATATCGGTAGACCCCTAGTCATATGTTGAAATGGCGGCACATGGCACTGAGAGGATACTCGGCATTAAACTTTCAACATCATCTGGCGCAGCCCATATCCTCAGCCTTTACGCACCAACTCTCTGCTCTGAAGCAGAATTAAAAGACAACTTCTATGAGGCCCTAGACTCCGCAGTTGCAAATATCCCCACACACGAGAGTCTATAGCTCCTCTGTGACTTCAACGCCAGAGTAGGTGCGGATCAAAAAGCCTGGTCTACCACCATTGGCTTACACAGTATTGGTAAAATGAATGACAATGGCCAGCGACTGCTCCAGCTATGCAGTACTCACAATCTGTGTGTAACCAACACATTCTTCAAATGCAAGGACATCCACAAAGTTTCATGGAGACACCCCCGCTCCAAGCACTTGGCACAGCTTGATCTCGTTCTCACCAGGCGCTCTGACCTGGCCAGTGTGCTCCAAACACGCTGTTACCACAGTGCTGACTGTGACACAGACCACTCTCTGGTCCCAAATAGAATTAAACTAATACCAAAGAAATTGTGTCACTCAAAGAGCAAGGGTAAAACTCGCATAAACACGTACCATATCAACTGCTCTGAGATAAGGGATCAGCTTAACACCAAGCTTGAGACAGCTCTTAAGGCCAACACCTCGCAGAAATCCATTTCCAATCCTCATGATGCTACAGTGACAGAACAAATTGATGCGACATGGCTCCATCTTCAACCACTATATACAACACCTCTCTTGCCATCTTTGGGAGGAAGGAAAGAAAATGCAGATTGGTTTGAGGCCCACTGAGTTACAAAGAAGCCCGTGACGGAGACAAAGAGAAAAGCCCTATTGGCCTATAAAGCTGCCCCAGGACCTGACACACTACAATGTCTCAGAAATGCCAGAAACACAGCCCAGAAGATTGCACTTTTTTGCGCCAACACTTATTGGGTGGACCTTTGTAAAGGCATTCAAACTGCTGCCGGTCAGGGAGATATCAAAAAAATGTATGAAGGTATAAAAAAGGCCACTGGACACACAATATCAAAGTCAGCTCAAATTAAGTCAAAGTCAGGGGAGATGATCACAGAAAGAGACACTATCTAGAGCTCTATGCGACACAGAATGTAGTAATTGACTCTGCCAAAGAAAGAATCCCAGATCTACCAGTTCTAGATCAGCTTGATGCCCCACCGTCATTTGAGGAGCTTAGTAGGGCCATCAATCATCTGAGCAATGGGAAGACTCCAGGTAACGATGGCATTCCTACAGAAGTTCTTAAGTACGGCAAGCCAGCACTACTGAAGCCTCTGTAGGAACTCATATGCGATTGCTGGGAACGCGGTCACATCCCACAGGATATGCGCGACGCCAAGATAGTCACGCTCTACAAAAACAAAGGTGATCGCAGCGATTGCAATAACTATCATGGCATCTCCTTACTGAGTATTGTGGGAAAGGCCTTTGCCAGAGTGGTCCTTGCACACCTGCAAATTCTGGCACAAAATGTCTACCTGGAATCAGAATGCGGTTTTCGGGCTGGCCGGTCAACCATGGACATGATTTTCTCACTCTGTCAGCTACAAGAGAAATGTTGGGAGCAACAGAAAGCCCACTTCATTGCCTTCATAGATTTAACAAAGGCATTTGACCTGGTCAGCCGCAAGGGTCTGCTACATATACTGGAAAAAATAGGATGTCCGCCGCAGCTTCTCGCCATTATCCAGTCCTTCCACACCAATGTGCACAGCACAGTGCTCTTTGAGGACTGCTCCGAGGGTGTGAACATTCATACCAGGACGGATGGAAACCTATACAACATCAGCCGGCTCCGTGCGAAGAGCAAAGTAGAAACTGTATAAATCAGAGAATTGCTCTTCGCGGATGACGCAGCCCTTACCTCACATACAGAGATAGGACTGTAACAGTTGGTCAATAAGTTCTCAGAGGCATGCTAGGAGTTTGATGTAACGATTAGCCTCAAAAAGACCAACATTATGAGACAAGGCACAGACTGCCTCCCAGCAATCTCCATTGAGTGAAACACCTTGGATGTTGTCGACCAACATTATGAGACAAGGCACAGACTGCCTCCCAGCAATCTCCATTGAGTGAAACACCTTGGATGTCGTCGAGGATTTTACCAACCTTGGCAGTAACATCATTTTATTTTTTAAGATAAACGAATATCTTTAGAAATGAAAATAAAGGTTTGTATCGAGAATCGACGGTGGTTTTTATATAATTAAATAAAAAATTATTATTCTTTTACTTTTAAAAGTTTGTTGTTGCTTTGTTACCAGTAAGATACGTGACTGTAACACTAACACGCGCGTGACGATGAAATCAAATCATTTTCTTAATATTCCAGTACATGTATATAATATTATTAATATACACGTCATCACTTTTGTAGTTCGAATTCTGATAAGGAATGATTTTTTTTAAAAATTCGCGTACACTTGTTGCCGGCCGAGGTCTAACACACAGCCCAACAGCGTGCTGTGATCAACGGTCAAGGCCGCAATAGTTTTATTTATATATTACAAGACTGAGGAAATTCTAGAGCGTTCTGATAGTAACAGATATCCTGCACGTCAAAAGCATTAAACTTAAAATTACTATATTGATATGTTTATTTTTTTTTATTCGCTGATTCGACGGGCATTACAAACACTAGCGGCTGGGAGTGGGACTAGGCGAGGCGTAAACTTTGACCTTTTAACGCATACGCAGACAATTGTAAACTGGTAACTTCATTTTTAATTAAATGGAATCGAAACATGACAGAGACGTAATCAAAGTCCTTTACTTTGGCATATATATATATATATATATATATATATATATATATATATATATATATATATATATAATATATATATATATATATATATATATATATATATATATATATAAATTCCCGATTAGTCATAACTTTTCCCGACTTTCAAGGCAGAGAATTTTTTTTAACGAATTCCCGACTTTTTCCCGCTTTCCTGAGTGGGAACCATGGTTATATTTAAATTTTAAACGGTCCTAAAAAACGAACGGTCATTACAACCTTAGGAAAGAGTGAAGATATATTAGGGTTCCGATACGATTCCGATTAATCGTCCCATCAGTAATTAACGCTAACTAATTAATCACGTACATAAAGAAATTTCAAGCACATGTTAATATTTTGCCGCCATATTGGTTTTCGTTTTAACTCGATCATCGGTTATGTCGACACCATTTTTCATACCCCAACGCCGTCGACTTAACCGGTTTCGACTGTACTTCCCTCAGTGCAGGATATTATTTTGCATATTTTTCCTCCTGGCTCAGACATTATTTTGAAACGAGTCAATATTTGATAGGCTTGTAAAATATCTTTTAACTTTTTTGTTTTATGCAATTGATAAGATTAAGATATTTATCTGTGTAGAAATGAAAAAGGATGTTAACAATTTTTTTGGTTTACACTTTTCTTACATTTAATCAATACATTAAATCTACGAGGATAGAAATTATTCTAAAAACAGATGGTGTATAAGAAAAAAACATAAAGCTGTTATTACTGGAGGTGAAATCAATGATAAAGGATAGTAATATAAAATATATGTTATTAATTTTTAATTTAAAAAAACATTTATTATATTATAAAAAGTTCAATACAATAAAAATATAACTTATAACAGGTTTTATCAAGTGTGAGTAAGTACTACTAACAACAATGCTAGGCAACAAGAAAACAGATCCACACATAAAATTTATTTATTGGTCGATTTTCATAATTTAAAAAACAAAATTAAATTCGACTATTCTCCCTAAAGTTTTAACATTCTGCCAGTGTCTGGGGTGAAAGGTCATATCCTCTTTTTTGTGTTTTTATATCCGGTACCCCTGTATGTGGAAAATACACACGATCGGGACACATGGAAAATATTCGGCTGATGAAAAAATATGCACCTGGTACTTGAAGGGTTAAGATAGCAGTGAAAGATAGATCATACTTTATAACACAAACTGTGAGACTTAGTTAAGATAACAGTGAAAGATAATCATACTTTATAACACAAACTGTGAGACTTAGTTAAGATAACAGTGAAAGATAATCATACTTTATAACACAAACTGTGAGACTTAGTTAAGATAGCAGTGAAAGATAATCATACTTTATAACACAAACTTTGAGACTTAGTTAAGATAGCAGTGAAAGATAATCATACTTTATAACACAAACTGTGAGACTTAGTTAAGATAGCAGTGAAAGATAATCATACTTTATAACACAAACTGTGAGACTTAGTTAAGATAACAGTGAAAGATAATCATACTTTATAACACAAACTGTGAGACTTAGTTAAGATAGCAGTGAAAGATAATCATACTTTATAACACAAACTGTGAGACTTAGTTAAGATAGCAGTGAAAGATAATCATACTTTATAACACAAACTGTGAGACTTAGTTAAGATAGCAGTGAAAGATAATCATACTTTATAACACAAACTGTGAGACTTAGTTAAGATAGCAGTGAAAGATAATCATACTTTATAACACAAACTTTGAGACTTAGTTAAGATAACAGTGAAAGATAATCATACTTTATAACACAAACTTTGAGATTGAATAAGATACAAGTAAGAGAAGCTAAGCTGAAAACTTACTATCTTCTGAAGTTGCTCCCTCTGTGGTAGCCCATTCACTCCATGGATTGGGTTGTCCCCCTTTTCAGTTGCACTCTTATTGAATACTTTGTGAAAGGTTTTAGATCACAGATTTGGATGGAATCATTGGCATTTTTGTATGATCCATTTTCAATCTGAAACAACACCATCAGTAGAAGCTATTATTTACAGTATAATAAACAAACAAAACAAAAAATCTCTTCTTTAATAAACACATTCATCATCAGTTCTGTGACCTTTGCGGTTGTTGGGGTGAGCGCATGGATACATCAACAGACAACGATCTCCACATTCCCCTATGTTGAGCGGGCGGCCAGTAATTCATTCAACCCTAGCCTTATCCATTCTTTTACGTTGTCAAGCCAACTTTTCCGCTGTCGACCTCTTCGCCAGCTCCCTTCTACAGGGGATGACTTGTTAGGCTATCATGTCGTAGCACATGACAGAGCAATGTCAGCTCGCATCTCTTAATTGTTGCTATAATAGTTTCTTGACGACCAGCTCTGGAGATTATTCTGTCGCAGACATATTTATTGGTCTTGTGGTCTAGATAAAAGATGTCTCATGCCTTTGTTTTCAAATGCCAGCAGCTTGCTTTCAGTGGCTGCCATTAGTGTCCAAGTCTCACATCCATACTGGACAATGGTTTAAACGCCATTAGTGTCCAAGTCTCACATCCATACTGGACAATGGTTTAAACGCCATTAGTGTCCAAGTCTCACATCCATACTGGACAATGGTTTAAACGCCATTAGTGTCCAAGTCTCACATCCATACTGGACAATGGTTTAAACGAGAGCTCTGTATAGCCTGAGCTTTTACCTATTGGAATTTCAAAAATACTCGAATTAACTTGCAAAGAATTAACGCTGTCATAAATCAAGAAAGAATACAGTACGACAACCAATGTTCCCTCTAAAATTCATTGATCCGTGAAGAGAGTAAAAATGAAGTGTGTGCAAAGTAGCACAGCATCCAGTTGTTGTTCAATATTTTAGAAAATTTGCTGCGCTGTAATTCTAAACTGCTGCGTTGCGTCAGTCAGATATCTGTGTGGCTGCGCAGCTTAAAGGGAACATTGATGACAACAATGTGTTATTTTTTTCAATGGAAGAGTTCACTCACTTTAAAGGGCCCCTGATGGTCACCTTCCAGGCTGTGCAACTGAATTTGAAAGAATTTCGAGCAGAGGCTGCAGTAAAGTAAATATGAAGGGTCCTTCCACGACACACGCAGGCAGCTTTTATCAACATCAGTCAATGTCAGATCACGAGGGGCATCACACTGAGCTGTACAAGTTGAAAAACTTTTTTATTGAAGAAATCTACCATGAAATGGCAATGAAATACTGAGGACTTACATTTGTCAATCGAAGGATGAATGCCAGCATATTGAGTAAATAACTGGAGCTAAGGTTTCAGATATTAGGAAATAACTTGAGCTAAGGTTTCAGATATTAGGAAATAACTGGAGCTAAGGTTTCAGATATTAGGAAATAACTGGAGCTAAGGTTTCAGATATTAGGAAACAACTGGAGCTAAGGTTTCAGATATTAGATCATGTTCTCTGCTGCATAATTTCTGTAGAAAGGCCAGCAAGCTCAAATGTCATTAAAGAAAAAATTCAACAGCAGAATTTACTTAGCTATATTTTAAAAATGTGAAGCTACAGAAAAGTGAAAAAATATAACTTCTTGTGTATACACACATGTAATAAATTATAAAAAGAAACTATAACATACTGTTATATAAAAAGAAACTATAAAATACTGTTATATAGACAGACAGTAGTTACATACTGTTGTATGGGACCACAAACTTGTACACAGACGAGGCCCAAGTTTCTAAAACAGGTTCCAAATACTTGGGGTCAGGCCGCTTTCTGGCAGATGAGACTGTGATATTTACAAAAATTGTGTCTTGACCTCCATAGCTTGAGGAGTTTATCAGGCAAGAATTGTTAGTCTTTGAATTACAACTGAAATTTGAACTGAAATTAACAAAAGGTTTTTGATGAGGAAGGAGTTGATAATTTTTTTTTAAAGTGAAATTGAAACAATAAACTTAAAGTTTGAGTGTTATACATGGAACTATTAATTGACAATGAAATTGTTTTATGTAACAACAACAAAAAAAAGAACAAATGGAAAATTGACAGAAAATATGTAAGCAGTATGAATAAGCAAATGTTTTTACAAAATTGAACAAAGCCTGTCTTAACGTTTAAACCCCCAAAGTGCGGGATTGCGCACCTTGTCTCTAATCCCCAGGCGTGGTAAGGCGCGCCTTGATAGTGCACTCTTTAGTAATGAAATTATAGAAAGTAGAAACTCTTCATTTAGTGAGAGAAGCTTTAGTCGACTTCCAGAAATGGAAGTGTTTAATTTCGCTAGGGTTTTTGCTTGTTTTTGAAGTTTTGTGGTAGTTTTTACATTTTTTTTGTTGAAGATGTGATTTTGCTATACTTTTTAAAAAAAAATAACAGAACTTAACTACAGGTAAAATAAGTATTAAACTCAAGACGTTCTTTTGGATACGTAAAATAACCAGTCTTATCCTAAAAGATGAAGTCAGTATGACAATAATATTATTAACACAATAAATGGGAAATCCTTACAGGATTGAGGCGGAAGTTTACAGAAAACCTTATGGGGCTTTAAATGTTAATGTATTTATGTCTTAATCTCATATTTGTATGTATATATGTATGTCTGAAAGAGTGTACTGTAAACATATAAAAACATTGCAATTGAACCATCTATCTATAATCTATACATAAAATCATAGTAACTTAGCCATTAGTATACTTCTTTAAGTGAAATATGAAGCCTATTGCTTTGCTTTTTTTCTGGTTTGGGATAACATTGCAGCTAAGTTTTCTTTTAATTATTTTAGTTTTATTTGTCTATTTGTTTGCAGAGGAAGGCTTTTTGCCAAAAACGTTTGTTGTTCTGTGATGAAGTGTCTGGCCTATACATACCCTGTTTGAATAACATTTTTTTTTCCTAAAAGTGAAGCAACTTAAGTGGCTGGACACATCATTAAAAAGAGACACTCTGTTAACTTACTTATCTGTAGGAGGTGAGAGTGGAGCCCATCTGACAAGTACCACGATGTTAAAAGGGTCCAAGTATTTCTGACCAAGTTTCCATGTCAAATTGATGTTGTCCTTATACAAATAAACCCCGGAGAAGTCCGTGACATTTGTTATAGGACCTGTCAAATAAACAGAAATTACTTAAAGTAACTGTAGTCTAATGTCAAATAAACAGAAATTACTTAAAGTAACTGTAGTCTACTGTCAAATACACAGAAATTACTTAGGGGCCGTCCATAAAGTATGTCACGCTATTTTTTACCATTTTTAACCGTCACAGATCTCAGACCCCCCCCCTAAAGTATGTCACACTTTCGAACAAATTTGTTCATTTTTATTAACAAAATAATTAAAATTTAATAGAAAATACCGTGACGTCACACATGGCCGGACCCCCCTCCCCCGTCACACTTTCTTACATCCCCTCCCCCCCCTCTGGAGCATGACGTACTTTTTGGACGGCCCCTTAAAGTAACTGTAGTCTGCCTACTAGCTCAAACTGTACAACCAAAATATCATTTCCTCCACACAAGTAAGACAGAAATAAAAAAAGAACTAATATCATTATCCCCTTAAAGAAATATGGGTATCAAACAGAACTAATATCATTATCCCCTTAAAGAAATATGGGTATCAAACAGAACTAGTATCATTATCCCCTTAAAGAAATATGGGTATCAAACAGAACTAATATCATTATCCCCTTAAAGAAATATGGGTATCAAACAGAACTAATATCATTATCCCCTTAAAGAAATATGGGTATCAAACAGAACTAATATCATTATCCCCTTAAAGAAATATGGGTATCAAACAGAACTAATATCATTATCCCCTTAAAGAAATATGGGTATCAAACAGAACTAATATCATTATCCCCTTAAAGAAATATGGGTATCAAACAGAACTAATATCAAACAAATTTTTTTTAATCAATCAAGTAGAAATGATTTAAACATTGTGTCAAATTTAGCCAATCAAATCTCCTTTGACAAATTGATCCAAGAGTCAAGTCATTGCACAAAATAAAAAACTCATATTGAGTGAATATCCCTGCCACAAAATACATTTTACATTGAGTTAAACAAGACGTATATTAGGTATTCTAAATGTAAATTTCAAATTAAAACTAAATTCAATTTGAATACTCCCCTTTATAGTGATTATCTTCATTAGAACAGAACCACAAAAATTATTATTCTACCTCAAATAATTTTCAAGTTATGAATTTTTTAAAATTCCAAATGGGCGACACCACTTAGTGTGCAAAATTGTGTTTTTGACACCCTGTAACTTTACAAATAACTCTTTGGGAGCTTTCAAACTTCTTTCCCTGACAGACAAATATACAGATAACAAACTCAATTTTGTTCAGGTCTGTCAAAGTGTTTTAAATACAAATTTTATTCATTCAAAAATGAGCTGAATCATGATGTGACAAAAAATAAAAAGGGGACGATAAGTCAATTTTACTTCATTTTTAAAAAATCATAAAATATTAACCAAATGAGTTAGAAATATAAATTTACGATCATCTCAAAGACAATTTAATTTTTTTATCAACAAATGAATTAGAAGATGATAAAGTAAAACTAAAATAACTAGAATTATTTGAACTGTGTATGGTCACAAAAAGTACGAAATTTGAAGAACTTTAAAAAATCGCAACAAATTAACGAAGTAAGATATCAAAGCCAAAATTTGACCTTATTGTTTAACATGATATTGATTTTAATAGCAAATGTACAGACACATGGACACATAATGTAAAAATAAATCTCCAAAAAATATTACCTTATAAACCTAAATTTGATGAATAAAAGCATGATAAATTTAGTTATAGAGAGCTTCAATTTAGTGCTGACAGTGTAAATTTATTTTATAATTACTTTAACCTAACATGTCAATTAGTAATAAGTCTGATGCCTAATTAGCATGTCTGAATGTTTTAAATATAGTTCCTTACAATGGCTCTCTGTTTAGTTAGGCTTTAACAACGGTGGGCAAACAGCGGCTCACGAGCATGCGGCTCTTCTCCGTTCACATTGCGACTCCCAAACAATTTATGAATTTTGAACTTTGAAATATATAATATTTCAATGAAAGTTTTTTTTTAAATTGACAGAAACAAGGGATTGAAAAAAAATTGGGCTTCATTTAAATTTTCAAAGTTGAAGGAAGAGATTGGTTGATTAGTGATGTAAACTATTAAATTTGTGGTTCCCATTTTGGTCAAATTCGCATTTTATAATTTAAAATTTTACATGCATAAAATGTCAACAATTTCCAGGAAACGAAAATATAAAGAATTCTTCAAGAATGGGAAAGGACTTTGCATTTATCGATAAAAACGAAAAGCCAAATTTCATTATTTTGCCAAATGCTACTATCAAATTACAAAGCTAAGAATTTGATGCGACACTATCAAAAATTTATGAAGTTTAAAAAATCAAAGAATCGAGATGTAACTAGTAACAAGTGTCTGGCAGAATCTCGTTGCACTATGACTACTTTATACCAACCAGATTTAAAGACTCTTGATAGTTCAAAGGCTATTCACCAGAATCATAACACTTAATGTGCACTGTAATTATGAGTTTAAATGCATTTTACATTTTTAAATATTTGTTAATTTTGGAACTGAAATTACTTCAAGATACGTTTAGGGTCAAAACAAGCAAAATCTTTAAATCATTAAATTCAAATAAACAATAATTATTTATTTTTTTTAAATCACCATATTAATGTTTAATTGAGAATTGGGTCGTGAACCTTTATCTTCAATGCGGCTCTCAACAATTTTTAAAATTATGAAAACAGCTCTCGGATACTACAGGTATGGCCACCCCTAGGCTTTAACAATACATGCATCTAAAGCATGGGGAATGAATTTTTATATCTTGCATTAGCAATGTTACAATTAAATTAATAATTAATAGTAATGTTTATCAATTTATCACTTGTGATCCAGAAATTAATACTAATATTTAATATTTCCTTTATTAACCTGCACCAGTGGTTGAATTAAAATGGTTGGCTTTCGTTATGTCTCGTGAGACGATGGAAGATTCTGTGCTCTTGTGGGGTCCTCGCACGTGGCCCTGCAGCTTCTGCTGTGGCTGTACAAGCCCACTCGCGAATGGCAGCCTTTGCCGCACTTCTGGCACTGAAAGGCAGCACCTGTGGTTGTCTGATTAGCTCTCCTTTTCCTCTTTTGGCGGTCCGCGTCTGCGACCTGTCGCAGGTCTCTTTCTCCTGCTTCTAGCCCGGCAGTCAACGATTGTCTCCATCTGTGTCTGTCCCCAGCGAGTTCCTCCCAGCCATTTATGTCGATGCCAATAGCTTTGAGGTCTCTCTTGCAGACATCTTTGAAACGGAGGTGAGGCCGGCCTGTAGTCCTCTTTCCTTTGGCTAGCTCAGAGTAGAGGATGTCCTTTGGGATTTCTGCCATCCTCCAATCTGCGGACGTGTCCCAACCATCTGAGCCGACGCTGGCGGAGAAGAGTTGTCATACTTTGTATATTTGCCTGTTGTAGCACCTCATTGTTGGTGACATGGTCCTGCCAGGCGATTCCCAGGATGCGCCGGAGACAGCGCATGTGGAAAGCACTCAATCCCTTTTTGCTGAGTATAGGGTCCAGGATTCACTGGCATAAAGGAAGGTGCTTAGCACACATGCTCGGTACACAGCAATTTTGGTTCTGATGGTCAGCTTTTTGTTGTTCCAGACTCTTTTTGAGAGCCTGGCCAGAGTTGTGGAGGCCTTGCCGATCCTTATGTCTAGGTCGGAATCAAGGGACAGGTTGTTGGTGATGTTGGAGCCAAGGTACGTAAAGTGATCCACTGCCTCGAGTTGGCAACCATTGATGGTGATGTTGGGTGGATCAGCATCCTGGGCCATCACGTTAGTCTTTTTGAGGCTGATGGTTAGGCCGAAGTCGCTGGCGGCCTTGGCAAAGCGGTCCATTAGGCTTTGCAAATCTGCTTCATTGTGGGTAGCTATGGCAGCATCATCCGCAAAAAGCATGTCCCTAATGACTGTTTCACGTATCTTCCTCTTTGATTTCAGCCTGGCCAGATTGAATAGTTTGCCATCAAAACGGGTGTGTAGGTAGATCCCCTCGGTTGAGGTTCCAAAGGCGTGTCTCAACAGACAGGCAAAAAAGATGCCAAAGAGTGTCGGGGCGAGGACGCAGCCCTGTTTGACTCCGCTGAGGATATCAAATGGAGGGGAAGTTGATCCGTCATACTGCACCGTGCCTTTCATACCATCGTGGAATGACTGTATGATGTTAAGCAGTTTTGGTGGGCAGCCAACTTTTGCCAAGACTGTAAACAGACCATCTGCTGACCAGGTCAAAAGCCTTAAAAGTTGAATTAAAATAAATAATTACTAACATGTCAACATGTTTTTGCTTGAACTTGAATATTATTAAATAATAATTTCATATACCCAGTCATCTTGTTTGATCTTTATTAACTGAAATATAAAATAACAATAAAAATACATTACAATTTTGGAGAATATAAATATATATACTGTATATACATTGTAAAAGCAATAGGCTTTGGGCCTACATTTATTGATATATTTAAACAATTGAAACTAAAAAATTCAGTAAGATTAAGCCTAGAACCGAACACTAACGAAAAGGGGTGAAAACATTACTACAAAATATATTTCAATTAAATTAATTTATGCATTAAAATTCAATTGTGAATATTTTATCACATCATAAATATTTAGTCATTAATTAATTTGATTAGTAATTCAATTAAGAATATTTTCAGTTTTAAAAAATAAACTTCAAAAAATTATAGCAACAGCATACTATCACCCCCGGCTAAATAATGCTTTGAGCCAGAGTTAGGTTTATGCTCGAATCGATAGTACATGTACACTGAAAGTTTAATGATTTATCGCTAATTGTAGACAAATAGTCTTTATATAAAATAAGTATATTAGAATAATGTAACATTTTATAAAACTAGTAGTATATTTTTTAATTCCTTCGTTTTGTTAATTACATACAAAGGAATTTAAAATAACCCTAGATCGTTGTTTTGCATGGAAGTAAGAATCATGACATTAATTATCGATAACTTCATCACTAAATCACAAATAAATTATAAGTACATTTTTTATTAAATTAAACTTACTTTAAGTTTAGATTATGTTTTGACTTACCTTTTTTCAAGCATTTAAATCCATAAAAAAGGTACAAAATTTGATTAAACTGATGATAGCGTTACATAGGCTATGCTTCTTTTTTTCTCACCCAGCGTAGGAGGTAGTGGCTTGTTCCCTTTTTTTACAAGCAAACGTGATGACTTAGTTCCAGGCTTCGGAGAACGAAAGTTATATAGGGGGGTGATAATGAAATTATAATAGTTAGGTAGTCAATTGGATGACCTTTCTGAGTATATATTTTTAAACTCTGTAAAATGACTTTTTCACAGACAAATTTCATTGAAAAATCTGTCATTTTTATCTGTTGTTTTCATTTTTATGCAGTCTAAATTATATCAAATATTAGAACTACATTTCTTCTCTCAAAATCCATTGCTTTTATATGCGTAAGTGTAGTGATATTTATACTTCGCGATTCGGCGCGATGCAACCTAGAAATATTGGGAATAGCGCAAATCGCGGCAGCTCATTTAGAATACCTACTTATATTCAGTAAATATCCCTCTCATAAAATACATTTAACATTTGAGTTAAACAAGACTTATATTCAGTGAATATCCTTGACACAGTATAAATATATAACAATTCCTTTAGATGAAAACAAAATAATAAAAAACACTTGGTGGACATCCTATTTCTTATTTCTTTTGACTTAGAAGAAGAATTAAGCAAGTTAGTCATTGCCATTTTAGAGAGCATACATTAACTAAAATTGTTCCACATGATTATTTCATTTAAACTTTTTAGGTTGCTGTACAAAAATAATGTCAATTTTAAATAATGTCAACTTAAAACTGTCATCCAGCTGGGATCCGTCTTTGACTGTTTAAAGTAGGATAAAATAATTGAATGAACAGAATGGTAGTTAGACAAAAAAGGATCAATGAGTAACAGCCAAGTGCCAATATAAACCAATGTACAGATCTGCAAAAGGAACTTACGTTCAACATCGATGAAAACACTTCTCAACACCTTATCATACAGCCCCATACATTTTACAGTGGTTCTGCTTGAAAATCTTTCATCGATGTTCACAAGATAAGTTGCTGTTGTCCTGTTGACGACTGTGAGATCACTAGAAGGGACTGACCACTCGGTTTTGTTCGGGGGGAAGAACTTGAAGTAAACATTTGTAATGTCGGTGGTTGCTGTGGGCTTCAGAATGCAGTGCAGCTTGAGTGTCTCTCCAATAAAAACCAAGACGTCTTTTGGGAATATATCTGTGATGTATTGATAGACAGAGATGGAGACATTTTGGGAAAATAGCTGTTGATGCATTGATGATAGACAGTGATGGAGACATTTTCACATTAAAAATTACATGCAAGTAAAAAAGTTGAAATTTTATAGCATTGGAATTTAATTTTTGTAAAATACACAAATAATAGTTGATAGAAATGTCTTTACTTTAAGCATCTGTGCCTCCACTTAAATATTTATTTAATTTAAACAATTCAACTAGTAACAACACGTTTTGTAATGTGTCCTTAACATCAAAACTTATTATAATTGTGAATGATGTGTACTTTCCTGTTCCATGAAACAATAACATCACTTACCATTACCCTCTTTTGGATTTCAAATAAGTATAAAAGAAAGTTTTGATGATAAAACATGTTATTTCCTCACTCACAATTAATGTCAATAAAATAACCCTATGCCTAAAATAACTTTTCTTAAATTTAAATATATTTTTTACTAAGAATTCCAGGATTGTTTATATTTAGTAATTATTTATTTTTATTTTTCAAATGAAAGCTCCTGGTCAAATTTGTTAAAGTGTTTTATTATATAACAGTAAATGACAGAATGAATGACGAAGGTTAATTAAGCATTATGCCTAATACATTTTCCACACAAAAGTAAATCAAGGCTTGGGAGTTGGATTTAGGTGATCCATTTTTAACAACAGAAAGATAGTTTTCAATGCACAAGTTTTCTCCATTTTAGATCAAATATAGCAGGTGAAAGCAGAGAATATCAATTATTGTGACCAAAAAGTCAGAGTCCAACTCCGAAGCCTTGTACAATCACCAAGAGGATCAATACTTTGGATAACAGCATGCTTTAGAAATAATAACATCATATATGATGTGTTTAAATTACATGTTGAGCGCTATGCATAATCTGGTAACATGGACAGTAGGACATTTGTTACAACAAAAGGAAGGATCCCCCAGACTGATCTATAAACATAAATAGAAAACAGTGTAGAAATTCAGTTCTTGATTACAATGATAAATTTGATTACAACTGAATTTTTTAAAGCTGAAATTTGAATTGGCCATGAATTTGAAAACACAATAATATTGAAGTAGACTATAGTTGAAGTTGAAAATTTTAGATTTATTATATGTATGTTTCCATAAATTGATGGATTGACATCATGGGGACATTAAATAAATAAATTAAAAAAATAGAGTCTTTAAGCAGTGATTAAAAAGTTAAGAAAAGAAAGAAAGATAGGCAAGATTTTTATTTCAGCTAACATGAGAATTACAGAGTGACAGAGAGATTTCCACATTGATTATAATCAGTAGGGGCAGTTTAATGTAATAACCATAAAAATAAAATGTTTTTCAACACAGAAGCATCAATTTTCAAAAGAAATAATACACAGAGGTTCATAGGTACATGTAAATATGATTGAGTGTATTCTTTTTAAATCCTTTATATTAACTCGTGGTGTCTGAACCCTTGCTTGCTTGCTTGTTGCCAAAACTTTGGATCGATTTTTAACCCACTTCCTCGTAAGCTAGCGAGCTGAAATTTTGCAGGCAGTTTCGTACCGATGATAAAAACAATGTATCAAAATTTGAGATCGATTGCATGTACCGTAATTAAATTATTGAATTTTTAGATTATTTTATTTTATCTCTATGTATCATGTTAAATTTTTTTGCTATAGTGTCACGGTGCGTATTATATTGAACAACCTTTCTGTTGCGCAATAAGGTGAGTATTTTATTGAGAACACTTTTTATAAACGTATTCCTGATCGGTGCGCATTATATTAAACATGTTTTACGACACAACTGCAATTTTGTATTTTTGGATGGTCTTGCGCTGCGTATTATAATGAACATTCTTTTAGTTATGTCTCGTACATAAAGGATTTATAGTCAAAAACTTGGTTTTTTACGGGTTTTTAAAATTTATGAATGACCTTTAATCAGGCAACTATACATAGTGAAAAGCACTTAGGTTATGTCATTGTTAGCTCTAATATATATATAAGTATTAAAAAAAACAAAGTGGAGGAAATAAAGCAATTTTTACAAATGTTCTTTTAGATAACTCTATGGGGACATACAGTTTCTATTTAATAAAAACAAGTTGGGTGTATATTAAGCGCACAATTTAATTATTTTTTAAACATACATGCATATATATGTTGTAAACTTATTATTGAAAAACTACTGGTGTAACAAAAATAAACTCCCACACGTGATAGAAGAGAGACATAAACTGTTGAAGGCCCCATAACAAATAAGTCAATTAGATATTTTGATAATTTTTTTTAATTGTCAAAATTTTACTTTTAGTCTAAAATTCAAATAAATATCTAAACAGAAGTATGTAAAAGCTTTTGTAAGAAAGCAAAAGAGAAATGGTAACTGGCCATTTTGGCAGCTAAGTTGGTTAGAAAGTAAAAGAGAATTTGTAACTGGCCACTTTGGCAGCTGAGGTTGGTTAGAAAGGAAAGTTACATTTTCACTCTAACTTTTCCTTTGTGTTAGTAAGAAAGATAAACTTAACAAAAACAATATAAAGCTATGATTAGTAAAGCAATGATTGATTTGACCCAAAAGTGCATTAACATTTATGACAACATGCCATCAGGATTGCTTAGGAGGTGCCACCAAAATAGGGGGATTTAAAACATTGCCATGTACATGTAGTGTGTTATACATGAGCTTAATCTATAGCTAGCAGTAGTAACAATACACTGTCATGTAGTGTGTTATACATGAGCTTAATCTGTAGCTAGCAGTAGTAACAATACACTGTCATGTAGTGTGTTATACATGAGCTTAATCTATAGCTAGCAGTAGTAACAAAACACTGACATGTAGTGTGTTATACATGAGCTTAATCTATAGCTAGCAAATAACATTTATTTATTTTTGGCTTGTCAAAATTTTAAAAAATTTAATAACTGAACACACATTGGCTACTTAAGAAAGAATAGATGATAATACTTTACCAAATGGAAACACTAGTGTTAGCTTGTTTTTAAAACAGACATTTGAGAATTAAATATCATAAAAAGATGGACCATCAATTTTTTTTCTCTTCAGCTTTATGAATTTATTGACTAGCAGTGTGAAATGTACTATCATGAGACCATGCAGGGGTCGGGAGAAGGTTGCACAATTTCCCTGATGTTATTTTCAGGACCATAAACTGTCATTTGCCATGCAGGAAAATATATGGCCTCCATTACAGGGTACTTAAATATAGGTCTTGACCAGGGCCCAGATGGTCCTAGCCACTGATGTTATAGACTACCCACACTATCACCAGTTACAACAACAAAAGATGCATGCATGAGTCAGTGTTATGTTAAAACAACGTAGCAACTACAGAACTACAAGAAATTCTTATTGTATTTTTACCAGCCTCATCAACCTCAACGCTGGGGCTGTCGCAAAAGACGCAATCCTCTTCTATAGCTTCAGAAGGCATAAAAAGAAGAAAATATATTATAGATGAACAGATATATTCAATATTATGTACTTTCAATAAAACAAATTTTAGGACATATCGGTCCCCATTTCAATCAGCATGCTGTGTGCCATGACTGTGCTAATAGTAGAAAATATATCTGTCAATACCATTTCAGTGAAATATGTGTGCCATGACTGTGATAATCATTGAGAATATACCAGTCAATAAAAATTAACAATTTTACAATCTGAAAGGTGTGCAGCTGTGCGATAAAAGAGAGGTGAACCCTGGGTCAGTTGGTTAGAACCACATTTGGTTTACGCTTGCTATGGACCCAGTCTCGATCAAGTTAAGTTTACATGCTTGAGTTTCTGAATGATGAAATTACATCCAGTAAGCTTTCCCAAGCCTATACTTGTTGACCTCAAACCATATACAGGTTACATAGAAAGATAATAGCTGTCACAATATTTTCCCTGGCATGTTATGAAGATAGTGTAATGTCAATCAACTATAGAATGGGTACAAAGCAACAAGCACCCTGTACCAGTTTTATATAACATGTCGGCTGCTCAAAAGACAACAGAGCACAATGACAACACCGAGAGGGTTTATACATTTTTTAAAATACACATTTTCAATGGCTTAGTCTAAATAACAACAATTTAGAAAAGATTAACTTTTTATAAACATAATAATATCAAATAATGCCGTACTGTGTTACTTCATTAATTTCTTTAGAGGTGAAATTAAAAAAATTCTAATGAAACACTATAAAGTAGTTTTATTTGTGAATAATTTTTTTTTGAAACAGTCAAAAAATATTGAACTAATAAATTTGTGTCATGTCAAACATACCTGCTGCGAAATTATAACGTTGTCCACTCACTAGTAGGCTTAAGATCAAAATCAGCCAAATTTTTGGGAACTTGAAATAATTCCTATCTAGTGATTCCATAGCTCAAAGTGTATGTTGTTGAGTTCCATCCAGAATGCTGACACAACTGCACCCTGCCCTGACTGGAATATAATGATTGAATCAAATCACCATAAAAACATCCCTATTACATAATGTTACTAAATTTTCAAGTCAAATTTTTTTCCTGCCAATGATCACAAGGAATCAAGGAAGTATAAATTTGGAAAATATAAAATGTTGACACCCTGTGGTAAATGCCATTCAGTATGATGTTAGTACTTCATAATAGTGTCCAATACAAGAGGAAGCAATTAATTCTCTACAAGTGCTATCTCCCACTCAACTCACTTTTGCACATGAACAACAACCGCACATGTTCATATTTTATAGTAAAACAGTGATTCTCAAACCATAAGACATAACATTTTTAAAATACATGTAGTTTGAATAGAAAGCTGTAAATTTTGCATTTTGAACATTTTTTACCAAAAAAACAACACAACTGACTTTTCACAATTTAAGTGGCTGTTTTAAGATATATATTTTTTTAGCTACATTGATGCAGTCTTCACTATATCTTTGTATACTACCCAGAGTTTGAAATGCTTGTTTTGACAGAGACAAACTTTAATAGCCTTAACAATAACATTCTGAATTGCATCCATGCTTCACTTATTCCTCTCTAAATTACACTAATTAAACAAATATATAGTTTTTACTTCAATAAATTTACACCGATGTAAGGATGTTTAAAATAATCTTTATTATGTTATTCTCAGTCAGTATTCTAAAAGCTCTAACTTTATTTTAAGATCTGCATTTTTGATCCTTTAATTTAATCTTTACGTATGTTAAGAACAAGGAATAACTACAAAGCTATGTATTTACATGAGAACCCTGAAACCAAAACTTAAATTTTAAGAAACAACTTTTTCAATTGAGAACCACTGAACTACTTAAACATAAAGGGTAGAAGTAGAATTTAATTTTTTTTTAACACCGTTTATTTTTTCAGCAGGATGTATTTTGAAATTTGTGTCAAGTTGAAAGCAATTAAGAGTACCGGTACTCTTATTTTCAGTTACATAACTATTATAATGACAGCCGTTTGTTACAGATTGTGAATAATATACATGATTTAATATGTATGTATGGCAGCTTTCCGTCTACGAGAGACAATAGATTTATCATTTTAGTGTGCCTGATGAGACCAATCCTTGAGTGGTCCATTTAATTTATCAGTTGTTAAACAGACAGAAAATGCTAAAGTAATCTTTACAGAAATTTCAATGACAATGCATTCAATACTTGACAACAATGACTCTCAATGAGACAAAAGTTCGTTTGAATTATTTAATCTTTTTGAATGTGCACATCTGAAATTGAATATATTAATGTACTGATAGAAATTAAGAATTTTTAGTTATTTAATTTTTTTAAATGACACCTGTGTCACATGTGAATCATGAGTTGGATGACGGAGAGGTCACGTGAGTGAAAGCGTGGGAAGAAGGTTCCAGACTATTAATATTATTGGAGTTGTCAGAGAGTAATGGCGGATTGTGTGGCTGATGTCTCCACGTTGTGAACCCTCAAAGTTATACTTGTGTATATATTGTGCATATTAAAGTTATTTTGTTGACAACAGTATTCAAGGATTTATTGCACGAAAGTTTGTATTGTGAGAACGCCTACAAAACACATATAAAAAGTTAACCATTTACTACAACCTGTACATAAACATAGTTGAGTAGTAACTTTGAGGTTTTTCAATGAGCTTATTAAAAAATTCAGTTTCTGTTTATAGAAAGTGGACAATATCAAAGAGTCAGAAGTTATCTTAGGTCAAATGTTCCCTCTAAGGTTTAGTCGGCCTGGGTGCAAAGTAAAAAAAACATGTGTGGAAAGTTGCACAGCATTCATTATTTTGGATTATTTTACAAAATTTGCTGATCTGTAATTCTAAACTGCTGCGCGGCGGCGGTCAGATATCTACACAGCCTCAGAGCTGAAAGGGAACATTGCTTAGGTCCATGCATTTATATTTGTTGTGTTTTTTAAAACAGTAAATTATATGAATTATACCAATATTGTAGAATAATATGTCTATGTTAATATCATTTTTTTAAATATAGCATTTTGTTTGGATGGGTCATGGCCAAATTTATGGAAATGATGGTGTGCTGTATTAGACAGGTTGTGACTTGTTCTTTTCAGGAACACAGAATATTTTATTAAACAAAAACTCATTAACATAAATACAATGTAATACTGATAGTTTAAAATATATAAGTATTATATATGGTAAGGGTGGCCAGACCTGCAGTAAGTGAGAGCCATTTTAAAATATAAAAAAATCATTGAGAGCCGCATTGATGCACTATGGGTCATTAAAACTGGCTTGGAAAATCTTTCAGTAATCCTTGTTAACATAACTTTCATAAATTGTTTGTGAGCCTCAATGTGAACACAGTACACCTGCATGCGGCCCGCGAGCTGCAGTTTGGACAACATTGATATATGGTATTTATAATGTATTTGATTTATTTTAATTAATTGTCTATATCTTATCTTATCTTATCTTATCTGTTTACAGACGCTCCTTCTATACAGAAGATTATTGCGTCCTACGCTTATCTATGGTTTGTGTTTAGTCCTGCATTTTTATTAGAGATTTAAATGTTGATAAAGTGTTGGTTTTCCTGGATTCTTCAGGCAACCCATTCCACGCCCGAATTCCGGACGGGAAGAAGGAAAACTTGTATGTGTTTGTTCTTGCATACGGAATAAGAAAGGTGTTTTTATCCTTATGTCTATCTGAGGGTTGTATTAAGTTATCTTTGTGTTGTATTTCTAAATTAGAATTAATTGCTTTATGTATGATTACTACTTTGCTCTTGGTTCTTCTATCCTCTAGTGTTTCAAGGTTTAATGATTTAACTAATGGTGTTACTCTTGTCAGTTTCGAATATTCTCCAGTAATGAATCTGGCAGCTCTTTTTTGAATTTGTTCTAGTTTATCAATGTTTTCTTTGGTGGATGGGTCCCATACAGAAGATGCATATTCTAGTGCAGGTCTCACCAAAGTGAGGTAGCATTTTAGTTTTATATCTCTATTACATTAAATAAAATCAATGCTTCTCCTAAACTCAGGATTTAAAATAGATATGCTTCTTATTTTATTTATTTCCGAATTTTTCTAAAGAATGCTATTATCCAGTTAACACAAAATCACAAATTATTTTAGATACGATAAATTATTCCCTGTAATGTACCTGGAAACGTTATAAAATTTTGGCTAAATTGAGGTCCTAAAATTCAAATTGGAAAGAACTAACTTAACTACGTTTATCTTCCATTTTTGATTTTATAACTGCTATAACCGAGTAATTTGTCCATGTTTGCCAGGTTATTGTCCAAACACCGCTTCTCTTGAAATTAAAACAAGGTTCTAAAAGAAAGAAATATTTATTAATTTAATAGATGCATTTTAATTTTACACAACAAACAGTTCAAAAAACATTAAAATACAAAATTACAAAATAAAATGATTATTTAAAATAAAATTAATAATGAAATTAAAACTACATTTTTCATTTGAAAATTAAATGATGAATGTGAAAATTGATTAAAAGTATTGGCATAGGCAGCTAAATTAAAAGATAAGGGTACCTCTACTAACTTCTTCATTGGCTAAAGTGCATTATAATCCATGTAGAATGTAGGTTAAAATTAAGTAAAACTTCCTAGTTCTGAATATAAGTTTTTTTAAATCTTTAAATTATTTTGAGACAGTTTGGATACATTTTGAGATGTAATTTATTCATGAGATTATATTAGTATTATTTCATTTAATATGGTAAATATTCATTAAAGTAATATTTTTATGATTTATAAATTTATTGATTTATTTTTGCAATGCAAAGTCCCATTAAAATTTAATACAATGATTGTGGAAAGTGAACCTACTTGGAATAGGTAGTCCAAAATGTATTGCTGGAATTCAGTATTAACTTAATTTTAATGATGATAATAATCTTAGCATGGAAAATAATTTGAATAAAATCATTGAAGTTTGCAGTCATAGTCCCGGATAATCAATAGAAAAGTTAGACAAAATAAAAATATAATATAATTTATGTCTATAGTCAATATAATTAAATATAGTAAGCAAATATTGTGAATAATGTGAGTAGTCTATACTCTGTTTATATAAACTGTAGTATAATAATATGGCCAATGATGGAGTGAGCGAAAAGCACACTGAAAATAGTTTGCGATGACCAGAGCTCAATCTCTTGGTCGGTGTGAGTGTCACTCTAGCTCTAAATACAAACAAGTGCCAACAGTCTGAACTCTCCCTATTTCCTGACAAATTTGCCAGATTGGTTAATTTCCTGGCATGAATATTTTTGAGTTATTTCTAAAAATCAAACAAAAAATTATAAACAAGTGCCAATTATGTCATCGGCCCCATGCACAAATAAATTTGGACGCAATAATCTTCTGTATAGAAGGAGTGTCTGTAACAGATAAGATAAATTTAGTCTGCTGCATCAGGAGCTAATCTCACTGAGAGCAATCACTTTACGATGAATATGAAAATGACATTTAAAAATGACTAATAATAAGTTGAGGAGGTGTCCTAATTTTGTGTATAACTCGTACAGGGGAACCTCCCATAACAAGCATAATTTGTTCCAGAATCTTACTCGTTAAGCAAAACACTTGTTAAAGGAAACAATTTTTCCCATATAAATAAATTTTAATCACTGTAAAATACAATATTAATGCGTTCCATGCTAAAAATACTAGTTTTTCAAAATTATTTTATAAACATTTATTCCAATAAAATTACTTAAGGAGTGTAACAACTTGGAATACAATTTAGATTTGAAACAAAATAAGTTTCACCTTCTCACACATAAATTATGTTATAATGTTTTCGTTAATAGTGTCGACTTGTAGTTGCTTCTCATTTATCCATATTAGAAGCAACCTTGCAACGTCATCAAGAATCCATAACCATTTATTAGACATTCTTGACACTCCCTTTGAGGCATCAATCTCCTTAATTTTGTTTTTGTTCTTGAGAATAGTGCACCTTGCTCTCCCTTTTCAATGCTTTTACGTTTCATTTCAACAGTTATTTTTTTCTCTCTTATGATTGTCTTCTTGTGGTTTTTTCTTTGAAGACATTTTAGCACATGTTATTACACATGGCACATAAACAAATTACAGTAAATTATCGTTGTACGGATCAGGCCAAAATATGGTCTTTTCTGGCCGCCATCTTTGTTGCTATGCAAGTGACAAAGATGGCGGGCGGATCGATAGTCCCAACCGAGGGACAATGCTGAAATTGAAATGGTCCGGGCAATGGAAGACAATCACGAAAAATACACTTTTATCACTAATTTTATAAATAATTCTCGAGCTTTATCCTTCCGAAATATCACTAAAAGACACTTAAATTCAGCTTCCATTTAGCAAATCACTAATAAATTTCCAACGTGATGTTTGCACTACGATGGCACAACGAAAAAGAGCGAGCCTTCAAATTCGTGGGCTTAATGCATCACTGGCTATGTCAGCAGTTTTGTATTCGCTGATTCGTATCTAATAATTATAAGGGGTTGACATTCCCCCTCCCCTGGTTTTTTTAACTTTTTTTTTAGGGAAGGGAGACAACCGTGGAAATAAGAGTAAGGGGCAAGTAACTGCAACCTAGCAACAGTACCGTCCTAGATGCGAACGCCATCTTTGATCCGTTCAACGATAATTAGCCCAAATTACAAATACTGTCTGAATACAAAATTTGTAAAAATGGGTGATCACACACAAAACAATAAGTAAGCTAAAAGACTGAGGGCTAAACACAGTCACATTGGCACGGAGGTCCCGACTCACAAATGAATGTTGGGAAAAGGGGACTTCCCCTTACTCAACTTAATGCGTAACTCGTTATGCGAAATGTCCTTAAGGGAGCAACTTTTTCACTTTTTTTTTGCTGGTAATGCGAATTAACTCATTATGAGAGGTGCTTGTTATGAGAGGTTCCACTGTATAAGTAGTAATAGTACCCGTATACAATTAAACAGCCTAATTAAATTAGTTAATTTAAGTTTAGTAACCAGTATCAGTAGTTGGTAATCCTGCAGTTTCTACACGTATATTATTTCAAAGCGAAATTTAATTTACTCGTGAGAACATATGTTTTTAATTTATTAAATGCATTATTATATTTTGTATTTTAGCTATTACAGCGTTAATTTGTGAGTCTTATTAATTTCTAAGGCTTTTTTTTGGCCCTTAAAGCTACATAATCAGAGTAGGATACATCCATTTTGTTTATCTAGCTCCCAACTTGCCGGATTGTCACAGTAAGATGCCAAATGAAATTTTCTCAATTAAAAACAAACAAAATAAGAATCAAACATCTAGTAACGAAATAAAAAATTAAATTGTCTTTAAAATATTTATTTATCTTCTAAGACAGAACATTAAAATAGATGAATAATACTTTTTAAAAAAAATCTTCAGTCAGTAAATTTACTTTAGCATGGGTAAAATACATCTGGCAAGCAGAGCGCTAGATAAACAAAATGGACTTATCATGACCAGAATATGTATCACATAGTTATAGAGCTGAAAAAATGCCTTAGAAATTAATAAGTATAAGACTTACAAATCAGCGTTGCAATAGCTAAAATACACCATATAATAATGCATTTAATAAATTAAAAACGGCAATCCTGCAGATTTTACACATATATTATTTCACGGCGAAATTTAACTTTCTTGTGAGAACTTACGTTTTTAATTTATTAAATGCATTATTATATGTTGTATTTCAGCTATTACAGAATACAGTGCTATTTGTGAGTCTTTTTAATTTCTAAGTCATTTTTTTGGCTCTACATAATACATAATGTGGACACGATACGTCCAATTTGTTTAGCTTGCCAGATGTTTTTTACATGGCTCGACCCATGCTAAAATAAATTTACTGACTGAAAATATTTTTTTAAAAGTATTATTCATCGTATTTTAATGTTCTTAGAAGATAAATAAATATTTTAAAGACAATTTCATTTTATATTTCATTACTAGATGTTTCATTCTTATTTATATTTTGTTTGTTTTTAAGTGAGAAAATTTTATTTGGCATCTTACTGTGACAACTCGGCAAGTAGGGTAATACATAAATAAAATGGATGTATAGGCCTACCACTCCGATTATGTAGCTTCAAGGGCTGAAAAAAGCCTTAGAAATTAATAAAACTTACAAATTAGTTCTATAAAAGCTAAAATATAACATAATATAATATAAATATAATATATTAATCATAATTGAAAATGACCCCCTTTCCAGTCCATGACCGACTATAGGGCATAGGGCAAGTGATGTAGGCAATGTAGCGTTCACAAGTTTTTAGCCACCATTAACGAGCAGGGGAATGTGTGGCCAGCACAATGCCCCAGGGGCCTTGCCAGTACCTCAGTACCTGGGCTCGAACCCGCGACTCGGGATCTGCCTCGGATCGATAGTCCAGTGCGCCACCACTTAGACCATGGCGCCCCATTAATCATAATTAATCAAATCAATTCATTTAATAATTTAAAAACGTAAGTTCTCACGAGAAAATTAAATTTCGCTGTGAAAATAGTGAAATAATATGCGTGTTACAGTTACGGCGTGTAGAAACTGAATGATTACCCAGTAGTGAAATATTAATTAATAAAAACAACTAGTCAACTAGTGTTACAGTTAAGTTAAGTTACAGTGACAATCAGTATCAGTATCAGTGAAAACAGTGATTGATAAGTTACAGATTCAGCATAGGTCCTAGTAATAATTATAATACAAGTTCACATTTGATATGGTAATTTAATTTATGGTAAATGTAACCACATAATTATCGTAATACTTAACACCAACACATGTTCAATGCTTCAACGGCTCACTCTAATTATTAAGTAAGTCGATCATTTAGTTGCTTATTATTACGTAGCATGTCATGATACAATGATAGTGATAGCAGTTCGCTGAGTTTACAATGTATTTAGCCCAGATTTCGCTGCATTTCAAAGTAAAATAATATTGCAGAGCGATAAAGTGATACAAAGAGATATATATTTTTTATGGTATTTTATTCATGGAAAATACGTTACCTCAAAAAATCAAATAATTCAGGACAGATTTTAAAGCACTAGTCTATCACTAATGATATATTCAGCAAAATGATTTTCCAGTCAAATGCCTATTTTAACGCACTTGTGAGAGCTATGTTTGTTATATGTTAAATGTTTACTAAGTATGAACACGGTTATCCGGTTGTGCCAGCTTTAAAATTCTTAAAGTTAAGATTTTTCTTATCAGTGGGTTTTAAAAATAAGATCTTTAAATTTTAAATCTATAAATTATAAAACAGGAAGCATAATATTCAAATGGCTATAGATTCTAGAAATAATCCTGTCAAACTTTGACTCAAAGTACTCAATGACGTCCATTTTTAGAGGAAAAAAATTAATAAATTATGCTAATTTTTCTTCGTTCTTTTATTTTCTCTGTTACTGTTAACCCATGCCCACAGCCCATGTATTACATGTAATATTAATATTTTATTTTGTTGTTGCTTTCTTGTAGTTTAAACGTAACGTCAAGGCGTAAAATGAAGTAGAGATTCTAAAATTCTAACCCGTGGTGGATCCATAGTTTGTCTTCTCACTTCGATTCCGAGCATGCGACACTACTTGTCTACATTCTACATCATCATCATGCTGTTAATTGTAAAGTTTTATCTTCTTATCTTATTCAGACGCTCCTTCTATACAGAAGATTATTGCGTCCTACGCTTATCTATGGTTTGTGTTTAGTCCTGCATTCTTATTAGAGTTTTAAATGTTGATAAAGTGTTGGCTTTCCTGGTTTCTTCGGATGTCTATCTGAGGGTTGTATTAAGTTATCTTTGTGTTGTATTTCTAAATTAGAGTTAATTGCTTATGTATGATTACTACTTTACTCTTGGTTCTTCTATCCTCTAGTGTTTCAAGGTTTAATGATTTAACTAATGGTGTTATTCTAGTCAGTTTTGAATATTCTCCAGTAATGAATCTGTCAGCTCTTTTTTAGATTTGTTCTAGTTTATCAATGTTTTCTTTGATGGATGGGTCCCATACAGAAGATGCATATTCTATTACAGGTCTCACCAAAGTGAGGTAGCATTTTAGTTTTATATCTTTATTACATTTGTAAAGGTTTCTTTTTATAAAGCCTAAGGTTTTGTTTGATTTTTTAATAACTTCATTGACATGGGAATTCCATGATAATTTCTCATTTATTATGACTCCTAAGTATTTTGGATCTTTAGTGTGGGTTAGTTCCTTTCCATGAATGAAATATTTTGAATTTATTTGTTTCTTTTTCTTTGTTACTCTTAACAGTTGACACTTTTCTGGGAGGAAACTCATACTCCAGTTAGTTTCCCATTTTATCAATTCATCTAGGTCTTTTTGTAAAATTTTGCTATCTTGTTCTGATTTAATTGTTCTATAGATTATATAATCATCAGCAAATAACCTAAATTTTGTTCCTGTTGAGATGTTGTTGGGTAAATCATTTATATATATTAAAAAGAGTAAGGGGCCTAGCACAGTTCCTTGTGGAACTCCTGAATTAACCTTTATTGGTGCAGATTTAGAGCCATTAATTATTACAGTTTGCTCCCTGCCCAAAAGGAAGTCTTGGATCCAGTGATGTAAGGAACCTGAATATTGGTTTTGTCAAGGAATTTCCATTGATCCTGTGTATATATACACTGGGACATGAACATAGACATTGTCCAATTTCGTTTAGAAATAATTCTCTGCCATAAAGGCATTACTCAATACAATGCTGTTACAGATTGGTTTTTTTATGTGGATGCAGGAGTTGCTCCTACTTGTACCCCTTATTAATAATAACATTTCAACAGTAACAAAAATTGAATCATTGGTAGACTCAAGTCAATACTCTGATTTATGATTGATCTCGTCATGGGACTACTTGGGACAACTCTACATTTTAGGTATTCCAAAGATTTTTTTCCTTCACATGTACATGTGCGCATCTCATCTCATATTCATAATTCTAACGTTTGAGTTTTTACAACAAAACAAAAACAACAAATTTTCTCTTAGGTGATGCTTTCCACAATGTCAATTCTCCTTGTTAGTTTGATTTGGTCCTGGGAAAATATAACACGATTTAGTTCAAGTAATCGATTAGTGATGTAAGAGGAGGATGGTTTTATTGGCCAAATATGACGGCTTATTTTAAAAAAAATCAGACTTATCTTATCCTATCTATAAAGACGCTCCTTCTATGCAGAAGATAATTGCGTCCACAGACCATGACAGATGATCTGTTGGCAAGTGATGCAGCGTTCACAGGCCACGGCTTTGTGGGTTCCACGCATTACCCAGCCGCCTAACTACATGTAGTGTTAGGTACCCATTCGGAGCGGGGTGACTCAGGGACTTTAAGAGTTGAATGCAATTAAATCTCTACTGATCAAAATCAAGAATTTAAAGATAATAAATAATGCATTTTGAAAGGGACATAAAGACAATTACTGAAAATGTAATTGTTTCAAGGTTGTCTCCCTTATTTACAAATGCTCCGCGTTACTTGGAAAATTAAATGATGTGATTCAAAAGCTTTCTTTATAGCATTAGTACCAGACATAAGACTCCATATGACAATAACAATGTCAATGGTGTTACTGTTACCGTTTGAAATGAAACTAATTCAAATTATTTACATCGTACGTCATATCCAAGGGTATAGTTAAGTAATGGAGTTTAATATAAAGTGTTACAACTTGTGTCTTGCTCACGTTCCAGTTATAACATTTATTACAAGATCCGACCCGTGGCGGACCATACGCCGCACGATGGCAGGCGAGGCACTATAACAGAACAGTTTTAGTTTTAATTTAGCAACAATGAAACACACTTCTTCTTCTTGCTTCACTTTCTTTCCTTCTATATATTGCGTCTCAGTGCGGGTGTGCACACTGCTACATATATTTTGACTGCATCTTGCTTGCTTGCTCTAGTTTCTAGCGAATTATATATAGACTAGCGTATCACTCGTCAAAAATGACGGAAGTTTTCAAAATAAATACACATCAGATTAAAAAAATAACGTAATACAGATCTTTCATTTATTTTATTTATTTTTATTTGATTCATTTATTATTATATTGAACAATTTTATTCGGAACGTTCGAAAAGAGTTATATTTGGTGCAGTAATTTTTGGTGCGCACTATTGAACCTAACACTAACAGCATTACATCCAAGAAGCATTACATCCTTTACGGGAATTATGTATGTTGATTATATAGATAAATATAATGTTAGATTTTAGCCGATCACCCTATCTGTTTTAAATGTTACAGTTGATACTCTCTGATAAGGAAACTTGCAACCAACTATACATGCTATCCTGGATGAACAGCTGGGTCACGTGGGAGAGCTTTGAATTGAAAGAGTAACGAAGGCAGTATACCTTATTTGAGGCATTCCACCCCCACACACACACACGTATATTTAGGTGGGGGTGGTCGGATTTTTTTTACTAAGTTTTGAGATGGATTCACAAACTTTATACAGATTTTTCCTAAAATTATCTCCAAAGTGACAGTCGTTTTTGTGTAGGATAAAAAGAGATGTACAAACATATGATTTTATAACAATTATAAAGAAGTGAGACAATGGTCTCCTAGACAGTTACATCTTGTTTGTCGACTCAAATGTGTGAGTGAATGTTTGTATCCATAATGAGTTAAATATGTGAGTGCAGGTATGTTTGTATCAATACAGAGCTAAATATGTGAGTGAATGTATGTTTGTATCGATAAAGAGTGAAATATGCGAGTGTAGGCAGGTATGTATGTTTGTATCTATACATAGTTAAATATGTGAGTGTAACAGTGTAGGTATGTTTGTATCCATACTGAGTTAAATATGTGAGTGTAGGTATGTTTGTATCGTTTACAGAGTTAATTTTACAATTTCAATGCAATTATTTCTTTTAAGTGAAGGAATACAGAAATTGGAACTCCTAACATTTTAAGTCCAGTAACTTTCTGGAGAACCTTAGGTTAAATCTGCTTATCTTGTTTTCTGTTTATCCCATGTTTGGTGACACAAGTGTCATCCGTGACCTAGAAATGCCACCCCCTCACCGTGACTCACCAGTCGTCCTATTTATTACTCTTCCTTATCTGGCGCACGTTCGGGCGACCATGGACTTCCGGTATACACGTCATCTACTTGTATGACTCTACTCTTTTTTTGCAAACCACAGCAACGTGGAGCTAGCAGAATTATTGTTGATGCAACAGCTTTCTCTTCCTCGTTAACCTGGTTTGTTAGCACGACAAGAACCAGCAATCTGATCTGTGACAACGTAACATGATCCCTTGTTTCTGTGGATCTCCATGGGCTGGAATTTGTTTGTTTGAATGTCGAACGGATTTCCATTGGATCAAGAGTGTAACCAATTCAGAGGCAAAGAGAACTTAGTAGCCTAATATCTCGAGAGAAGAGATTGCAGTATTGGTAGCACACTAATAAGTTCATTGCCGTACCGGTAGCACACTGTTCAGTTCATTGCCGTATTGGTAGCACCAAACCTTCCCCATCTCTTTTACCCTAAAGTTAAAAAAAGAATAAAACAAACCCGTAAAAACAAAGTTTTTGACTATAAATCCCTTATATATGAGACATAACTAACAGTATTGATTATTTTCAAACATTTACAGACTGAATCTGTCTTAACTCAACTTTGCATCATAACCCTAGTGGGGGGGGTGGGGTGGGGAGAGGGGAAAAGTCTGGTCACCGATTCGCTTGACCGAGCTCAGAGTGACACGTAAAATGTAAACAAAAGCGCCCGTCGCTTCGTTGGGTCGCCTCAACGCGTCAGCTCAAAATTTCACGTGGCAAAAAAACAATAACAAACCGTGAATTAAAATTACATACCTCATATAAGGATAAACTAAAAATGCATTAATTTAATTACGGTACGTTCGATCGATCTGAAATTATGATACGATGCATTGTTAGGTCAGACGGGTCCGTGTGCCAAATTTCAGTTCGATCGGATCATGGGAAGTGGGTCATTTTTGACTTCTGTTTTTCCGCCCGCCGAGCCCAAGACAGACAGACAGAGAGAGAGAGAGACAGAGAGACAGAGACGCCGGTGAAGTTAATATAAGGGATTTAATAAAACAAACCCGTAAAAACAAAGTTTTTGACTATAAATCCCTTATATATGAGACATAACTAACAGTATTGATTATTTTCAAACATTTACAGACTGACACCGAGTGATGTCCCTTATGGGGGGTGGGATGCGAGGGGGTGTCGGCACGACGGTCGGCGTCAACACGACGGTCGGCGTCAACTCAAACTCACGTGGAACTGGGCAGAAAAAAAACAATAACAAAAGTGAATTTTGAATTACAAACCTCATATAAGGATAAACTAAAAATGCTCTAATTTAATTAGGGTACGTTCGATCGATCTGAAATTTTGATACAATGCATTGTTAGGTTAGACGGGTCTGTGGTCCAAATTTCAGTTTGATCGGATCATGGGAAGTGGGTCATTTTTGACTTCTGTTTTTCCGCCCGCCCGCCCGCCGAGCCCAAGACAGACGAGAGAGAGACGGCCGCGAAGTTAATATAAGGGATTTAATAAAACAAACCCGTAAAAACAAAGTTTTTGACTATAAATCCCTTATATATGAGACATAACTAACAGTAGTGATTATTTTTAAACATTTACAGACTGACACTGAGTGATGTCCCTTGTCTTTAATAAATGGGGGTGGGATGTGAGGGGGTGTCGGCACGACGGTCGTCGTCAACACGACGGTCGGCGTCAACTCAAACTCACGTGGAACTAAGATTTAAAAAAAAACAAACAGTGAATTTTGAATTACATACCTCATATAAGGATAAACTAAAAATGCATTAATTTAATTACGGTACGTTCGATCGATCTGAAATTTTGATACGATGCATTGTTAGGTCAGACGGGTCCGTGTGCCAAATTTCAGTTTGATCGGATCATGGGAAGTGGGTCATTTTTGACTTCTGTTTTTCCGCCCGCCGAGCCCAAGACAGAGAGAGAGAGACGGCCGCGAAGTTAATATAAGGGATTTAAAAATGACCACAAAAGTCAAACACGTGACCCCAATCTAACAGACGGAGCCTTGATGTTGAAACAAGATGCACCCCTCCACTCTTTATTTGAGCACCCCCTCCACCCCACACTTTCCTTAAGCACCCCATTTGGCTGACCTCATTCCCCATTGTTTCCATCACTTGCCGAGATGTGGTGTAATACCCTCACACACACACACACACCATTCGTCTTCTTGGGATAAGAAGAAAAAAAAGAGAGAGAATGTTTTTATGGTCAATCCCGACCACTTTGATCCAACTGCCCGCGCCTTCCGTGTATGGGTCCCTGGTTGATTGAACTTAGGGCCCTTTGCTGTAAGGCCGTACATTTATCCCTGACAGCAGGTCGGGTGTAGATCTTCCCTCCAGCCATTCAACTCATAGAAGCACTTGTAGCCTACATTGCCGCGGACAAAAAGATACAATTCTTTCATCAGAGCTTGAAGGGTTTTTGGCGGGGAGGAAAGGGGGGGGGGATTAGCGGGTGACGAACAATTTCAATTTTGTATTTGTTAACGTTTACTTGGCCGAAAACGAAATAAATCAATGTGATTATTATTAAAAAACTAAAAACACAACCAATCCAATAGCTCCATACTAATCAAATCCAATATACATGTTTATTTTCAGAGCAACGCCTTTTGGTGTGTAGTTTTGTTGGTTTGTAACTTTCTAGGTTTGTACAATTTCGTAAACCTAATGGTTTGTCAGTTTCTTATGTAATGGTTTGCATATTTATAATTTTCTTGGATTGTTAGTTTGTTGATCTGTACATTTTTAAGTCCGTTGGTTTGCATGTTTGTAAGTTTCGTAAGTATTTTTTGTATTGTTTTGGCTAGAAGGTTTGTTGGCTTTTAGCTTTGTAGATTTTTCATTAGTAGGTTTGTTGATTTCATCAGTTGGTTGTGGTGTAGGTTTGTTGATTTCATCAGTTGGTTGTGGTGTAGGTTTGTTGATTTCATCAGTTGGTTGTGGTGTAGGTTTGTTGATTTCATCAGTTGGTTGTGGTGTAGGTTTGTTGATTTCATCAGTTGGTTGTGGTGTAGGTTTGTTGATTTCATCAGTTGGTTGTGGTGTAGGTTTGTTGATTTCATCAGTTGGTTGTGTTGTAGGTTTGTTGATTTCATCAGTTGGTTGTGTGTGTAGGTTTTGTTGATTTCATCAGTTGGTTGTGGTGTAGGTTTGTTGATTTCATCAGTTGGTTGTGTTGTAGGTTTGTTGATTTCATCAGTTGGTTGTGTTGTAGGTTTGTTGATTTCATCAGTTGGTTGTGGTTGTAGGTTTGTTGATTTCATCAGTTGGTTGTGTTGTAGGTTTGTTGATTTCATCAGTTGGTTGTGTTGTAGGTTTGTTGATTTCATCAGTTGGTTGTGTTGTAGGTTTGTTGATTTCATCAGTTGGTTGTGTTGTAGGTTTGTTGATTTCATCAGTTGGTTGTGGTGTAGGTTTGTCGGTCTTCCAGAAAATGTCATCTAATCACATTTGACCTTTACACCCCCTCCCCCCACCTATCCCAGCCCCAAAAACTAATTAAAGTAAACAGACATTAAAGTAAACAGACATTTTAATCATTTAAAAAAATAATTCGTCAATGTTCATTAATTTGCCCTGGTGGTCCGGTTGGTCCAGATCTCCGCACTCCATCCTATTGTCTAGTTCCAACGAGTCAGAGCAATCTTTACACCAGTTTCGGCCCCCGGGCAAAGAAATAGTGTTGGGCCCCTCCCCCGCAGGAATAAAAAATAAATATACATAATATATAAATAAACATATTCCCATGGGGCTCCTATGCTCGTGGGCCCCCGGGCAAATGCCCGACGGGCCTATGCGTTAAGACGGCCCTGCCCCGAGTATCATGTCAACTGAACCAATCCGCTTTCTTCTTTGTTAATTGTTATTTTGAAATAAAATAATTAGTTTAACTAAACATCATGACTAAGATGATTGGTCCATGCCTGTTGCCATCAACTTTGATGACTGAAGGTGTATGTCAACCAAGTCATTGACTGAAGAATGAGGCTATATTGAAAGATGGAGTTTGGGCTCTATGAGCAGACTGGATGGAATTATAGTAATACTTCTTAGATAATATGCCATCATATCTTGTTTACGTTTAGAGATAATAACAGGGATGGTTGAGGCTATTACTATTAGGGAAATGGTTGAGGCTATTACTATTAGGGAAATGGTTTAGGCTATTAATATTAGGGTAGGAGGTGATCAAGAATAAAACAAGTGGAAGCGGTGTACATTTAGAAGAAGAAAAAAGGAAAGTAAATGAAGAAAGCAAAAACTGGTTGCGGAGAATACGTTGTGTTCTTCGTGGTCGAGGAAGGGTCCACTTCTGTTTCACTCAAGCACAGATTGTTACGACGTTGTTGACCGTATGAGTTCATGTCCCTTGTGGCTTTTAATCCGCCCCACTCCCGAGATGTCACGCGTGAGTGCCTTAGTTTTTCACCCTCAGGCTCACAAGTCAACATGGCGAACAGGGATGAGAAATCGTTTTTTGTGGAGAAATAAGATGTGGGGATTTTGGTCTGTGCCTTCCTGCTCTCTCCCCTTCTCTCTCCCCTGCTCTCTCCCCTGCTCTCTCCCCTGCTCTCTCCCCTGCTCTCTCCCCTGCTCTCACATCTTCCCTTGCATCTTCTCTCCATCCCCTTCTTTCCCCTTTTCTCCTCGTCTTGCTCTCCATCCTCCTCTTTCTTCTGATCAGCCTCGTTTTCCCCCTCTATTCTTCTTTGTTTTGCTCTTCTCTATTAGTATTAGCTTCATTCATCTAACTACTAGGTCCCTTACCACTGCTAGGTCCTCTGCCACTGTTAGGTCCTCTACCACTACTAGGTCCTCTACCACTGTTAGGTCCTCTACCACTACTAGGTCCTCTACCACTGTTAGGTCCTCTACCACTACTAGTTCCTCTACCATTACTAGGTCCTCTACCATTACTAGGTCCTCTACCACTGTTAGGTCCTCTACCACTACTAGGTCCTCTACCATTACTAGGTCCTCTACCACTGTTAGGTCCTCTACCACTACTAGGTCCTCTACCACTGCTAGGTCCTCTACCACTGCTAGGTCCTCTACCACTGCTAGGTCCTCTACCATTACTAGGTCCTCTACCATTACTAGATCCTCTACCACTGTTAGGTCCTCTACCACTACTAGGTCCTCTACCACTGCTAGGTCCTCTACCACTGCTAGGTCCTCTACCACTGCTAGGTCCTCTACCACTGCTAGGTCCTCTACAACTGCTAGGTCCTCTACCATTACTAGGTCCTCTACCACTGCTAGGTCCTCTACCACTGCTAGGTCCTCTACCACTGCTAGGTCCTCTACAACTGCTAGGTCCTCTACCACTACTAGGTCCTCTACCACTACTAGGTCCTCTACCACTGCTAGGTCCTCTACCACTGCTAGGTCCTCTACCACTGCTAGGTCCTCTACCACTGCTAGGTCCTCTACAACTGCTAGGTCCTCTACCACTGTTAGGTCCTCTACCATTACTAGGTCCTCTACCACTGTTAGGTCCTCTACCATTACTAGGTCCTCTACCACTGTTAGGTCCTCTACCATTACTAGGTCCTCTACCATTATTAGGTCCTCTACCATTATTAGGTCCTCTACCATTACTAGGTCCTCTACCACTGCTAGGTCCTCTACAACTACTAGGTCCTCTACCACTGTTAGGTCCTCTACCATTACTAGGTCCTCTACCACTGTTAGGTCCTCTACCATTACTAGGTCCTCTACCATTATTAGGTCCTCTACCATTATTAGGTCCTCTACCACTGCTAGGTCCTCTACAACTGCTAGGTCCTCTACCACTACTAGGTCCTCTACCACTGCTATGTCCTCTACCACTACTAGGTCCTCTACCATTATTAGGTCCTCTACAATTACTAGGTCCTCTACCACTGTTAGGTCCTCTACCATTACTAGGTCCTCTACAACTGCTAGGTCCTCTACCACTGCTAGGTCCTCTACAACTGCTAGGTCCTCTACAACTGCTAGGTCCTCTACCACTGCTAGGTCCTCTACAACTGCTAGGTCCTCTACAACTACTAGGTCCTCTACCACTGTTAGGTCCTCTACCATTACTAGGTCCTCTACCACTGTTAGGTCCTCTACCATTACTAGGTCCTCTACCATTATTAGGTCCTCTACCACTGCTAGGTCCTCTACCATTATTAGGTCCTCTACCATTATTAGGTCCTCTACCACTGCTAGGTCCTCTACCATTATTAGGTCCTCTACCACTGCTAGGTCCTCTACCATTACTAGGTCCTCTACCACTACTAGGTCCTCTACCACTGCTAGGTCCTCTACCATTATTAGGTCCTCTACCACTGCTAGGTCCTCTACCATTACTAGGTCCTCTACCACTACTAGGTCCTCTACCACTGCTAGGTCCTCTACCATTATTAGGTCCTCTACCACTGCTAGGTCCTCTACCACTGCTAGGTCCTCTACCATTACTAGGTCCTCTACCACTACTAGGTCCTCTACCACTACTAGGTCCTCTACCACTGCTAGGTCCTCTACCACTGCTAGGTCCTCTACCATTACTAGGTCCTCTACCATTACTAGGTCCTCTACCACTACTAGGTCCTCTACCACTGTTAGGTCCTCTACCACTGCTAGGTCCTCTACAACTACTAGGTCCTCTACCATTACTAGGTCCTCTACCACTACTAGGTCCTCTACCACTGCTAGGTCCTCTACCACTGCTAGGTCCTCTACCACTGCTAGGTCCTCTACCACTGCTAGGTCCTCTACCACTGCTAGGTCCTCTAACACTGCTAGGTCCTCTACAACTACTAGGTCCTCTACCATTACTAGGTCCTCTACCACTACTAGGTCCTCTACCACTGCTAGGTCCTCTACCACTCTTAGAACGTCTACCACTGCTAGGTCCTCTACCACTGCTAGGTCCTCTACCACTGCTAGGTCCTCTATCACTTCTACTTCTAAGTCTTCTACCACTGCTAGGTCCTCTATCATTTCTAAGTCTTCTACCATTTCTAGGACCTTGACCACTACTAGGTCCTCTACTACTGATAAGTCCTCTACTACTGATAGGTCCTCTACTACTGATAAGTCATCTACTACTGATAGGTCCTCTACTACTGATAAGTCCTCTACTACTGATAGGTCCTCTACTACTGATAGGTCCTCTACTACTGATAAGTCTTCTTTTTTTTTAAAGTCCCATAACCGATGGTCGTAGTGGGTCCTAATGTTTCTATTAGAACTTAGGGGCGGGGCTTGTTAGACCTTGGTGGGTGCCCCATCTCCCTTCCAGGTCAGCGGAGGACTTTCTTAGCGTTAGTCATTCGATTTTTATTGTGGTTTTAACGTGGGCTGGATCCCACACCCCTCAGCTTGTGAGGAGAGCGCACTATTGACTTCACTATCCAGCCACCCTAGGTCCTCAACCACAATTAAATTCTCTACCACATCTAGGTCCTCTACCACATCTAGGTCCTCTACCACATCTAGGTCCTCTACCACATCTAGGTCCTCTACCACATCTACTTCCTCTACCACATCTAGGTCCTCTACCACATCTAGGTCCTCTACCACATCTAGGTCCTCTACCACATCTAGGTCCTCTACCACATCTACTTCCTCTACCACATCTAGGTCCTCTACCACATCTAGGTCCTCTACCACATCTACTTCCTCTACCACATCTAGGTCCTCTACCACATCTACTTCCTCTACCACATCTAGGTCCTCTACCACATCTACTTCCTCTACCACATCTACTTCCTCTACCACATCTAGGTCCTCTACCACATCTAGGTCCTCTACCAACATCTAGGTCCTCTACCACATCTAGGTCCTCTACCACATCTAGGTCCTCTACCACATCTAGGTCCTCTACCACATCTAGGTCCTCTACCACATCTAGGTCCTCTACAACACTAGGTCCTCTACCACATCTAGGTCCTCTACCACATCTACTTCCTCTACCACATCTAGGTCCTCTACCACATCTAGGTCCTCTACCACATATAGGTCCTCTACCACATCTATGTCCTCTACCACATCTAGGTCCTCTACCACATCTAGGTCCTCTACCACATCTAGGTCCTCTACCACATCTAGGTCCTCTACCACATCTAGGTCCTCTACCACATCTATGTCCTCTACCACATCTACTTCCTCTACCACTCTAGGTCCTCTACCACATCTAGGTCCTCTACCAACATCTAGGTCCTCTACCACATCTAGGTCCTCTACCACATCTAGGTCCTCTACCACATCTAGGTCCTCTACCACATCTACTTCCTCTACCACATCTAGGTCCTCTACCAAATCTAGGTCCTCTACCACATCTAGGTCCTCTACCACATCTAGGTCCTCTACCACACCTAGGTCCTCTACCAAATATAGGTCCTCTACCAAATATAGGTCCTTAATTTTAACACACATTAAATAAGACGCACAATTGTTAGTTTCAGTGCGTTTAAACAGCTGGCACATAGACCCCTGTGAAAGCTGAGTTAAACAACATGGGAACCACATTAACATTAGAGAATGGGCGAATGGACACACTGCACATTTTATTATTTTGTTCTTGGTGAATGCGTAATTTTATAATTAGCATGTGTAATCAAAGAGGGAACATCTAATAATGAGGTCCCCCGCACCAACCCCCAAAATAAGCCTTTGATCCAACAATTTGGCTAAAATAAATGACCCGCTGTATATATTAACTGTGGAGATTAACTCAGGATATCACTTCAATGATTTGATGTGCACTGTATCAAGAGTGTACACCGATAGATAAGGTAGACCGACTACACATCGATGTCATAGAGTCATGGAGTCATAGATTCATAGAGTCATAGAGTCATAGAGTCATAGAGTCATAGAGTCATAGAGTCATAGAGTCTAGAGAAGTGGTGGCGAACCTTTTCAACCAAACCCATTTATTTATAGCAAAGTGCCAACACTCCAATGAAACACGAAAGGGTTTGGTTTATCTGGTTTGTTTAAGGAAGTAATATTTTAGTCGCGTGCCGGCTTATGTCGCCCTGCGTGCGAATTTGGCACGCGTGTCATAGGTTAGCCATCACTGGTGTAGAGAGTACAACAATTAACTATTGCTTGATCATGCATGGTTTCAAATAATTTACTATTATTAAAAAAATGATAAAAATTAATAAAAATAATAATTACTATATGAAGTGTGTGGAAATGTGAGAGTGCTGTTGTTTAGAGAGGAGGCTGAGGGTGTGGGGTGTGGGGTGTGGGGTTGTGTGGGGTGTGGTGTGTGGGGTGTGTGGGGTGTGGGTGTGTGGGTGTGTGGTGTGTGGGTTTGTGGGGTGTGGTGTGTGGGTTTGTGGGGTGTGGTGTGTGGTGTGGGTGTGGTGTGTGTGGTTTGTGGGGTGTGGTGTGTGGGTTTGTGTGGGGTGTGGTGTGTGTTTGTGGTGTGGGATGTGTGAGTGTGTGTTGTTTGAGAGGGGTGATGTGTGGTGTGTGGTGTGTGGTGTGCGGTGTGTGGGTGTGTGGGGTGTGGTGTGTGGTGTGTGTGGTGTGTGGTGTGTTGGGTGTGGTGTGTGGTATGGGTGTGTGGGTGTGTGGGGTGTGTGGTGTGTTGGTTGTGTGGTGTGTGTTGGGTGTGTGGTGTATGTGGTTGTGGGGTGGGGTTGTGTGTGTGGGTGTGGGTATGTGGTGTGGGGTGTGGTGTGTGGGGGTGTGGTGTGCAGTGTGTGGGGTGTGGGGTGTGGTGTGTGGGTGTGGTGTGTGGGGGTGTGGTGTGCAGTGTGTGGGGTGTGGGGTGCAATGTGTGGGGTGTGGTGTGTGGGGGTGTGGTGTGCGGGTGTGGTGTGTGGGGTTTGTGTGTGGGGTGTGGTGTGCAGTGTGAGGTGTGTGGTATGTAGGGTGTGGTGTGTGGGGTGTTGGGTGTGGTGTGTGATGTGTGGGTTTGTGGTGTGTTGTGTGTGGGGTGTGATGTGTGGGTTTGTGGTGTGTTGTGTGTGGGGTGTGGTGTTTGGGGTTTTTTGTGTGGTGTGTGGGATGTCGTGTGTTGGGTGTGGTGTGTTTGGTTTGGTGTGTGGGTGTGGGGTGTGGTGTGGGCTGTGTGGTGTGCAGTGTGTGGGGTGGGGGTGTGGGTTTGGTGTGTTGTTTGTGGGGTGTGGTGTGTGGGATGTTGTGTGTGGTGTGTGGGTGGGGTGTGGGGTGCGGTGTGTGGTGATGTGGGACTGTTGTAGTTTCTGACTGTTTCAATAAGTTTGAATCGAATTTTTCGTGAAATAAATAATAATCATCATTATTTAAATAATAATAATTTGATGAGGATGATGTTTAACACCGAGTAGAGACAGGGCGGGCAGGGCGGGCTGTTTTTTGGGTACAAGATGTCGGGGACATAGGTCAGTTTTGATTCAATTTATTCAAAGAGAAAATTTTTAATGTAGTACGTAGAGCCTTGACCACCCATCTGACGATCATTTGTTGCAATTAGATTGGCAAACTTAGATGGGACATCAGTGAACGAAAGTGTTGCTGATCTTTGGTTTAGTTTACATGTAACAGTGCGTTTTGTCGTGTTAGTCAGGGCAAGGGAGAGAACAGAAGCATGGTGTAAGTCACGGCAAGGGAGATAACAGAAGCACATTATTAGTCAGTACAAGGGAGAGAACAGCAGCATTGTGTTAGTCAGTGCAAGGGAGAGAACAGAAGCATGGTGTTAGTCAGGGCAAGGGAGAGAACAGGGTTATGAAGCAAAGTTGAGTTACGACAGATTCAGTCTGTAAATATTTGTAAATACTTTTAGTTATGTCTCATATATAAGGGATTTATAGTCAAAAACTTTGTTTTTATGGGTTTGTTTTATTAAAACCCTTATATTAACTTCACCGCCGGTCATCTCTGTCTGTCTGTCTTTGGCGGGCGGAAAAACAAAAGTCAAAAATGACCCACTTCCCGTGATCCGATCAAGCTGAAATTTGGCACACGGACCCGTCTCACCTAACAATGCATCGTATCATAATTTCAGATCGATCGAACGTACCGTAATTAAATTAATGCATTTTTAGTTTATCCTTATATGAGGTATGTAATTCAAATTCACTGTTTGTTATTGTTTTTTTTCCCACGTGAAAGTTTGAGTTGACGCGTTGAGGCGACCCATCGAAGCACCGGGGTGCTTTTGTTTACATTTAAGTGTCACGTTGAGCTCGGTCAAGCGAATCGGTGACCAGACTTTTCCCCTCTCCCCCTCCCTCCCACCCACCCCTCCCCCCCCCCAGGGTTATGAAGCAAAGTTGAGTTAAGACAGATTTAGTCTGTAAATGCTTGTCGTGTTTAAAAATAATCAATACTGTTAGTTATGACTCATATATAAGGGATTTATAGTCAAAAACTTTGTTTTTACGGGTTTGTTTTATTAACTGTAAGTCCTCCGTCCGGCAGGCAAAGCTAAAATCGTTTAAAATTCCGGGCTTTTCTTACATTTTATATTATAATTTTTATGTATCTTTGTTACAACTATTGCATCGTATGTTTACTTTTAAAAAACAAAAACACTAGATTATGGCTATTTTTTAAGTTATAAGAAAACTGAGAATCCTAGATACGTATACCAAAAATGAGATCTAGGTTTAAAAATATTGCAGTCATTGAAAGACAATAAACATCAGTATTGGAGGGTATGAGCCATCTTCACGCAACCTTGTACGTTTTGGAAAATAGATTGGAGCAGACATTTATTTCACTGAAAGTCAGGGAGATGTTGAGAAGACTTAAGGAAAGTGGTCGAGACGAAGTGTAAAAAATGTGTATGGCAAATGTTAAGTTGGTGTATGGCGCATGCATTAGTTTCTTAGAAAAGTGGTAGAAACCTTTTGATGAATTTCAGTGCTTTAATTGGATGTACTTAGATAAAATCAATGACTATAAATTTGATGAAAGCAGCCAGAATAAGCACACATGACTGGGAATGCAAAGCAGAAGACAGATCTACGTGGCGCACAGTTGTCAAAGAAGGCGTCATAGTAGCCGAGGAACGAAGGATGGAGGAGGCTACAACAGAAGAGCTAGGAGAAAGGACAAAACATTGGGAAGCACAGAACTCGTGTGTAAAAGCTGTGGTAAAGACTGTCACTCAAGTATAGGACTGCACAGCCACTCGAGGAAATGCAATCCAACTCAACAGTGATGCACCATCGTCTCGCGAGACGGAAGGATGCCGATGAAACTTGATGAAATTTTGGCATTCATATTGAATCTGAAAGAGAAAGGTATTATTGTGGATGTTTGTGCAATTGTTGACCAATACTGCAATCTTAAATCATTTTTACAATACAAAAAAATGAATCGTTTTTTTTTGAAAGACTCTTGCATTAACAGTGGCAGCTATTACAATAAAATTGCACTGTTTCTGAGTTTACTCAGGGATGACTCAAATAAAATATTCAAAATGTCATCCTGTTTGTTTTATTATGTCCTCCTTTGTCCTCCTTTTTCCATAATGTCCTCCTTTTGGTGTCCACGTATCTGGCAACCCTAAGCATGGTGTTAGTCAGGGCAAGGGAACACAACAACAGGAAGTCGAGCCTCCCCCACCTCCCGTCCCCAATTCCAGTATATTGACATTCTCCCAGACTTTCCCACAAACGTTACTCAGCGTCGCCGTTGCTGGCCATCATGCCGGACCTACAATAGCAGGGACGTGAGCCGACATACAGGGACAATCAGCGTAATATCACGTCACTCAATGGTGCGGTGAGACCACTGGTGGGAGAGGAGGAATATCAAGTCATGTGAGACCACTCTTGGAGGTACGAAATATGTCATAGATGACACTGGTGGGAGGGGGGATTTCATGTCATCTAATGACACTAAAGGCAGGGGGATTCCATGTCATGTGATAGACATTAAACGTATATTTTGAACAACTAATAAACTGTAAATAAAATAATAATGATAAGAATGGGTGTACAAATAAATTATTTATTATTACGTTGTTTCTTATTAAAAAAACAACAAACAAACAAAAAAAGGCTCGCACCGCTCATCTATATACATTATGTAAGCTCCGCCCCCACCCTTAAAATAAATCTTTTAATAAACCACTTCTTTATTTTCGTTCATATTCTTTTTACTCGTTACCAATTGTATCTTGTGTGGAAGTTTAAGGTAATACATAAAATATTTCAAGAAATAATTGGAAACCATCGGTCATACCTTTCAAGGGACACAGCCTTTCTTCGCCTGGTCTGCCCTCGCGTAGTCCTCGTCTAATTAAAAAGCTTTTATAACCAGCTCGTAGAACCAACAAAATTAGCGTCTTCCACGAACAGCATTGATTTTTGGCGGTCTTGTCACCAGATGATTAACGGATCAGATGTTGTGAGGTTTATGTAGCAGTTGGCGTTGTGGTGGCAGTTTTGGGTTTTGGTGGTATTTGGTGTTTTGGTGGCATTTGGGGTTTTGGTGGTGTTTGGGGTTTTGGTGGCATTTGGAGTTTTGGTGGCATTTCGGGGTTTTGGTGGCATTTGGGGTTTTGGTGGCATTTGGGGTTTTGGTGGCATTTGGGTTTTGGTGGCGTTTGGGGTTTTGGTGGCGTTTAGGGTTTTGGTGACATTTGGGTTTTGGTGGCATTTGGGGTTTTGGTGGCATTTGGGGTTTTGGGACGTTTGGGGTTTTGCGACGGTGGGTAATAACTTCCAATCACAACTGATCAGAAACTTTGAGTCATGGTGGCCGTTAGATCTGATAGTCCGGCATGGAGACCGTTAGGTCTGATAGTCTGGCATGGAGACCATGCTCGTGTTGGGCCAACTTGAAGACTGATGGGATACTTCATTTATGTCGTATAGGCAAGGGAAGTAAGTCAAGGGAAAGGACTTGCACCGACTGTACGTTGAAGGCTGCAAGTAGAGTGTGTTGCATCAAGAATTAGAATAGATATGGAGATACAGTAGATCGATATCTGCTAGTTTGGTTTTAAGATACATGTTAAATCTGCAACTATATTTCTGTGTTAGATCGTAGTTGACAAAAACCATAGGACAACATAAAGTTACGGGAGTCCAGTCCATCATATAATTTATAATAAGACAGCAAACTGTTACGAGAGTCCCACTGCAACACATGAGTTGTATGTGTTTGTACTATTTTCTTATCTTATCTTATCTGTTTCAGACGCTCCTTCTATACAGAAGATTATTGCGTCCTACGCTTATCTATGGTTTGTGTTTAGTCCTGCATTTCTATTAGAGATTTAAATGTTGATAAAGTGTTGGTTTTCCTGGATTCTTCAGGCAACCCATTCCACGCCCGAATTCCGGACGGGAAGAAGGAAAACTTGTATGTGTTTGTTCTTGCATACGGCATAAGAAAGGTGTTTTTATCCTTATGTCTACCTGAGGTTGTGTTAAGTTATCTTTGTGTTGTATTTCTAAATTAGAATCAATTGCTTTATGTATGATTACTACTTTGCTTATGGTTCTTCTATCCTCTAGTGTTTCAAGGCTTAATGATTTAACTAATGGTGTTATTCTTGTCAGTTTTGAATATTCTCCAGTAATGAATCTGGCAGCTCTTTTTTGAATTTGTTCTAGTTTATCAATGTTTTCTTTGGTGGATGGGTCCCATACAGAAGATGCATATTCTAGTACAGGTCTCACCAAAGTGAGGTAGCATTTTAGTTTTATATCTCTATTACATTTGTAAAGTTCTTTTTATAAAGCCTAAGGTTTTGTTTGATTTTTTAATAACTTCATTGACATGGGGATTCCATGATAGTTTCTCATTTATTAAGACTCCTAAGTATTTTGCATCTTTAGTTTGGGTCAGTTCTTTTCCATGAATGTAATATTTTGAATTTATTTGTTTCTTTTTCTTTGTTACTCTTAACAGTTGACACTTTATATAATACATGAACACCCCCCCCTCCCATATGTTTCATTGTACAAAGCAATCGATGTAATTAAATTTATGAAATGTCATTTTTAATATCTAATTCTCTTCGCCGTAAACTCATTTCCTAACTCTTTTATTATTAGTATGGTGCCCATAAAATAACCAAGTGTTTACAGTAACATAAAATCATTTAGCTCATTACTAATTCGATTTTTTTCCTTCGTCCGTTAGTTTTATCTCCCCTGACCAGGAGTGACGTGTCGTGAGTTCCAAGAATTACATCCGCCCAAACGAGCTCGGCTCTGCTGTCTCTCTCCCTTTCATAAAAAGAGGGACAACTTTAATAGACGCGTGATGCGATTTACGAACGTCCCGCGCCACGTTAGCGTTATCGGGACCAGGGCTTCTCAAAGTCTGGTGGTGGTGGACACCATTTTAAGTTCGGATGGTGGCTGTCATTCATTGCAGTTCTTGTGTCCTCGAGAACGTGTCCAGTGTCTTAACTTTGTCCTATACGTAACACAGCATGTATGAAACAGGACGGCACGATGTTGGGGTGAAGCAATGAGTGGGAATTGATTTTGTCCGGCCGTTAGTCTTGAGTACCCTGTCTCCCCTCGTTGAGAACCACTGATGTGAGGGGCATGAGGAGCTCTTCAGTTCGTGACTGTGTGAGGGAAGGGGAGGGAGGAGAGTGATCAAGTCAAGGATATTAGTGTGAGGTGTTGGGGGGCCGGGGGGGGAGGGAGTCTAACACACAATGATCTGGAAGTGGGGTAAGGTCCTCACTTGAGATGGGTGGGGGAGGGGGAAGGTCCCATGCCTGGTGTTGGGAACGTTTGGTGATTAGCATTTTGATGAGGTTTAGGGTCGTACTGCGCCATCTCATTAGTATGATTTTATAACACGATTCCATGATAAACGTTTGTAACACCATCTCGTAATACACATCTGTGACACCATCTCGTGATACACATCCGTGACACCATTTCCCTGTCCACATCTAATACATCCTCATGTTACACAACTCATGACTTAATCTCAATGAAATATAAGCTACACCATTTTAACGAGCGCATCTATTAGATCAATTCTAAAAATATCATCTTATTTTCATGTATCAAATAAACATTATAATACACATAAAACATCTTTAAAATCATCTCCTTATTTGTAAACATAATTAATGAAATAATTCAAAAGCGAATAAACAAACCTGTTAAAAAAAACACTATTTATAACGTTAAGTAAACCTTTTTAAAAAAAATCATATTTTAATGTATGTCTTTCAATTAATTGGACTAAATAGGCAGCAACTTAAATAATTAGCATAATTATCATGTGACGATTGGTCAAGGTCATCACATAATAAGCACTTTACTTTAAAAACACAAAATCAATCAATATCTCAACCAATAAAGGGGACAGGACTCTTTCGGCTAGCAGTGGTCGACCCTCAAAGCCGCACAACGGTAGCTTCCCTTGAACTGCTTGGTTTAGCGGAATTCGCGATCCGCTGGTCCCCGAATGCCTGGCCCCCACACACCAGCAGTGGAGTGTCTGTGACTAGTCTGTGAGAGTCCGCTAGTGTGGGGCCGTGGCTTATCGGGTCTCCCCTTCTTGTTTCTCTTAGGATCAAACAAAAACTCGTGTTTGCCCCAACACATTTTAGCAGGGCGCAAAGAAAGCTTATCAACTCAAAGTAGATTATTGTATAAAAATATCAAACGAATGATAACTTGCCCATTAGGCAAAACACATCTAGATCTCAAATCTCAGCAGTGACAGAGAGCAGTTTCTCTGGTCTTTGGAACATACAATTCACTAGTTCATCTGCTGTAAGTCTGTTGGCCAGTGTTGTGATTGGAACATACAATTCACTAGTTCATCTGCTGTAGTTCTGTTGGCCAGTGTTGTGATTGGAACATACAATTCACTAGTTCATCTGCTGTAAGTCTGTTGGCCAGTGTTGTGATTGGAACATACAATTCACTAGTTCATCTGCTGTATGTCTGTTGGCCAGTCTTGTGATTGGAACATACAATTCACTAGTTCATCTGCTGTATAATGTCTGTTGGCCAGTGTTGTGATTGGAACATACAATTCACTAGTTCATCTGCTGTATGTCTGTTGGCCAGTGTTGTGATTGGAACATACAATTCACTAGTTCATCTGCTGTATGTCTGTTGGCCAGTGTTGTGATTGGAACATACAATTCACTAGTTCATCTGCTGTATATCTGTTGGCCAGTGTTGTGATTGGAACATACAATTCACTAGTTCATCTGCTGTATGTCTGTTGACCAGTGTTGTGATTGGAACATACAATTCACTAGTTCATCTGCTGTATGTCTGTTGGCCAGTCTTGTGATTTGAACATACAATTCACTAGTTCATCTGCTGTATGTCTGTTGGCCAGTGTTGTGATTGGAACATACAAGTCACTAGTTCATCTGCTGTATGTCTGTTGGCCAGTGTTGTGATTGGAACATACAATTCACTAGTTCATCTGCTGTATGTCTGTTGGCCAGTGTTGTGATTGGAACATACAATTCACTAGTTCATCTGCTGTATGTCTGTTGGCCAGTGTTGTGATTGGAACATACAATTCACTAGTTCATCTGCTGTATGTCTGTTGGCCAGTCTTGTGATTGGAACATACAATTCACTAGTTCATCTGCTGTAAGTCTGTTGGCCAGTGTTGTGATTGGAACATACAATTCACTAGTTCATCTGCTGTATGTCTGTTGGCCAGTGTTGTGATTGGAACATACAATTCACTAGTTCATCTGCTGTATGTCTGTTGGCCAGTGTTGTGATTGGAACATACAATTCACTAGTTCATCTGCTGTAGTTCTGTTGGCCAGTGTTGTCATTGGCACATACACTTCGCGGAGTTTATTAAACGTTCACGTGAATGCAAATAAGAAAACAGTTTTGTTCTTTAAACACTTCACGGCGGAGTTGAGAGTTCAATTCTTGAGAAGTAAAGTGAACTCAGACAAGGTGACAGTTTGTGTTTCTTATGGCCTTTCAACGGTTATTGGGTTGTTCATGAACAAAAGCGGCTGTTGGATTGTTCAGCGAACAAGGCCGGCAACTCAAAGAAACAGGTAGGTAATGAGATTTCAATAAGAGCGTGTTGTCTTTAGTTTACACTTTCCCCGCTGCGCTGTTTGTATAGTGTTAGTGGTAAGTCATGCATGTCTGTTATTGGTAAGTCATGCATATCTGATTATCTTTATTTGATGCACTTCAAGGCAGGAAATAATTTTCCCCACAATTTTTTTTATTTTGAAGATAAGTAAAAGTTGATTAACAAATGTAAAATGGTCGTGGAACATGTGTGTGTGGGGGAAGGGGGAGGTAGGGAATGGATCTTGCAATTCAGAGAGAGAGAGAGAGAGAGAGAGACAGACAGACAGAAAGGACGTGTAGGAATGCGTCATAAACAAACTCTCGGAAATGTGAAGATTGTAAGGAGGTCACAAACTAAAAACAGTAACGCCCCTGGCTAATGTAAACATTCATCCAAACACCTCTGGATAGCCCCCCCCCTCAGACCCCGCTCCACCCCTAATCACTCCACCTCCCCCCTCACCGTACCGTCACCAAACCACCAAAACCACCCCTGGTCTAATCAATCATCAGACTATTGACTACCTCCCCGCCCACCCCCAGGTCTGATTTCTCGCCCCTGATCTGGGTACTCAGGTAATTCAACCATCCGTCCTGCCTGCCACCCACAGGTGACTATTGCATGATTTCTACCACTGCCTGTAAACATCTTCCACACAAGCCAGACTCAGATAATCCATCCTGACTCGGATAATCCATCCTGAGGGGATTATCTTCTGTCTCTATTATTGAGGCCTCTGAGTTGTAAGGACACACGATCAAGTCAGTTCTAACATCACCATCAGATGACATGTGTCTAGTGAGTGGGTCTGTCAGTCCTGTGATGTCATGTCAGTTCTTACATCACCATCAGATGACATGTGTCTAGTGAGTGGGTCTCTCAGTCCTGTCATGTCATGTCAGTTCTTACATCACCATCAGATGACATGTGTCTAGTGAGTGGGTATCTCAGTCCTGGGATGACATGTCAGTTCTTACATCACCGTCAGATGACATGTGTCTAGTGAGTGGGTCTGTCAGTACTGCCATGTCATGTCAGTTCTTACATCACCATCAGATGACATGTGTCTAGTGAGTGGGTCTCTCAGTCCTGGGATGACATGTCAGTTCTTACATCACCATCATATGACATGTGTCTAGTGAGTGGATCTCTCAGTCCTGCCATGTCATGTCAGTTCTTACATCACCATCAGATGACATGTGTCTAGTAAGTGGGTCTCTCAGTCCTGGGATGACATGTCAGTTCTTACATCACCATCAGATGACATGTGTCAGTGAGTGGGTCTGTCAGTCCTGGGATGACATGTCAGTTCTTACATCACCATCAGATGCCATGTGTCAAGTAAGTGGGTCTCTCAGTCCTGTGATGTCATATCAGTTCTTACATCACCATCAGATGACATGTGTCTAGTGAGTGGGTCTGTCAGTCCTGGGATGACATGTCAGTTCTTACATCACCATCAGATGACATGTGTCTAGTGAGTGGGTCTCTCAGTTCTGGGATGACATGTCAGTTCTTACATCACCATCAGATGACATGTGTCTAGTGAGTGGGTCTGTCAGTACTGCCATGTCATGTCAGTTCTTACATCGCCATCAGATGACATATGTCTAGTGAGTGGGTCTCTCAGTCCTGGGATGACATGTCAGTTCTTACATCACCATCAGATGACATGTGTCTAGTGAGTGGGTATCTCAGTCCTGGGATGACATGTCAGTTCTTACATCACCATCAGATGACATGTGTCTAGTGAGTGGGTCTGTCAGTACTGCCATGTCATGTCAGTTCTTACATCACCGGCAGATGACATGTGTCTAGTGAGTGGGTATCTCAGTCCTGGGATGACATGTCAGTTCTTACATCACCATCAGATGACATGTGTCTAGTGAGTGGGTCTGTCAGTACTGCCATGTCATGTCAGTTCTTACATCACCGTCAGATGACATGTGTCTAGTGAGTGGGTCTGTCAGTACTGCCATGTCATGTCAGTTCTTACATCACCATCAGATGACATGTGTCTAGTGAGTGGGTCTCTCAGTCCTGGGATGACATGTCAGTTCTTACATCACCATCAGATGACATGTGTCTAGTGAGTGGGTCTGTCAGTCCTGGGATGACATGTCAGTTCTTACATCACCATCAGATTTGCTTGTAATGTTTGTAATGAGTCACATGTGTGTCACTCCCTACCAAATGGTTTGAGTTCAATTCCCCACGTAACCCTAACTAATGTGTGCCATTTTATTTACAAATACTTAATACCATTTTTAAAAATCCTTACACCCTCACTCTGTGATGACGTCATATAGGAGTGGTCAACTTCCCCACTCCCATTGTCCAGAACAGTCCTGTCTCACAGGTCTGATTTCTTGACAGACTCTTTCATTGGCCATCTTAGTTTTTCTCGACTTCCAAAATTCGTGTCTGAAATATTTCGGTAGACATTTGCCGACACAATTAAATCAGGGCGGGTTCTATATTACTAACTTGTTAGCCGTTTGAGTGGGAGAGTTCTCCCCGTGGGTCGGGATAGCCTCGGTGGCAAAACGCTTTCTTAGCCGAGGGTCAAGTCACACGTGACCTGTCAGTCCTACAAGTGGTAAGTAAGGAGTTTGTTTTTTGTTGACGCCGTTGTACCGCTAACAGTAGCCCGAGTCTTCAACTGGGGGAATGTAATATTGGGTCAATTGAACCAGCGGTCAAAACGTAACACTTGTTATTGGGTCATTTGAACCAGCGCTCAAAGCTAAACACGTTTTATTGGGTCATATAGACCAGCGCTCAAAGCTAAACACGTTTTATTGGGTCATATAGACCAGTGGTCCCCAACTTTTTTAACGCCGCGGACCACTAAAAGTTTGATAATTTTACCGCGGCCCACTAACCTGGGGGGGGGGAGTTATGGGTGGGTGGAGGGATAGGGTTTGCGGCTGCGTTGATTGTTTATAAAGGTATTTAATATTGTTTTCATTTTATAGTTTTAATCTAATTGTACTTAAACATGCCTTCAAAATAAAATACAGTTACACAAAAAGTGAATTAAACATTATTTAATATTTTAATTTACTATAGAATGTTAAATCAATGAGAGAACCCTGAGCTTGTTTCTCTGCAACGAGACGGTTCCATCTGGGAGTAATGGGAGACAATGACACACGAAGTGTGCTGCTTATGTCCATTTTATTGCGTTGTTTTGTCTTCGTTGCTGTCACTACAGAAAACCACGCTTCACTCAGATAGGATGTGTAGATGCCGACACAAAAGGACCATTTTATATGTCCTGACATATAACCATCCAATAACTTGAACAGTTCAGGTCCCGTGGTGTTGGTTGACAAAGATAGAGCACATAACAAATCCTCATGTACATCCTCATGATAAATATATCTCACATAAACAAGTAATATTGCCTTGTTGTCGATAGCTGTAGATTTGTCAACCTGGAGTGCGTACCACGGTGATGAAGTAATCTTCTCCAACAATTGTATCTCAATATCTTCGGCTATTTCCTCAATGCGCCTAGTTACAGTGGTAGCCGACAATGGAACATGTGTTATCTTTTTAACAGCAGCCTATCCTAGAAGTTCACGGCTAATGTCTTTAGGAGAGGGCAAGATAATTCGTCACCAATAGTGAATGGCTTTTTAGCCTTAGCAATGCGGTTAGCCGCCAAATATGAAGCTCGCAGTGCGTTCGCATTTACTGATGTGGTGGCCCAGAGAAATTTCTTCTGTCCTTCATGTTCCAGTTTTTTCCTTTCAAAATACTCCATGGGCTTATCTTTTAATCCAGGATGCTTAGCGTTCAAGTGGCGAAGCAGTTTTGGTTTCATCGCCTCATCAGAAAGCCGGTCACCGCAAACTATGCATAGCGGTGTTGGTATGTTGGAGTCAACTGTCTCAATATATCCATATATTTCAAGTAGGACCCATGGTATTGTCTGTTACAAGTTATATGCTTTTTGTATGTTAAAGGCTCTTCTTCACTCTCTTCACTTCTCTTCTTCACTCTCTTCACTTCTCTTCTTCACTCTCTTCACTTCTCTTCTTCACTCTCTTCACTTCTCTTCTTCACTCTCTTCACTGGGCCTTTTTCTTTTACCAAGAAAACTTTTTAACGATGTCTGTTTCGAACTCATTTGTCTAATTAGTGGGTTTAATATGAGCGTTCAAGTGACCGATCTGTAACTCGGAACATAAAACAACATAAAGATCAAATAGTAAATATGAAAATTTATTATTTCACTTTAATAACATATTAAATCTTCATAAAAAATTATATATTATCCGTATAATCACAAATAGTTGTTTATTGGAAGTCATTTATGGTGTTTTTAAAAATTGTTTTTCTTAACCTGTGAATTTCATTGACGCTATAAGTCTAAGCATTTATTTAAAAATTTAAAGCATAAAAATTAATAAAATAATTTAAACTTACATTATAGCTGTTTTTGACACAAGTAACACTCTTGGAATAATAGCGATAACGTCACCAGCTGAAGACACTTTCGAATCCGGTCGTTCATGAGATATCAATGAAATTTAGGAACACAAAAACGAAATCGGAAAAGAATCGGAAATAGAAGTAGTAAAGTAGATCAGCTTGCCAACATGGGTGACCCATCAAAATCGCGCACCAGAAAAGAGCGCATACATAAAAGCGCCGTGATAAGAACGCTGACATAAGAGCGCCGACAGAGAGCGCAAAGATTGATTGTAGGCGGTTGTCCGCTCTGCGCTATGTGTCATTGATGTTCTTTGGACGTGGTGCCGCCAAAACGGGTAACAAGCTTTTCCATATTGTGTATGGAAAGACGCACAATCACTGGAGAAATACACCACAGTAAAAAAAAATGTAAATAATTTAATGTTCGTTTGCTCGCGGACCACCAGGCACATCTCCGCGGACCACTAGTGATCCGCGGACCAACAGGCACATCTCCGCGGACCACTAGTGATCCGCGGACCCCAGGTTGGGGACCACTGAATATAGACCAGCGCTCAAAGCTAAACTCTTGTTATGGGGTCATTGAAACCGGTGCTGAAAGCTCAACACTTGTTATCTCAGCGTCCTTGCGCATTGACATTTGCGTGGAGATTTTCTTATCATTGCTCTTCAACATTAACAGATCGCATCTGGTTTATGAAACGAATATGAAAATGAGATTTAACATTTTGAAATCTTTTCTTGTACAATTGGAAAGATCAATTGTTTTATTCGTGTAACTTTGAACCAATATTAGGCACTATGGTAAAATACTGTCAACACATCTTTTTCAATGAGCAATGTAATTTAATGTCACTTGCCTCAGGTCATTAGTCTCCATTCTCTTTCTGTCGACCAAAGACAAAGAAGGTTTTAACCAAACTCGTCACCAAATAGAATTGGTCTGACGTTTACAAAATAATAATAGAGATTTGGATTAAAACCATTCATTTGAATTATTATGTTATCTTTTTGATGAAAGCTTTTGATTAACGTTGAAATGTTCGCCTTAACTAATTTATTGCTGCAGACTCTCATTTTATAAAGCAAAATTATTTCTAGTTAGCTCAGTCCTTACTATAGATATCAATTCTATAATGATATATAGGAATGTTGTTTACAAAATAACCCAGGTTATTTCTATTGTAATTATGGCAACACACAAAAAGATGCAGATCTACAGTATGTCAACATTCACATCTACTTTGTCAATATTCACATCTACTGTGTCAACATTAACATCGACTGTGTCAACATTCACATCCACTCTTTCAACATTCACATCTACTGTGTCAATATTAACATTGACTGTGTCAACATTCACATCCACTCTTTCAACATTCACATCTACTGTGTCAATATTAACATTGACTGTGTCAACATTCACATCCACTCTTTCAACATTCACATCTACTGTGTCAACATTAACATCCACTCTTTCAACATTCACATCTTTCAAGCATTCAGTTGAAAGCCAATCATGTGCAGATGATACTCAACTGATCCCTCTGATATTTACTCCACTGTCCAATTGATGCAGGAGTGCATTGGTGAGGTAGAGTCTTGGATGACTTTCAGCAAGCTCAAGCTGAATGACGATAAGACAGAAGCACTCCTATTTTGCAACAATAAATCACGCAGTACTTTGTCTCTTCCTAATTCTATTCAGGTGGCTAGTTCTGATATACTGTTCAAAACATCGACTAGGAATCTTGGCTAAATTATTTCTGACAACATGTCTACCAACAACTTCATCAATCACATCTGTCGCTCTGCCTACAGCGCCATTCGTCAGATCAGCTCATTCCGTCATTACTTAACAGTTAGTGCAACAAAAACTCTAGTCTGTGCTCTTATTCTAGCTCGTATTGATTATTGCAATTCTCTTCTGTCAGGTGCGCCAAAACAATGCATTGAAAAACTACAGAAAGTTCAAAATTCAGCTGCCAGACTAGTTCTGAAGGCAAAAAAACATAACCATGTTACTCCGCTACTTTACTCACTTCATTGGCTACCTACCTATACAAGCTCGAATTGATTACAAACTGGCTGTTCTCTGTCACAACTTCTTTTCTGACTCATCCCCTTTCTATCTTATTGAGCTTCTGTCGGTCTACTCACCCAGTCGTCAGCTACGCTCTTCTGCAGACACACGTATTCTCTGTGTTCCTAAGACACGAACTAAAACATTTGGCGAAAGGTCATTCTCTTTTTGTGCAGCCAAACAATGGAATTCTCTACCATTACACATCCGTAGTATTCCAACTACCAAGTCCTTCAAGACTGAACTTAAGACGCATCTTTTTAAACTATATTTACAGAATTAATGAAACAACATCTTCTTTTAATGATTAACGTAGTTTATGTGTAATGTACTATCCTTTGTTTTTATTATGGTATGAATGGTTATTTAATTATTATATGTATATTATGATCTCCATGTAAAACGCTGTGAGCCCGGTTCCTTGCTGGGATACAGCGCTATATAAAGTATCAATTATTATTATTATTATTATTATCTACTGTGTCAAAATTCACATCCACTCTTTCAAAATTCACATCTACTGTATCAAATATAACTTCTACTATGTGAACATTCACATCCACTGTGTCAACATTCACATCTACTGTGTCAACATTCACATCATCTGTGTCAATAATAACTTCTACTATGTGAACATTGACAGACACAGGTATGAGCAAAATAAATCATTCTCGCTAACTGTAAAGAATACTTGAAGGAAATTAATATCATAACTAAGATAAGTGGTTCTTAAGATGTGTGACACTTGCGATGTTTAATGGCCTCAACATATCTCAACAGAGGCAATATTCTGTCCATACTTGAAATAACACCGCGCAATCCAAACCAGTCTTCCAGGGGACTTAAAATACGTGGATGATCTGAAACACACACAGAACAAAGACACTCACAAACATCTTGCAACTATTGTTCCAAAACAAATAACTTTTATGTTTTATATAACAACATCAACTACTTAATTTCTATTAAGTTATACCTTCTTTTACGAACGGCCCTGCCCTCCCAAAGCCTGAGAACCGTTGGTTTTGATGGAGTTTACTCATCGAGTCCCCTCTTAACCCTATTAAAACCAAGCGCCTGATTCACACGTACTATATAGTAGCGTTTCCCTACTGCCTGGATAGGCTAGAGATAAAGGCTTCTCAAACAAGGGCTCGGCGTCTTTCTATGTGGCTACCCACAGTGTGGTCAGTTGATGACGGCGTGCTTCTATGTGGCTACCCACAGTGTAGTCAGTTGATGACGGCGTGCTTCTATGTGGCTACCCACAGTGTGGTCAGTTGATGACGGCGGGCGTCTATGTGGCTACCCACAGTGGGGTCAGTTGATGACGGCGTGCTTCTATGTGGCTACCCACAGTGTGGTCAGTTGATAACGGCGTGCTTCTATGTGGCTACCCACAGTGGGGTCAGTTGATTAGGGCGTGCTTCTATGTGGCTACCCACAGTTGGGTCGGTTGATCAATAATTAGTAAAAGGATCTGCTGCAGTTTTTTAAAATTATCCCCCCCCCGATCCTTGCTTCCATCAACTTTGTGTCAGATTCGCTTCATTTCCGCCCCGAACACAACATACTAGGACAGTTGAAAATACTAGGACAGTTCAACATACTAGGCCTGTTCAACATACTATAAGGACAGTTCAACATACTAGGACAGTTCAACATACTAGGACAGTTCAACATACTAGGACAGTTCAACATACCAGGACAGTTCAATATACCAGGACAGTTCAACATGTTATAATCTACTGCTCCGTTACAGGCCATACAAAAAAAACGATCCCGCTCTGAAGCTCCAACTTATATTCACCCCCCCCCCACCAAACGTGCGTACATAATCCTGAGCTTTCATGGAGTACGTAACAGATGGAGACCTTTAAATGTTTCTCTTGACTTGCTCCACGTAACAGATGGAGACCTTTAAATGTTTCTATTGATTTGCTCTACGTAATAGATGGAGACCTTTAAATGTTTCTATTGATTTGCTCTACGTAATAGATGGAGACCTTTAAATGTTTCTATTGATTTGCTCTACGTAATAGATGGAGACATTTAAATGTTTCTATTGACTTGCTCTACGTAACAGATGGAGACCTTTAAATGTTTCTATTGACTTGCTCCACGTAACAGATGGAGACCTTTAAATGTTTCTCTTGACTTGCTCCACGTAATAGATGGAGACCTTTATATGTGTCTCTTGATTTGCTCCACGTAACAGATGGAGACCTTTAAATGTTTCTCTTGACTTGCTCCACGTAATAGATGGAGACCTTTAAATGTTTCTCTTGACTTGCTCCACGTAATAGATGGATACCTTTAAATGTTTCTCTTGACTTGCTCCACGTAACAGATGGAGACCTTTAAATGTTTCTCTTGACTTGCTCCACGTGACAGATGGAGACCTTTAAATGTTTCTCTTGACTTGCTCCACGTGACAGATGGAGGCCTTTGAATGTGCCTCTTGACTTGCTCCACGTGACAGATGGAGACCTTTAAATGTTTCTCTTGACTTGCTCCACGTAACAGATGGAGACCTTTAAATGTTTCTCTTGACTTGCTCCACGTAATAGATGGAGACCTTTAAATGTGTCTCTTGACTTTGCTCCACGTAACAGATGGAGACCTTTAAATGTTTCTCTTGACTTGCTCCACGTGACAGATGGAGACCTTTTGAAATGTTTCTCTTGACTTGCTCCACGTGACACATGGAGGCCTTTGAATGTGTCTCTTGACTTGCTCCACGTGACAGATGGAGACCTTTGAATGTTTCTCTTGACTTGCTCCACGTGACAGATGGAGACCTTTGAATGTTTCTCTTAACTTGCTCCACGTAACAGATGGAGACCTTTAAATGTTTCTCTTGACTTACTCCACGTAACAGATGGAGACCTTTGAATGTTCCTCTTGACTTGCTCCACGTGACAGATGGAGACCTTTGAATGTTTCTCTTGACTTGCTCCACGTGACAGATGGAGGCCTTTGAATGTGTCTCTTGACTTGCTCCACGTGACAGATGGAGGCCTTTGAATGTGTCTCTTTACTTTCTCCACGTAACAGATAGAGGCCTTTAAATGTTTCTCTTGACTTGCTCCACGTGACAGATGGAGGCCTTTGAATGTGTCTCTTGACTTGCTCCACGTAACAGATGGAGGCCTTTGAATGTGTCTCTTGACTTGCTCCACGTAACAGATGGAGACCTTTGAATGTGTCTCTTGACTTGCTCCACGTGACAGATGGAGGCCTTTAAATGTTTTTTCTTGACTTGCTCCACGTGACAGATGGAGGCCTTTAAATGTTTCTCTTGACTTGCTCCACGTAACAGATGGAGACCTTTGAATTTGTCTCTTGACTTGCTCCACGTGACAGATGGAGGCCTTTGAATGTGTCTTTTGACTTGCTCCACGTAACAGATGGAGACCTTAAATGTTTCTCTTGACTTGCTCCACGTAATAGATGGAGACCTTTAAATGTTTCTCTTGACTTGCTCCACGTAATAAATGGATACCTTTAAATGTTTCTCTTGACTTGCTCCACGTAACAGATGGAGACCTTTAAATGTTTCTCTTGACTTGCTCTACGTAAGAGATAGAGGCCTTTAAATGTTTTTCTTTTACTTGCTCCACGTGACAGATGGAGTCCTTTAAATGTTTCTCTTGACTTGCTCCACGTAACAGATGGAGACCTTTGAATTTGTCTCTTGACTTGCTCCACGTGACAGATGGAGGCCTTTGAATGTGTCTTTTGACTTGCTCCACGTAACAGATGGAGACCTTAAAATGTTTCTCTTGACTTGCTCCACGTAATAGATGGAGACCTTTAAATGTTTCTCTTGACTTGCTCCACGTAATAGATGGAGACCTTTAAATGTTTCTATTGACTTGCTCTACGTATGAGATGGAAACCTTTAAATGTTTCTATTGACTTGCTCTACGTAATAGATGGAGACCTTTAAATGTTTCTATTGATTTGCTCTACGTAATAGATGGAGACCTTTAAATGTTTCTATTGACTTGCTCTACGTAATAGATGGAGACCTTTAAATGTTTCTATTGACTTGCTCTACGTAATAGATGGAGACATTTAAATGTTTCTATTGACTTGCTCTACGTAACAGATGGAGACTTTTAAATGTTTCTCTTGACTTGCTCCACGTAACAGATGGAGACCTTTAAATGTTTCTCTTGACTTGCTCCACGTAATAGATGGAGACCTTTATATGTGTCTCTTGATTTGCTCCACGTAACAGATGAAAGACCTTTAAATGTTTCTCTTGACTTGCTCCACGTAATAGATGGAGACCTTTAAATGTTTCTCTTGACTTGCTCCACGTAACAGATGGAGACCTTTAAATGTTTCTCTTGACTTGCTCCACGTGACAGATGGAGGCCTTTGAATGTGTCTCTTGACTTGCTCCACGTGACAGATGGAGACCTTTGAATGTTTCTCTTGACTTGCTCCACGTAACAGATGGAGACCTTTAAATGTTTCTCTTGACTTACTCCACGTAACAGATGGAGACCTTTGAATGTTCCTCTTGACTTGCTCCACGTGACAGATGGAGACCTTTGAATTTTTCTCTTGACTTGCTCCACGTGACAGATGGAGACCTTTGAATGTTTCTCTTGACTTGCTCCACGTGACAGATGGAGGCCTTTGAATGTGTCTCTTGACTTGCTCCCCGTGACAGATGGAGGCCTTTGAATGTGTCTCTTGACTTGCTCCACGTGACAGATGGGGGCCTTTGAATGTGTCTCTTGACTTTCTACACGTAACAGATGGAGGCTTTTAAATGTTTCTCTTGACTTGCTTCACGTGACAGATGGAGGCCTTTGAATGTGTCTCTTGACTTGCTCCACGTAACAGATGGAGGCCTTTGAATGTGTCTCTTGACTTGCTCCACGTAACAGACGGAGACCTTTGAATGTGTCTCTTGACTTGCTCCACGTGACAGATGGAGGCCTTTAAATGTTTTTTCTTGACTTGCTCCACGTGACAGATGGAGGCCTTTAAATGTTTCTCTTGACTTTCTCCACGTGACAGATGGAGGCCTTTGAATGTGTCTCTTGACTTGCTCCACGTAACAGATGGAGACCTTTGAATGTGTCTCTTGACTTGCTCCACGTAACAGATGGAGACCTTTAAATGTTTCTCTTGACTTGCTCCACGTGACAGATGGAGGCCTTTAACTGTGTCTCTTGACTTGCTCCACGTAACAGATGGAGGCCTTTGAATGTGTCTCTTGACTTGCTCCACGTAACAGATGGAGACCTTTGAATGTGTCTCTTGACTTGCTCCACGTAACAGATGGAGGCCTTTGAATGTGTCTCTTGACTTGCTCCACGTAACAGATGGAGGCCTTTGAATGTGTCTCTTGACTTGCTCCACGTAACAGATCGAGACCTTTGAATGTGTCTCTTGACTTGCTCCACGTAATAGATGGAGACCTTTAAATGTTTCTCTTGACTTGCTCCACGTAATAGATGGAGACCTTTAAATGTTTCTCTTGACTTGCTCCACGTAATAGATGGAGACCTTTAAATGTTTCTCTTGACTTGCTCCACGTAATAGATGGAGACCTTTAAATGTTTCTCTTGACTTGTTCCACGTAATAGATGGAGACCTTTATAATTGTCTCTTGATTTGCTCCACGTAACAGATGGAGACCTTTAAATGTTTCTCTTGACTTGCTCCACGTAATAGATGGAGACCTTTAAATGTTTCTATTGACGTGCTCTACGTAATAGATGGAGACCTTTAAATGTTTCTCTTGACTTGCTCCAAGTAATAGATGGAGACCTTTAAATGTTTCTCTTGACTTGCTCCAAGTAATAGATGGAGACCTTTAAATGTGTCTATTGACTTGCTCCACGTAATAGATGGAGACCTTTAAATGTTTCTATTGACTTGCCATACGTATTAGATGGAGACCTTTGAATGTGTCTCTTGACCTGCTTTACGTGACAGACTGAGACCTTTGAATGTGTCTATTGACTTGCTCCACGGGACAGACTGAGACCTTTGAATGTGTCTATTGACTTGCTCCACGTGACAGACTGAGACCTTTGAATGTGTCTATTGACTTGCTCCACGTGACAGACTGAGACCTTTGAATGTGTCTATTGACTTGCTCCACGTGACAGACTGAGACCTTTGAATGTGTCTATTGACTTGCTCCACGGGACAGACTGAGACCTTTGAATGTGTCTATTGACTTGCTCCACGACTCAAACACAATTATCGTTCCTTACAGTGTGGCAGCGATCACAAGAGATTGACTCTACAATACTGACACGTTCTTTAAATGTTCTGGAATTTTTCCATAATGTGGTCAGTCTTGAATATTCTAGTCATCTTTTTTCTGACCAAACTTGAATATTCTAGTCTTCCAAAGTTTGAAACATGAGTTTATCTGGCTTCACATTTTCTTGTCAACCTTTTCTATGTTTTTTTCCCCCTTAGCTACAAGATAATTGGTAAATTTCTATTCATTGCTGGCATTGATTTTAAGCTGAGATTTCTAGGGACAGACAGAATCACAGAGACAACCAGCATACAGTTTCACAGTTGGAGGAGGGTGAGGGAATGGAGGTCGGTATTCATGGAACTCAAAGTAGTTTTGTTTTGAGAAAGAATTTTTTGGGAAACATTCTAGAAGTGTCGATTTCTGAATGTATATTAGACAGACTGTTACTTGACAGGATATGATGAAATATAATATTATCATCAATATCTAGAACAACGGGGGCCAAACTGCGGCTCGAGAGCCGCATGCGGCGCTTCTATGTGCACTTTGCTGCTCGCCAACAATTCATGAAATTAAACATTTGAAACATCTATATACATATATAAAAATCAAAGTATGTATGTATGTTTGTCATTTATAACTGACTAAACCATTCATCCGATCACCATGAAACTTTAGGACATTGTTGAGTATGCTTTCGGGATGGTAACTGGCTAATTCATTATTTAAATGTAACACTCTTGGAGCTCCGGGTGCCCGTAATGTTGTTTGTTGCTTATGAGCTATATAACAATTAGTATAAAAGTTAGCTACTGTTTCAATGAATGGAGTTTGACCAAACCTGGTATATAGAACCTTCATAGCCTATATTAAAATACTATAAGGCCCCGAACTCCTAATGTCCATTCTGTCGGGGCCTTGGGCCCCAAATGTCTTTTTTCGTAAATGTTTAATATTTTATCCCCATTCAATTTTATAAGATCTTAAAAAATATAGATAAATAGAACAATTATGAAATTCATTGAATTAAAAAGGTGTTATGAAATTAACATCTGGCACCAAAATGGCCCGGCGATCCATGTTTTTTTTCTATAAAGAGCTTTATAAAAATTAGTCTAAACTTTAAATACTGTGAAAATAAATGGATCTTGAATGGTTTAAGTTTTATTTCCACATTCAATTTTAAACGATTTTGAGAAATATAGATACATTGATTCATGATGACATTGGTTGAAATGAAAAGGTCTTTCGAACTTTACATCTTGTACCGAATGGGCCCGGGGGCCCTTACTGATGTGCTTATATAAACTATATACAACTTAGTCTAACCCTTAGCTACTAAGAAAATGTATGGATCTTGAGCAAACGATTTACAATAACTATGTAAATTAACCATTATCTTAACGAGTTTCATTAATTGTCTTATCTTCGGAAATCGTTGCAACGCACTAACGGGTATAATGCTAGTATAATATAAAAATGCTCGAAATCGTTTTTTCAATCTTGACCGAATAAAATGGTACTAAATAATTTGGGCTTGATCTAAATTAAGGAAAAGTAATATAAGAAAAAGAAGCAGCTTGCTTGAGTTAAAGTCTGGAATGTGTCAGCAACAGACGCTACTTTCTGCTTTCAGTAAAAAATGTGGCGTTTCAACTGAGACAAGTTATGCCATAGCTTGGAATATTGTCCTTGCCAAACGACCTTATACTAACAGAACTTTGCACCACAATTACTAGCTACCAACGACCTTAGTCTAACAGAACTTTGCACCACAACTACTAGCTACCAACGACCTTATTCTAACAGAACTTTGCATCACAACTACTAGCTACCACAACTACTAGCTACCACAACTACTAGCTACCACAACTACTAGCTACCAACCAGATGTAAAGAAACTTGCTAGTTCAAAGGATTCGCAGCAGAATGATAATAATTATTGCTGACTATTGTAATTGTAAGTCTATATGCAGTGTGTTTCTATTAACAAAATTTACATCCTATATAATAAAATGCTATGTTCCGTGCGGTCATCGATAGCAATTGGTCCCTCAAACACATATGACTCCTACAGCCAATCATATTGAACACGTTTACGCGGATGTTCAAAACGAGTTATTTTTGGTGCAGTATTTCTTCCAAGACTTTATTTTGAGTTATGCGCGTTGGGATTTATAGTCAAAAGCTTTGTTTTTACGAGTTATTTATTTTAACTGTAATGAATAGCATTTTTGACTTGATGCACATGTATGCCGGTCGAGACGGCTGTTGGAGGGGAGTTACAACATGCACATGTTATTACACTTTGCACATAAAAAATTACGAATACTGTCTGAATACAAAATATGTAATAAAACTATCCCGTAAAAGCAAAGTGTTTTTTTTACTATAAATCCCTTATATATGAGACATTACTAAAAGTATTGATTATGTTCAAAAGTGACAAACATTTACAGACTGAATCTGTCTTAACTTCCCCATTGCTTTATAACCCCTGGGGGTGGGTGGGATAGGGGAAAGGTCTGGTCACCGATTGCTGGACCGAGCTCAGCGTGACACGTAAAATGTAAACAAAAGCACGCCGGTACACCTGGTTAAAACACGAGATGTGTTCACCGATGGCTGGGGTGAAGTCAAGTGACCCGTAAAATGTAAACAATAGCGACCGTTACATATAGTTTATATAGATAAACTAATAAAACAAACACGTAAAAACAAAGTTTTTGACTATAAATCCCTTATATATGAGACATAACTAAAAGTATTGATTATGTTCCAACGCGACAAACATTTACAGACTGTAACCGAAACTATCTCCCCTGGCTTTAAAACTTGGGGAAGGGTGTGGGTGTGGACATGGACGGGTGGCGTGAACGCGTTAACTCAACTCCTGGTGTAAACCACCTGGTTAAAACACGAGATTTGGTTACCGATGGCTGGCGTGAAGTCAAGTGGCCCGTAAAATGTAAACAATAGCGACCGCTACATATAGTTTATATAGATAAACTAAAAATGCATTAATTTAATTACGGTACGTTCGATCAATCTGAAATTTTGGTACGATGCATTTTTAGGTGACACGGGTCCGTGTGCCAAATTTCAGCTCGATGGCTTCACGGGAAGTGGGTCATTTTTGACTTTTGTTTTTCCGCCCGCCCAAGACAGAGAGACAGAAACGGCGGTGAAGTTAATATAAGGGATTTAATAAAACAAACCTGTAAAAACAAAGTTTTTGACTATAAATCCCTTATATATGAGACATAACTAACAGTATTGATTATTTTCAAACGCGACGAACATTTACAGACTGAATCTGTCTTAACTCAACTTTGATTCAATACCCGTCTGGCTGGGAGAGGGGAAAAGTATGGTCACCGATCGCTTGACCGAGCTCAGCTTGACATGTAAAATGTAAAAAAAATCACGCCGGTACTTCGAGGGGACGCGTCAACTCAAACTCTCACGTGCGAAAAAAACAATAACAAACAGTGAATTTGAATTACATACGTTATATAAGGATAAACTAAAAATGCATTAATTTAATTACGGTACGTTCGATCGATCTGAAATTTTGATACGATGCATTGTTAGGTGAGGCGGGTCCGTGTGCCAAATTTCAGCTTGATCGGATCACGGGAAGTGGGTCATTTTTGACTTTTGTTTTTCCGCCCGCCCAAGACAGAGAGATAGACAGAGAGAGATGACGACAGAACGACAAAGAGACAGAGACGGCGGTGAAGTTAATATAAGGGATTTAAAAATGGTTGACCACACACGAAAACAATACGCTAACAGACCCAGTGCTTAACACAGAATAATACATCAGGCTGGAAGTGCCGGCTCACAAATGAATTTCCAGGAAAAAAGGGACTTTCCCTTTCTTCGTCACTCGTTATGCGAATCTTCGTTCGTTAAGTGAGCAACTTTTTCAAAACAAAATTTGCACGTTATGCGAATTTCTCGTTATGAGAGGAGATCGTTATGAGAGGTTTAACTGTATATGATGATTGTCAATATTTGAATGCTTCTGTATTTGCTATACTACTTACTTATGTGGGATTACTAGAAGCGATGAGGCGCAGATAGTTGAGAGTTCAACCCTAACTAAACTGCTGGTAATGAATTAACTCTATCTAAACTGCTGGTAATGAATTAACCCTAACTAAACTGCTGGTAATGAATTAACCCTAACTAAACTGCTGGTAATGAATTAACCCTAACTAAACTGCTGGTAATGAATTAACCCTAACTAAACTGCTGGTAATGAATTAACCCTAACTAAACTGCTGGTAATGAATTAACCCTAACTAAACTGCTGGTAATGAATTAACCCTAACTAAACTGCTGGTAATGAATTAACCCTAACTAAACTGCTGGTAATGAATTAACCCTAACTAAACTGCTGGTAATGAATTAACCCTAACTAAACTGCTGGTAATGAATTGACCCTAACTAAACTGCTGGTAATGAATTAACCCTAACTAAACTGCTGGTAATGAATTGACCCTAACTAAACTGCTGGTAATGAATTGACCCTAACTAAACTGCTGGTAATGAATTGACCCTAACTAAACTGCTGGTAATGAATTAACCCTAACTAAACTGCTGGTAATGAATTAACCCTAACTAAACTGCTGGTAATGAATTAACCCTAACTAAACTGCTGGTAATGAATTAACCCTAACTAAACTGCTGGTAATGAATTAACCCTAACTAAACTGCTGGTAATGAATTAACCCTAACTAAACTGCTGGTAATGAATTAACCCTAACTAAACTGCTGGTAATGAATTGACCCTAACTAAACTGCTGGTAATGAATTAACCCTAACTAAACTGCTGGTAATGAATTGACCCTAACTAAACTGCTGGTAATGAATTAACCCTAACTAAACTGCTGGTAATGAATTAACCCTAACTAAACTGCTGGTAATGAATTAACCCTAACTAAACTGCTGGTAATGAATTAACCCTAACTAAACTGCTGGTAATGAATTAACCCTAACTAAACTGCTGGTAATGAATTAACCCTAACTAAACTGCTGGTAATGAATTAACCCTAACTAAACTGCTGGTAATGAATTAACCCTAACTAAACTGCTGGTAATGAATTAACCCTAACTAAACTGCTGGTAATGAATTAACCCTAACTAAACTGCTGGTAATGATTTAACCCTAACTAAACTGCTGGTAATGAATTGACCCTAACTAAACTGCTGGTAATGAATTAACCCTAACTAAACTGCTGGTAATGAATTGACCCTAACTAAACTGCTGGTAATGAATTGACCCTAACTAAACTGCTGGTAATGAATTAACCCTAACTAAACTGCTGGTAATGAATTGACCCTAACTAAACTGCTGGTAATGAATTGACCCTAACTAAACTGCTGGTAATGAATTGACCCTAACTAAACTGCTGGTAATGAATTAACCCTAACTAAACTGCTGGTAATGAATTAACCCTAACTAAACTGCTGGTAATGAATTAACCCTAACTAAACTGCTGGTAATGAAGTGACCCTAACTAAACTGCTGGTAATGAATTGACCCTAACTAAACTGCTGGTAATGAATTGACCCTAACTAAACTGCTGGTAATGAATTGACCCTAACTAAACTGCTGGTAATGAATTGACCCTAACTAAACTGCTGGTAATGAATTGACCCTAACTAAACTGCTGGTAATGATATAACCCTAACTAAACTGCTGGTAATGAATTAACCCCAACTAAACTGCTGGTAATGAATTAACCCTAACTAAACTGCTGGTAATGAATTAACCCTAACTAAACTGCTGGTAATGAATTAACCCTAACTAAACTGCTGGTAATGAATTAACCCTAACTAAACTGCTGGTAATGAATTAACCCTAACTAAACTGCTGGTAATGAATTAACCCTAACTAAACTGCTGGTAATGAATTAACCCTAACTAAACTGCTGGTAATGAATTAACCCTAACTAAACTGCTGGTAATGAATTAACCCTAACTAAACTGCTGGTAATGAATTAACCCTAACTAAACTGCTGGTAATGAATTAACCCTAACTAAACTGCTGGTAATGAATTAACCCTAACTAAACTGCTGGTAATGAATTAACCCTAACTAAACTGCTGGTAATGAATTAACACTAACTAAACTGCTGGTAATGAATTAACCCTAACTAAACTGCTGGTAATGAATTAACCCTAACTAAACTGCTGGTAATGAATTAACCCTAACTAAACTGCTGGTAATGAATTAACCCTAACTAAACTGCTGGTAATGAATTAACCCTAACTAAACTGCTGGTAATGAATTAACCCTAACTAAACTGCTGGTAATGAATTAACCCTAACTAAACTGCTGGTAATGAATTAACCCTAACTAAACTGCTGGTAATGAATTAACCCTAACTAAGCTGCTGGTAATGAATTAACCCTAACTAAACTGCTGGTAATGAATTAACCCTAACTAAACTGCTGGTAATGAATTGACCCTAACTAAACTGCTGGTAATGAATTGACCCTAACTAAACTGCTGGTAATGAATTAACCCTAACTAAACTGCTGGTAATGAATTAACCCTAACTAAACTGCTGGTAATGAATTAACCCTAACTAAACTGCTGGTAATGAATTAACCTTAACTAAACTGCTGGTAATGAATTAACCCTAACTAAACTGCTGGTAATGAATTAACCCTAACTAAACTGCTGGTAATGAATTAACCCTAACTAAACTGCTGGTAATGAATTAACCCTAACTAAACTGCTGGTAATGAATTAACCCTAACTAAACTGCTGGTAATGAATTAACCCTAACTAAACTGCTGGTAATGAATTAACCCTAACTAAACTGCTGGTAATGAATTAACCCTAACTAAACTGCTGGTAATGAATTAACCCTAACTTAGATGTTAAGAAGATACTACAACCTATTATACAATTAGCTACTCGCCTGGAACTATATTCACGGTCGTTTTTAAGTCAGCTAATTGGAGTTTACCCTTTCCTATTAAATTACCCAAGCTCTTTTTTATCCAAGGTAGCGGTGGAAACTATGCCTGCCGGTGCTGTGTCATTTAATAAGCTCCATGGAGTTTCCAGATACGAATCTGAGCGCTCACCTTAAAACGCTTTTATTGTTCGCATCGTTTTTTAACTAATTAGTTGTAGACTCCGTCAGTCAGTTGACAGGTTCTCACATTGGGTTATGGAGACACATTGGACACACTAATTGATAGAAAAGACATTTTCCGTACGGTCCGTACTTATCCTAAGAGGTAAGACAAGTAGCGCTGCACTGTTGGTACAAAACTGGATCCTCTGACTGCTCAAGGCAGGTGTGGGCAAAGTTCGGCCCGCGGCCACATGCAGCCCGCCACATAGTTTTTGTGGCCCGCCTAGACATTCAGAAAACCCGCCTTGAACTGAGATTTGCTTTATATCCGCCTCGTGTTCTCCATTGGAGTGGCTACGTCATTGCACTTTGCAGTTCAAACTAAACAAATTAAATGCGGTCATGAACCCTCCAAGAAAGTGTAAAATTGGCGATGAATCCAGTGTAGTTATTGAAGAATGAATCCACAAATATTTTGTTGGTAATACAGGCGAGAAAGCTGTGTGTTTATTGTGTCATGAAAGGACTACCGTATAAAAGGAGTATAACATGAAACAACACCACGAAACAAAAGAACGATTTTGACTGCAAACTTTATGAGGACTAATATAATTATAAGAAGAAAGCTGCAGATTGTGTTACAAATTTGAAAGAGTAACAAACATTATTTACAAGCAACTAACACTTCATGATAGTGCTAAAGAAGCAAGTTTCATTTTATCCTACAACCTCGCTAAACGTGAAAATTTAATGTTAACTAAAGAATGCAATCATGTTAAACGGTGCAGCCCGCCCTCCGCTAAACTCCGCTACCACAAAGTAGCCCCCCTCCCCCGAGCCAAAACAAAGTACCAAATAGACCAAAGTACCAAATAGACCAAAGTACCAAATAGACCAAAGTACCAAATAGACCAAAGTACCAAATAGATCAAAGTACCAAATAGACCAAAGTACCAAATAGACCAAAGTACCCAACAGACCAAAGTACCAAATAGACTAAAGTACCAAATAGATCAAAGTACCAAATAGACCAAAGTACCAAATAGACCAAAGTACATAATAGACCAAAGTACATAATAGACCAAAGTACCAAATAGACCAAAGTACCAAATAGACCAAAGTACCAAATAGACCAAAGTACCAAATAGACCAAAGTACCAAATAGACCAAAGTACCAAATGGACCAAAGTACCAAATAGACCAAAGTACCAAATAGACCAAAGTACCAAATAGACCAAAGTACCAAATAGACCAAAGTACAAATGGACGGGTGTGGGTGTGGACATGGACGGGTGGCGTGAATGCGTTAACTCAACTCCTGGTGTAAACCGTATTTGGTATTTTGGTCTATTTGGTACTTTGGTCTATTTGGTACTTTGGTCCATTTGGTACTTTGGTCTATTTGGTACTTTGGTCTATTTGGTACTTTGGTCTATTTGGGTCTTTGGTCTATTAGGTACTTTGGTCTATTTGGTACTTTGGTCTATTTGGTACTTTGGTCTATTTGGTACTTTGGTCTATTTGGTACTTTGGGGAACTTATGGCTTGTTTCAAACTAGCCACTTGACATGGTCTCCCAGTTTTTATATATATTTTTTTCTTGTGTGTCGTTGTAGTTTACATTGTGGGGGTTCTACTCTTCTGTCCGCTTTGCTGTATTTATGGTGTGTGTTCTAAGAGTGTGTTCATCTCCGTTTCGATTTCAAACTTTGTGTCTCACTTATGTCTTGTCAACACAATCTATATCTGAGGCATCTATATCTGAGGCATCTATATCTGAGGCATCTATATCTGAGGCATCTATATCTGAGGCATCTATATCTGAGGCATCTATATCTAGAGGCATCTATATCTGAGGCATCTATATCTGAGGCATCTATATCTGAGGCATCTATATCTGAGGCATCTATATCTGAGGCATCTATATCTGAGGCATCTATATCTGAGGCATCTATATCTGAGGCATCTATATCTGAGGCATCTATATCTGAGGCATCTATATCTGAGGCATCTATATCTGAGGCATCTATATCTGAGGCATCTATATCTGAGGCATCTATATCTGAGGCATCTATATCTGAGGCATCTATATCTGAGGCATCTATATCTGAGGCATCTATATCTGAGGCATCTATATCTGAGGCATCTATATCTGAGGCATCTATATCTGAGGCATCTATATCTGAGGCATCTATATCTGAGGCATCTATATCTGAGGCATCTATATCTGAGGCATCTATATCTGAGGCATCTATATCTGAGGCATCTATATCTGAGGCATCTATATCTGAGGCATCTATATCTGAGGCATCTATATCTGAGGCATCTATATCTGAGGCATCTATATCTGAGGCATCTATATCTGAGGCATCTATATCTGAGGCATCTATATCTGAGGCATCTATATCTGAGGCATCTATATCTGAGGCATCTATATCTGAGGCATCTATATCTGAGGCATCTATATCTGAGGCATCTATATCTGAGGCATCTATATCTGAGGCATCTATATCTGAGGCATCTATATCTGAGGCATCTATATCTGAGGCATCTATATCTGAGGCATCTATATCTGAGGCATCTATATCTGAGGCATCTATATCTGAGGCATCTATATCTGAGGCATCTATATCTGAGGCATCTATATCTGAGGCATCTATATCTGAGGCATCTATATCTGAGGCATCTATATCTGAGGCATCTATATCTGAGGCATCTATATCTGAGGCATCTATATCTGAGGCATCTATATCTGAGGCATCTATATCTGAGGCATCTATATCTGAGGCATCTATATCTGAGGCATCTATATCTGAGGCATCTATATCTGAGGCATCTATATCTGAGGCATCTATATCTGAGGCATCTATATCTGAGGCATCTATATCTGAGGCATCTATATCTAAGGCATCTATATCTGAGGCATCTATATCTGAGGCATCTATATCTGAGGCATCTATATCTGAGGCATCTATATCTGAGGCATCTATATCTGAGGCATCTATATCTGAGGCATCTATATCTGAGGCATCTATATCTGAGGCATCTATATCTGAGGCATCTATATCTGAGGCATCTATATCTGAGGCATCTATATCTGAGGCATCTATATCTGAGGCATCTATATCTGAGGCATCTATATCTGAGGCATCTATATCTGAGGCATCTATATCTGAGGCATCTATATCTCAGGCATCTATATCTGAGGCATCTATATCTGAGGCATCTATATCTGAGGCATCTATATCTGAGGCATCTATATCTGAGGCATCTATATCTGAGGCATCTATATCTGAGGCATCTATATCTGAGGCATCTATATCTGAGGCATCTATATCTGAGGCATCTATATCTGAGGCATCTATATCTGAGGCATCTATATCTGAGGCATCTATATCTGAGGCATCTATATCTGAGGCATCTATATCTGAGGCATCTATATCTGAGGCATCTATATCTGAGGCATCTATATCTGAGGCATCTATATCTGAGGCATCTATATCTGAGGCATCTATATCTGAGGCATCTATATCTGAGGCATCTATATCTGAGGCATCTATATCTGAGGCATCTATATCTGAGGCATCTATATCTGAGGCATCTATATCTGAGGCATCTATATCTGAGGCATCTATATCTGAGGCATCTATATCTGAGGCATCTATATCTGAGGCATCTATATCTGAGGCATCTATATCTGAGGCATGTATATCTGAGACATCTATATCTGAGGCATCTATATCTGAGGCATCCGTTTATGAAAATCTGTAGTCAGTTGTTAGTTGTAATTTATGATGTTCTCAATGAATTTGAGAACTCTAATGTATGTAATATATGACAAGTTCCATAAAAACACTGACAGTGACTCACCAGCCGTATTTATTGATGTAACTACAAGTGAACGTAGAAACCGTTCTAAGTTGGAACAAGCCACAAGTTTAACATCAAAAGTTTACATCTTTGTGCTGAAATGCTGGATTAAATAAACATGGATTATTCAACACATAATCATTTCCCTTTGGCACCTAGTATGAAAGCTAATCGATTTTTAAAATTTACTTTTTCAACAAAAAAAAATTTTAAAATTAAAAAAAAACTGCGTTAAAATCGTTCAACGATTTTTTTTTAAAAATCCCCATTAAATAGCGACACATTGACAATATGACAGCTTGAATCATCAACAAAATGGTGTCAATGGTTTAAGTCGTGTCAATACAAATTTTGATTCTATTGGCCGTGTCCACGGGTTGTTAAGCAAACAGGTTCGATGGGCGGGGCACGGGGGTGGGGGTCGATGGATCACGTGACATAATGGAAGCTGTGCAGAGAAAATGTCACCAGTTCAAAGAGGGTAAAGAACGACATGAAACAATTTTGTTTGGTCATTCATCCCTGGCATTCACTGCTGAATCTCGATCAATATCATCAATGATTTGTATTGGAAAATTAATTCGACCCATTTGAAAAAGTGATTTGAGTGACGCTATTACCAGAATGGATGTAGAATGTACTCTATGGGTTCGTGGATTTAGAGCAATTAGAGCAATGCATCCACAGAATCCGGTGGTATTGCCTGTTGAGTTTTTGAATTCTAGAACTTGAAAATATGTACAATTTATGAATAGTAACACGATGCAGGAAATACGTCAGACTTATCGCAACCATTCGAAATAACTAAATATCCTTCAACAGCAGTGCGTGCTCCTATTTATACGGGTTGATATTAGTCACACAAGATAAAGAACCTTCTTGAACCATTTGGAACTTGAGAAATAAGTGCGAAAGCGTGAAGTGCACTCTAGCAAACTTCTAGAAGGTTTCGTCTTCACAAAGTACACACATAATCTCTACACCAAAGAGGATGTAGTTCAAACAAACTCATAGCACATTTCAAATGCCATAAAACTGATATATACAACTTAAATAATTCAAGAGAATTCAGCGTCAATGTTCGAAGAGTCGGGTCAGTACATATACAGAATCACGTGTATAGAGAACGTCTTATACGGGTTATATTTTATGTCTTGTATAGATCCATTTGAGCAATTCTCTATATTCCAAACATGACGCGTATTCATGACAACGCCTGTTGCCACTTGTACGAGTTTATTCCATAGTTGAGTAGTCTTACAACAATTGGTTTAAACAAAGTTACCGGTGCGCTCGACTATGTTTACATTGTTGTTAAGGTAGAACGAGGTGAATGTCTGGGAATGAAATACTGTATCCATGCGACTGAATAGAGAATAAATGTAATTATTTTTATCCATAAACGTAATTGGTAATTACAGTTGTGGATTGAGGCTTAGTTGTCTATTTTTTAAATTTTAAAATAGAAAAAAGCAAAGATGGCGGTCAAAATACCATATATGGACCAATGTTCCCTCTAAGGTTTGTTGGTCCGTATGCAAAGTGGAAAAACGTGTGTGTTAAGTTGCACAGCATCCATTTTTCGTGCAATTATTTACAAAATTTGCAGCGCGGTAATTCTACACGCGGCTTCGGTCTGATAACTGCGCGGCCTCGTTGCCGCGCAGCTTAAAGGGAACATTAGAGCGAACCGTTTTCTTTGCTTTCATCCAACGTATTATCCCCGTAAATATCCACATGTTGATATCAGTCCATGTTTCCAAGGAAATAATGGATACAAGAGTCTGTTGAGGCGATTGTTCCAGTGTTGATATCTTGCATAATTCATCATTTTATTGTCTCCACTTTAATTGTCCTGCAAGTGTTTTCTTTAAAATCCTGTTTTATGTTGTGTTCAATCCCCGCTCGGGCATGTTTTATGCATTTTCTCATGCGCCACACGGCAAAGTTCACATCACGTGATCACATACACCCCCCCCCCTCGCCACCGCCTCTCTCACCCAATGCTTTCACGGTTATTTCCCTTTAATAAAAGAAAACAAAACGTTGAAACTCTCGCGGCCAAATATAAAAAGAGATGAGAAAGAAAAAAAAAGACCATTAGAGTGAACGCGCTTGGCGCATTTATCCAGCAAGAAAGTGCAAGTTTCTGGTTTTATACAAGCTCAGAGGAAAATTGAACATTCGACATTACGGGTCGTGTTTAAAACCATTAGAAAGCAGGGGTGTTACTCTAAATGTCTATGTTTGATTTGCAGGCGTAACACTTAATGAGAGAAGCAACTCAAATGTTATATTTGAACATATTTTAAAATATGTTTATATTGTTATATTTGAACATATTTTAAAATATGTTTATATTGTTATATTTGAACATATTTTATATGTTTATATTGTTATATTTGAACATATTTTATATGTTTATATTGTTATATTTGAACATATTTTATATTGTTATATTTGAACATATTTTATGTTTATATTGTTATATTTGAACATATTTTATATGTTTATATTGTTATATTTGAATATATATTTATATGTTTTATATCATATGTTATATTTGAACATATTTTATATGTTTATATTGTTATATTTGAACATATTTTATATGTTTATATCAGTCGAAATTTAAAATCAGAGACGAAACTTGAATGTCATTGAGAAACGTAAATGTCATGACGAAACTTAAATGTCATGACGAAACTTAAATGTCATGACGAAACTTAAATGTCATGACGAAACTTAAATGTCATGACGAAAATTCAATGTCATGACGAAACTTAAATGTCATGACGAAACTTCAATGTCATGACGCAACTTAAATGTCATGACGCAACTTAAATGTCATGACGAAACTTCAATGTCATGTTAAAATTATTGGTGCTTCCCATAAAGCACAGAACCAAGATGACCATCAAATGACATTTACAGGTAGATTCTATCAATCATATGCAAAGAAAGCACTCAATTTTAACTGTATTATTGTCATTAAATTTCCTTTGTAAATATGGACAGTGAAAAGCTTGTATATCATAGCAATCATGTATTCATTTGTCATATGACATAAAGTCATGAATGTTGTCATCAGACGTTCGTACGTCACATCACGTGATGACTTGCTGAACTTTCCAGCGATCTGACAAGATGATAGTGTCAATGATGGTGTCAATGATGGTGTCAATGATGGTGTCAATGATGGTGTCAATGATGTTGTCAAAGGTGGTTTAAAGGGTGATGTCAATGGTGATGTCAATGTTGATGTCAATGATGTTGTCAATGACGGTGTCAATAATTGTTTAGCCCAGACATCTGAAGCTACTACCACACTATTAGATCTTGATGAAGGGGCAATAACCAGGCATTACCTCCCATTCTCAAAATGAACCCACTCAAACACCGTCAGGTATTTTCTTGTCGGAAAAACGAACAATTCCACTCTAGTGTACAACACATCTGACAACCAAACAATTCAACTCTAATGTACAACCCATTATCAATTTGTTCACGTGAGTGACGGATGTTTGAAACAGATCAGCCCCTTGGCCAGACTATAGTACATCACTAAGTTGCGTTAGTGTCTTCGACTCAACCAAAATTGAATATCACACGCAGCAGAGGTATCCGTTGTTCAAACATCCAAGATTTCACAGAAGGTCAACATCCAACACACGCTTTGTTGTATCATATCTGCAGAAGTTCAACACCCAACTAACCCTCCAACAGTTTGCTGGCGTCTCGCGAGACTATGGTACATCACCGTTGGGTTGGGTTGCATGTCTCGCGAGACGATGGTACATCACCGTTGGGTTGGGTTGCATGTCTCGCGAGACGATGGTACATCACCGTTGGGTTGGGTTGCATGTCTCGTGAAACGATGGTACATCACCTTGGGTTGGGTTGCATGTCTCGCGAGACCATGGTACATCAACGTTGGGTTGGATTGCATGTCTTTTCTAATTCCCTTTTAACACGAATTTTTTTAAGCTCGAAAATATATCAGCCCAGTAAATTTTGTGATAAAATATTTTCATTGTATTCTACCCAGACCTCTTGTACCAAAGATTATAGCTACCCAGAATATGTTCTGAATTGAAAAATTATAATGATCCAATTATTGTTTACTAGCAGACGCGTTTTGTATCCTAGGTAATGGTGACGTCACATCCAAATATTATGTTTTATAGATAAGGTGATGGAACTATCTCAGTTATCGTAGTAATAATTGAATCAAGATTGTCACAAGAAACGATGTTGACAAGAACTGTAACTAGATTCAAGACATTATCATTGTGTTAATGTTGACAAGAACTGTAACTAGATTCAAGACATTAGCATTGTGTTAATGTTGACAAGAACTGTAACTAGATTCAAGACATTAGCATTGTGTTAATGTTGACAAGAACTGTAACTAGATTCAAGACATTAGCATTGTGTTAATGTTGACAAGAACTGTAACTAGATTCAAGACATTAGCATTGTGTTAATGTTGACAAGAGCTGTAACTAGATTCAAGACATTAGCATTGTGTTAATGTTGACAAGAACTGTAACTAGATACAAGACATTATCATTGTGTTAATGTTGACAAGAACTGTAACTAGATTCAAGACATTATCATTGTGTTAATGATGACAAGAACTGTAACTAGATTCAAGACATTAGCATTGTGTTAATGTTGACAAGAACTGTAACTAGATTCAAGACATTAGCATTGTGTTGTTGTTACGATGCCATGTTTTATTGTCTGTCTCATAAACAAGTTGTATCTATTATGAAAATATTCAAGGAATCAATTGAGGCCTTTAATGGCCGTGCGCACAATGGTGGCAGTGATATTTAAATTAACCGCTTACCAAAGTCACGTGACCAAGAAGCATTCAACCAACGCCACATGTTAAGCTCACCAATTACTTTTATACCCCCCCTATCACCCAACTTATGTGTACTGTCATCGGAGAATCGCCTTCTCTTTTTGCTTCGAAAAAATGTTTTGACAAATAAAAATGAGACTATTGTTCCAGTCAGCCCCAATACTTATTATCTCATTCTGTTTCATGTCAATATTTAAATGTTCAATGAAAGGTGTTTAGTTTATTGTATATATTATATATGTATGTATCTGTATATGTGACTTCATTTAAAGACTGAATGATATGTTGGAAATGTTCGTTGTACTAAAATAAACAAGGCATGACGTTTGATCTCCATTGACAGAACTAGGTGAACTCCCTTAGCTGTAATGAGAATTCGTGGACACTTTCAGGTTTCTAACATTGTCAGTTAACTACTTAACTTGCCAACCAGGAAAATGTTAATTTAGTAGATCTAATACAGGATCTAAATAGAATTTAAATAAGAAAAACCCGTAAAAAACCAAGTTTTTGACTATAAATCCTTTATGTACGAGAAGTAATTAAAAGAATGTTCATTATAATACGCAGCGCCAGACCATCCAGAAATACAAAATTGCAGTTGTGTCGTAAAACATGTTTAATATAATGCGCACCGATCAGGAATATGTTTATAAAAAGAGCTGTCAATAAAATACGCACCTTATTGCGCGACAGAAAGGTTGTTCAATATAATACGCACCGCGACGCTCTATGCGATCGATCTGAAATTTTGATACATTGTTTTTATCATCGGTACGAAACTGCCTGCAAAATTTCAGCTCGCTATCTTGCGAGCAAGTGGGTTAAAAATCGATCAAAAGTTTTGGCGACAAGGTCGGTCGGTCGGACGGTCGGTCGGTCGGTCTGTCGGTCGGCCGCAGACACCACGAGTTAATATAAAGGATTTAAAAAAGGAGAATACTAGATGAGTGAATATCAATAATAGCCACTGGTCAGTGGCCACGCCATGAAAGTGTTGGTCAAGTTAAGTTGACTTTAAACACAAGCTAGGAGTAGGAGTGCCGACCTGGACACTGGACATTTGATGTTTCCAAGTGACCTTTTGACCGGGGTCAGCAAACAACCGAGAGCTGAGTGTGAAGTCCAGTTCTCACCGGTCATTGATTATTTGATCAGGCAACTGGCGGCTTACGATAATGTTGGGAGGGGCTAGTGGGGGGGGGGCGGGCAGATCTGGCATTTGATCTAAGCTAAGACAGCCTTTCTTGTTGGTCAATTGTTGGATGGTAAATTGTTGGATGGTAAATTGTTGGATGGTCAATTGTTGGATGGTCAATTGTTGGATGGTCAATTGTTGGACGGTGATTGTTGGACGGTGATGTGGGATGGGTTTTGTTGGATGGTAATTGCTCATGCTACAATATTTTGACACATTCTTCCCCAGCTATGAAATAACAGAAGAAATTTTAAAAAAACGTAAAAAAACAAGTTTTTCACTATAAATATTTTATGTACGAGACGTAACTAAAAGAATGTTCATTATAATACGCAGCGCAAGACCATCCAAAAATACAAAATTGTAGTTGTGTCGTAAAACATGTTTAACATAATGCGCACCGATCAGGAATCTATATATATAATTCTCTTCGTGGTCGGACTCTGCGAGACACCAAGCTGCAAGTATGTTCAACAGATACTAATTTTAGAAAGCAGCGCACCAAATTACTGCACCAATGCAACAAAAGGTGTGCGCTGTAAAAAAAAATTATATGACGTCATTGTTTTCGCTGATATTTTAATTTTGTAAAATGGGAACAATGTAAATAGTTATAAAATACTTTGTGTACATTTCAGAAAGTTTAATATTTCGTATTGTTCAAACAAGGACAAGTTAGTTGGGATTTAGAAAGAGGTGGGCGCCGTAGGCGCCCTAAAAATGTGCATTTTTTCAAAATAAATAGATTTCAGCTGAACACTTCCGTCATTTTTTACGAGTGATACGCCGCGGGTCTCTCCAGAGTTCCTTCTTTTCATTCACTCATAGTCGTTTGCCCAAACCCACCCCATTTTGACAACTGTGTCTTTCAGGAAGTCTTCACTCGTCACTAAATCATTAGCGGCGTATGCTACGCCGCGGGTCAGCTAGTATGTTTATTAAAAGTGTTGTCAATAAAATACGCACCTTATTGCGCGACAGAAAGGTTGTTCAATATAATACGCACCGCGACACTCTATCTCAAAAAATAACATGTTACATAGGAATAAATAAAGTAATCTAAAAATTCAATAATTTAATTACGGTACATGCGATCGATCTGAAATTTTGATACATTGTTTTTATCAACGGTACAAAACTGCCTGCAAAATTTCAGCTCGCTAGCTTACGAGGAAGTGGTTTAAAAATTGATCAAACGTTTTGGCGACAAGCCAGCAATCAAGGGTTCAAACAAACAACCAGACACCACGAGTTAATATAAAGGATTTTAAAACCACAATAATAAGACCCTCGGCAAGCCCAGAATGGCCATCAACATGGGGGATCACTCATGTAACAGCAGAGGTCTTGGTTATATGTCATGGGAAGATGTGGCGAACAACTTATGATATGGTGTACCCCCCCCTCCCCCAGGTCATGACAAAGTTGTCATGAAATGAAGGAGACAACTGAACACAATACAGAGTGGTGAGTCACAGGTCTCAGAACCATTGAAAATGGTGGATTGCTGTCACACGTGACCTCATGTCCCGAGGACCGTTAGTGACCAGGCACAGACCTGGTGTGAGGTCAGCAGTTGGACTGACCCTCCTCTACCTGTTGACGTGTCTGAATGTCATCTTGACCGTCTCTCTCCCGGCTCGGACCAACATGAACACGGCCATACCTTTCTGTCGGTTCTCACAATATAGTATTATACTCCAATTGTGAACTTCTTATTTTCTATACACAGTCTTCTCCCCTTGTATATAGATCCTAACATTGTATTTAGTCGCTATGAACTACGAACCTTGTAAAAATGAAATAAATCCTTCCCACATGTCTGTCCCTAAGAGGTGTGGAGGGGGGGGGGAGCACTGATAAAACTGTCATTACTCCCAGGTATCACCAACAGGGAAAGATAATCAGCCTCAAGGGAATTAATGCGTCATGTAGTCCGTGATATGTTGACAGTTGTGGGTTAGTCATTACGGCCTCTAGGAACAAAGGAGGACCATATACCAGGAGGACCACACAGCAGGAGGACCAAAGACCAAGAGGACCATAGACCAGGAGGACCACAGACCAAGAGGACCACAGAGCAAGAGTACCACAGAGCAAGAGTACCACAGACCAGGAGGACCACAGACCAAGAGTACCACAGACCAGGAGGACCACAGACCAGGAGGACCACAGACCAGGAGGACCACAGACCAAGAGGACCACAGAGCAAGAGTACCACAGAGCAAGAGGACCACAGACCAGGAGGACCACAGACCAGGAGGACCACAGACCAAGAGGACCACAGACCAAGAGTTCCACAGAGCAAGAGTACCACAGACCAGGAGGACCACAGACCAAGAGTACCACAGACCAGGAGGACCACAGACCAGGAGGACCACAGACCAGGAGGACCACAGACCAAGAGGACCACAGAGCAAGAGTACCACAGAGCAAGAGGACCACAGACCAGGAGGACCACAGAGCAAAAGTACCACAGACCAGGAGGACCACATACCAAGAGTACCACAGACCAGGAGGACCACAGACCAGGAGGACCACAGACCAGGAGGACCACAGACCAAGAGGACCACAGACCAGGAGGACCACAGACCAAGAGGACCACAGACCAGGAGGACCACAGACCAGGAGGACCACAGACCAACAATGTTAACACGCTTTGGACGGCAGTCGAGTTGTAATTTGGAGAAACCACCGACAAGAATAAGACTTTATAATGGTTTGAATGAAAAATGGCCACAAGTTTAACAGCAGACACTAACAGCAGACACTAACAGCAGTACTCATTAGAGTTAGAAAAGTGGAAACGTGTTGGCGTAACAAACAGAAAGCAACAAACACAACAAAAACCCAATCAAGTTTGTTATAGCTAACAAACGATAACAAACAAATAAGAAACCCAGAAAATTGCATCTTGTCCCCGCCAATATTCTCACCAAATAAACATCACAATGCCAGCCTTTTGGTTATGGTGGCAGATTTAAGATAGCCATTAGACCAGAACTACACCTGCTGGCCATGTGTGTGTGTGGGTGAGGGGTGGGGGCAACAGGCTGTTGTTACCTGGCCATGTGGCAGGTGGGACGCCGACGTCTGCATTAATGGGTCATCTCTGTGAGAGACAGGACTGGAAAACTTGTTCATAAAGAGCAACTATCGGGATGTGTTCAAATTTGGATTCTTTGTTTACGAATTTAAACTGTGGAGCGTCATACAAGGGACGTCTAATAAACTATCTCGTCTATTTGATCGTCATACAAGGGACGTCTATTAAAACTATCTTGTCTATTTGATCGTCATACAAGGGACGTCTAATAAACTATTTATAAGTCTATTCGGTGGCCGGATGTACATGGGATTCTGACACTGCTGAGTATTTCTCATTACATTTCTTACATTTAGAACTTTCTAGGGGTTTGGTAGACCTGGCGGCGCCCATCTCCTATCAAGGTTAGCGATAATCATTCATCAACATTTTTGTTTATTGTGGCTTTAACGTGGGCTAAATGCCACGCCCCTCAGCTTGTGAGGCGAGCGCACTATTGACTTCGCTATCCAGCCGGTTGAGGTAAGTACACTTTAATGACATGCCATTTTATAGCTAGAGTTTCCCCAAGTTGTCAGTCTGAAATACTTCTATCATTAGGTAGGCCTTAGTAATTATAGAGGCGGCCTTAAGGTGTGTAAGAAGGGCTACTGCTCTACTGCCCCAGGCCACGCGACTGAGTGGGGCCCCATGATAGGAGATTCTGACACCTCTCGGCCTCACTTAGAACACTCGCCCAAGGCCGCGCGTGCTGCGAAGGTCACATCTGGTAATCAGAAGTTCCGGTCAAATCCAAAATCTACAACTTTGAAAGTTTTCTGGAAAAATGAAAATAATGACGTCATTTACAAGGGATCAAACTTCAATGTTTGGATGTAAAAATGAATGGACTTACCTCCCTGCAAATACTCACATATTTTATATCATGCACATGTTTAACTTACAACATGTTTAATTTACAACATGTTTAACTTATAACATGTTTAACTTATAACATGTTTAACTTATAACATGTTTAACTTACAACGTGTTTAACTTACAACGTGTTTAACTTACAACGTGTTAAACGTAATTCAATATTATAGAAAGCGCTGAATAAGCTGTAGGTAATGTAGACAAATTTATGTGATGCACGTTTTTAAATAAAAATTTCAATGTTATCTGGAAGAGAGAGAATAAAGCAGGTCAGGTCAGGAGCTCGCCACACTCATCTGGATTGTGGATATCTTATGTTATTGGATTTTAATCCAGGTGAGTGGGGTGGGGGTGGTCGTGGTTAGAGTTTAACCAGACACAGGCGGAATGCTGGCTTTAGGAACATCATGACCGGTAGTTTCAACCACTTCTGGCAAACTTGACTCATGTTAACTGTAACTGTTGTCTGTTGTTAACTGTAACTGTTGTCTGTTGTTAACTGTAACTGTTGTCTGTTGTTAACTGTAACTGTTGTCTGTTGTTAACAGTAAGACATTAGCTCCACCATGTAAGACATTAGCTCCAACATGTAAGACATTAGCTCCAACATGTAAGACATTAGCTCCAACATGTAAGACATTAGCTCCAACATGTAAGAGATTAGTTCCATTATCACGATTCCTACGACCTCCCACTGAGCCACTAAAATAATGCAGACAGTTTTTGTATTTACAACTTGCGCCGTCTCTATACGCCAGTTGCTTAGCCCCAGCCCCATCTATCCTCTACTTCTCGAGTCTGTATTCGATTTGAACATGATCGGCCCACCCCCACCCCCCACCACATTAACGTCATTCGTGGATGTGCAACAACGACAGCTGCGCAAGGCATTATGGACAAGGCGTTTGTCTTTTTTTACTTGTGATTTCTTTCTTTTTACCAGTCAAGAATGAGAACTCCAGGCCAACTTACAATAACTTGCTTGTCGTTCGTAATGTTTATTCTATACACGTAAACTGCATTAACTGTCCGGGGTGCGGGGGAGAGGGGGTGGGTGAGAGGCATCAGGTTCTCTTGAGTCTCGTAGATTTTCTTCTAAAACTCTTGATCAAACTTTTGATGTAAATTCTAAGCCATAGATCTTTACGAGCTGACAAAACTAGTAGACTTTCAGCCGTTGAAGTTAGAGCTAAACTAACAAGTTAGAGCTAAACTAACAAGTTAGAGCTAAACTAACAAGTTAGAGCTAAACTATTCCAATGGGGTTATGTCAAACCCGTCATTACTCGGTTTTTCCCAGGAAACATATTTATAATGGTAAACTATAAGAAACATTATTAAAGCTTAACTCTCTATTCACTTAAAACCAACATCGCTATGAACTTTAAGCAAAACTCTATATTCCATTTTAGCTAACTTATTTAGAAATTGATGAGAATTGTTTTAGATTATTGTATGTTATTGGTTTGGATCATTACAATAGCTGCATGCAAAGTATTTGATTACAAAATTGTATACCCGCCAAGCAGGAAAAGCAACAACATAGATTCAATGACCTTTTTAAAATGTTTATGTTCGTCAGTTAACTGGTTAACTTTTGAGGTTTGGACCAGACCAACTGTATGAAATAGTTAGTAGGCTTTGTCATTTAATGGTGGAAATCTATTAATAGAACATTTGGTATTCCATTGGGACAATCTCATGACGCCATTGGTCTAGTATCGGGACATTCTGTTCGGACTTGTATTGGTCTAGTATCGGGACATTCTGTTCGGACTTGTATTGGTCTAGTATCGGGACACTCTGTTCGGACTTGTATTGGTCAAGTATGGGGACATTCTGTTCGGACTTGTATTGGTCTTGTATCGGAACATTCTGTTCGGACTGGTATTGGTCTAGTATCGGGACATTCTGTTCGGACTTGTATTGGTCAAGTATGGGGACATTCTGTTCGGACTTGTATTGGTCTAGTATCGGGACATTCTGTTCGGACTTGTATTGGTCTAGTATCGGGACATTCTGTTCGGACTTGTATTGGTCTAGTATCGGGACATTCTGTTCGGACTTGTATTGGTCTAGTATCGGGACATTCTGTTCGGACTTGTATTGGTCTAGTATCGGGACATTCTGTTCGGACTTGTATTGGTCTAGTATCGGGACATTCTGTTCGGACTTAACTCCATATATTTTGCTAACACCGTGACCATATAAGCCCAGAACAAGACACATCAGAAATAGCTTACAAACAACTTTGTGTGACTAAAAATTTCACAAACGTTATTTTTATATTCATGCCGATAACATTGTTTTGCGAAAACCTCGTCTAAAAATAGTAACATTACGTAATGAAACATGATGTTTTAAATAGTAACATTAGGTAATGAAACATGATGTATTAAATAGTAACATTAGGTAATGAAACATGATGTATTAAATAGTAACATTAGGTAATGAAACATGATGTTTTAAATAGTAACATTAGGTAATGAAACATGATGTTTTAAATAGTAACATTAGGTAATGAAACATGATGTTTTAAATAGTAACATTAGGTAATGAAACATGATGTTTTAAATAGTAACATTAGGTAATGAAACATGCTGTTTTAAATAGTAACATTAGGTAATGAAACATGATGTTTTAAATAGTAACATTAGGTAATGAAACATGATGTTTTAAATAGTAACATTAGGTAATGAAACATGCTGTTTTAAATAGTAACATTAGGTAATGAAACATGATGTTTTAAATAGCAACATTAGGTAATGAAACATGATGTTTTCGGTCTAAGAAATGACAAACCTTAGAAAACCGTCACATGTAGAATAATAATTTTGAAGCCTTGAAATGAAAGCAGTTGAGTCTATTAATTAATAAATAGTTTATTCTTTACAGTGTTCTTTAGTGCGATATTCAGAGTGTTCTTTAGTACAACCTTCAGAGTGTTCTTTAGTGCAATCTTTAGAGTGTTATTTAGTACAATCTTCAGAGTGTTCTTTAGTACAATCTTTAGAGTGTTCTTTAGTACAATCTTCAGAGTGTTATTTAGTACACTCTTCAGATTGTTCTTTAGTGCAATCTTCAGAGTGTTCTTTAGTGCAATCTTTAGAGTGTTCTTTAGTGCAATCTTCAGAGTGTTCTTTAGTGCAATCTTTAGAGTGTTCTTTAGTACAATCTTTAGAGTGTTCTTTAGTACAATCTTCAGATTTTTCTTTAGTGCAATCTTCAGAGTGTTCTTTAGTGCAATCTTTAGAGTGTTCTTTAGTACAATCTTTAGAGTGTTCTTTAGTACAATCACCAGAGTGTTCTTTAGTGCAATCTTTAGAGTGTTCTTTAGTACAATCTTTAGAGTGTTCTTTAGTACAATCTTCAGAGTGTTCTTTAGTGCAATCTTCAGAGTGTTCTTTAGTACAATCACCAGAGTGTTCTTTAGTACAATCACCAGAGTGTTCTTTAGTACAATCTTCAGAGTGTTCTTTAGTACAATCTTCAGAGTGTTCTTTAGTACAATCTTTAGAGTGTTCTTTAGTACAATCTTCAGAGTGTTCTTTAGTACAATCTTTAGAGTGTTCTTTAGTACAATCTTCAGAGTGTTCTTTAGTACAATCTTCAGAGTGTTCTTTAGTACAATCTTCAGAGTGTTCTTTAGTACAATCTTCAGAGTGTTCTTTAGTACAATCTTTAGAGTGTTCTTTAGTACAATCTTCAGAGTGTTCTTTAGTACAATCTTCAGAGTGTTCTTTAGTACAATCTTTAGAGTGTTCTTTAGTACACTATTCAGAGTGTTCTTTAGTGCAATCTTCAGAGTGTTCTTTAGTACAATCACCAGAGTGTTCTTTAGTACAATCACCAGAGTGTTCTTTAGTACAATCTTCAGAGTGTTCTTTAGTACAATCTTTAGAGTGTTCTTTAGTACAATCTTCAGAGTGTTCTTTAGTGCAATCTTCAGAGTGTTCTTTAGTACAATCACCAGAGTGTTCTTTAGTACAATCTTCAGAGTGTTCTTTAGTACAATCTTCAGAGTGTTCTTTAGTACAATCTTTAGAGTGTTCTTTAGTACAATCTTCAGAGTGTTCTTTAGTACAATCTTCAGAGTGTTCTTTAGTGCAATCTTCAGAGTGTTCTTTAGTACAATCTTTAGAGTGTTCTTTAGTACACTCTTCAGAGTGTTATTTAGTACAATCTTCGGAGTGTTATTTTGTACAATCTTCAGATTGTTCTTTAGTGCAATCTTTAGAGTGTTCTTTAGTACAATCACCAGAGTGTTCTTTAGTACAATCTTTAGAGTGTTCTTTAGTACAATCTTCAGAGTGTTCTTTAGTACAATCTTCAGAGTGTTCTTTAGTACAATCACCAGAGTGTTCTTTAGTACAATCTTCAGAGTGTTCTTTAGTACAATCTTCAGAGTGTTCTTTAGTACAATCTTTAGAGTGTTCTTTAGTACACTCTTCAGAGTGTTATTTAGTACAATCACCAGAGTGTTCTTTAGTACAATCTTCAGAGTGTTCTTTAGTACAATCTTCAGAGTGTTCTTTAGTACAATCTTCAGAGTGTTCTTTAGTACAATCTTCAGAGTGTTCTTTAGTACAATCTTCAGAGTGTTCTTTAGTACAATCTTCAGAGTGTTCTTTAGTACAATCTTCAGAGTGTTCTTTAGTACAATCTTCAGAGTGTTCTTTAGTACAATCTTCAGAGTGTTCTTTAGTGCGATATTCAGAGTGTTCTTTATCGCTCTAACTGCGGCATGTCGTAAATGTCCTTAATACAAGGTGTTATGTGCGGCTACACTTTCATTTTAAGTAAAAAATTAGAATTATCTCGTATTGCAGGGAAAAAAGAACTATATTAGCATTCTTTAGGTCAGAACGGTAGTGTTGGCTAGTGTTTGTCATAGATCCTATAGGTCAGATCGGTAGTGTTGGCTAGTGTGTGTCATAGATCCTATAGGTCAGATCGGTAGTGTTGGCTAGTGTTTGTCATAGATCCTATAGGTCAGATCGGTAGTGTTGGCTAGTGTTTGTCATAGATCCTATAGGTCAGATCGGTAGTGTTGGCTAGTGTTTGTCATAGATCCTTTAGGTCAGATCGGTAGTGTTGGCTAGTGTGTGTCATAGATCCTTTAGGTCAGATCGGTAGTGTTGGCTAGTGTTTGTCATAGATCCTATAGGTCAGATCGGTAGTGTTGGCTAGTGTTTGTCATAGATCCTTTAGGTCAGATTGGTAGTGTTGGCTAGTGTGTGTCATAGATCATGCCCAGAAGCCTTAGATGCCAATTGTCTTCAGGAATATTAGAACTTTGAAAGTTGATTTATATATATGTATATATATATATATATATATATATATATATATATATATATATATATATATATAATATATATATATATATATATATATTTATTATATACCTGTAATTGTTTGCAGTCCAGCACCGCGGAGATCCCGTGAGACTTAGTGTTGAATGAAGAAACTATCAGGTAATACTGACCCTGACATCTAGTGTTGAACAGACTATCAGGTGGTACTGACCCAGAGATACAAGCCATGCCAGATTGGCCAGTTCAACTAGGAAATTCGCTCACATTAGTTGTCTTCTCTTGGTGTTTGTATCTGTGCGCTTGTCTCTGTCCATGTGTATCTGTGTGGTTTTGTCTCTGTCCATGTGTATCTGTGTGCGTTTGTCTCTGCCCATGTGTATCTGTGTGCGTTTGTCTCTGTCCATGTGTATCTGTGTGCGTGTGTCTCTGTCCATGTGTATTTGTGTGCGTTTGTCTCTGCCCATGTGTATTTGTGTGCGTGTGTCTCTGTCCATGTGTATCTGTGTGCGTGTGTCTCTGTCCATGTGTATTTGTGTGCGTTTGTCTCTGTCCATGTGTATCTGTGTGCGTGTGTCTCTGTCCATGTGTATCTGTGTGCGTGTGTCTCTGTCCATGTGTGTCTGTGTGCGTATCTCCAGGTGGGAGATAAGTCTTATCAGACCTCACCTTCCGATACAAGATATCTTTCATTGTACGGATACTTTCTTAGCCTTTAGCTTGACGCGGGAGTTACCCCATCTTGTCACTCTTCAGTTAACGTGGGTTCAACTAATGGCGGAGGTTTACATCCTGTGCTGACGTGGCTAAATGACGTCAGGTGTTCTAACAAGAGAGTAAACAAAAACCTTGTCACTGGTTGTTTCTCATTATCCAACAAAGAGTTCACTCTCTGAACATTATATGGGATGGGAAAGGGCTGAGGTGGTGTCGATCAGAACAAGCAAGGAGCGGTCACTCTGGTCACTGAGGTGGTGTCGACCAGAACAAGCTAGGAGCGGTCACTCTGGTCACTGAGGTGGTGTCGACCAGAACAAGCTAGGAGCGGTCACTCTGGTCACTGAGGTGGTGTCGACCAGAACAAGCTAGGAGCGGTCACTCTGGTCACTGAGGTGGTGTCGACCTGAACAAGCCAGGCGCGGTCACTCTGGTCACTGAGGTGGTGTCGACCAGAACAAGCCAGGCGCGGTCACTCTGGTCACTGAGGTGGTGTCGACCAGAACAAGCCAGGCGCGGTCACTCTGGTCACTCATACGTTATGTCCTGATTTACTCTTTTGTTAAATTTTTTACAGAATGACACACGTAAATAAATAGAAAATTTAGTCACATATTGTTGGCAATAATTTACCGTATTTACTCACATATAAGCCGTCTTCGCATATAAGCCTACCCCCTAAAACTGCTTTACAATGACCAGTTTTTGCAAAAACCCGCATATAAGCTTACCATACAATTGTCTAATTTTACTCCATATTTTTGGTTCATAGAAATTTGGTACTGTAAAGATCTAATATGCTTACTTTTCTGTTACATACCAGTTTGTTTACATTTTGGAATGACACAAAAACGTGTTCTGCTCTTTCCACATTATTTTCTATAATAATATCCGAACCTCCGCTCATAAGATGTTCACAACTGATGAGTAACGAAGTATATATTTAGAAAAAATATATCCATTTTAGTGTCCATTTTGCATGATTTGATTATAGTATTTTATAGTTCTAAACTCGGCTTACATGCTAGTATATACGGTAACAGAAAACGTGAAGAAAGGAAATGTGTAGTATACATATTGTAAGTTAGTTGATTTGTACTTTCATAAATGCTTTATTGATCGACACATTAACGAAGGTAAATTAGAAAAAAATAGTGTAACTAATATAAATAAACAAGGTTGCTCTGGGGCGCCTACAGTGCCCACTTTTTTCGAAAGCCCAAGTAACTTACGTGAATGTTATTGCATGCGTTCGAATCAGTGTGTCCGACAACCAAACAATTGGTATGTGAATGTTCGAATCAGTGTGTCCGACAACCAAACAATTGGTATGTGAATGTTCGAATCAGTGTGTCCGACAACCAAACAATTGGTATGTGAATGTTCGAATCAGTGTGTCCGACAACCAAACATTGGTATGTGAATGTTCGAATCAGTGTGTCCGACAACAAACAATTGGTATGTGAATGTTCGAATCAGTGTGTCCGACAACCAACAATTGGTATGTGAATGTTCGAATCAGTGTGTCCGACAACAAACAATTGGTATGTGAATGTTCGAATCAGTGTGTCCGACAACCAAACAATTGGTATGTGAATGTTCGAATCAGTGTGTCCGACAACAAACAATTGGTATGTGAATGTTCGAATCAGTGTGTCCGACAACCAAACAATTGGTATGTGAATGTTCGAATCAGTGTGTCCGACAACCAAAAATTGGTATGTGAATGTTCGAATCAGTGTGTCCGACAACCAAACATTGGTATGTGAATGTTCGAATCAGTGTGTCCGACAACCAAACAATTGGTATGTGAATGTTCGAATCAGTGTGTCCGACAACCAAACATTGGTATGTGAATGTTCGAATCAGTGTGTCCGACAACAAACAATTGGTATGTGAATGTTCGAATCAGTGTGTCCGACAACCAAACATTGGTATGTGAATGTTCGAATCAGTGTGTCCGACAACAAACAATTGGTATGTGAATGTTCGAATCAGTGTGTCCGACAACCAAAAATTGGTATGTGAATGTTCGAATCAGTGTGTCCGACAACCAAACATTGGTATGTGAATGTTCGAATCAGTGTGTCCGACAACCAAACATTGGTATGTGAATGTTCGAATCAGTGTGTCCGACAACAAACAATTGGTATGTGAATGTTCGAATCAGTGTGTCCGACAACCAAAAATTGGTATGTGAATGTTCGAATCAGTGTGTCCGACAACCAAAAATTGGTATGTGAATGTTCGAATCAGTGTGTCCGACAACCAAAAATTGGTATGTGAATGTTCGAATCAGTGTGTCTGACAACAAACAATTGGTATGTGAATGTTCGAATCAGTGTGTCCGACAACCAAAAATTGGTATGTGAATGTTCGAATCAGTGTGGCCGACAACAAACAATTGGTATGTGAATGTTCGAATCAGTGTGTCCGACAACCAAAAATTGGTATGTGAATGTTCGAATCAGTGTGTCCGACAACAAACAATTGGTATGTGAATGTTCGAATCAGTGTGTCCGACAACCAAAAATTGGTATGTGAATGTTCGAATCAGTGTGTCCGACAACCAAAAATTGGTATGTGAATGTTCGAATCAGTGTGTCCGACAACCAAAAATTGGTATGTGAATGTTCGAATCAGTGTGTCCGACAACCAAAAGTTGGTATGTGAATGTTCGAATCAGTGTGTCCGACAACCAAAAATTGGTATGTGAATGTTCGAATCAGTGTGTCCGACAACCAAAAATTGGTATGTGAATGTTCGAATCAGTGTGTCCGACAACCAAAAATTGGTATGTGAATGTTCGAATCAGTGTGTCCGACAACCAAAAATTGGTATGTGAATGAGTTCAATAAAAAGAATGAATTATTAAATTTTAATTCATAGAATGATTTATTTTTCACAAAATTTCTCTATATACAACATTTCAAGTAAAGAAACGATCACCAATACTATAAAAGCTCAGGTCAGAATTTCGAGAACGGGATAAGGCCACATAAGTTGGCCATGCGAGAACACCAATGTTTCAGCCAAACTATTAATGGCTCTTTTTATATCGTTCCCTTTTCCAAAATTAAAATATAAGCTCAAACAATGATGTCATATAATATTTTACGACGAGAAACACCATACGCTCTGTTAATCTCGAAACCAAAATGATTATGATTTTACGTCTATATTTTCAATTTAAAAAAATAAGAGTGATGTTCCTTAGCGTTACAGAATGAGTTTGGACTTTTATTATATTGATGTAAACTCAAATTTCTTTTGTGCTTTATCAAGATTTATGTTATTTTCTAGGTATATCATGAATCATTTATGGAAAATGTTACCTTTTTATCAAGAAATATTTTTGTTTATCTACTTATATCACTGTTTTATCTACTTATATCACTGTTTTATCTAATATACTACTGTTTTATCTAATATACTACTGTTTTATCTAATATACTACTGTTGTATCTAATATACTACTGTTTTATCTAATATACTACTGTTTTATCTAATATACTACTGTTTTATCTAATATACTACTGTTTTATCTAATATACTACTGTTTTATCTAATATACTACTGTTTTATCTAATATACTACTGTTTTATCTAATATACTACTGTTTTATCTAATATACTACTGTTTTATCTAATATACTACTGTTTTATCTAATATACTACTGTTTTATCTAACAAATGTTATTTTTTACTGGCTGGAAATCTGAAACCCCGTACCCGGATACGCATCTGACGAAGTATAACATTGGATCAAAAGTGGCCGCCATTCAATGTCAATAATGGTACTCTCCAACCCAGACTCATTACAATAACAACACGTCATACCCTCCAATCAAGAGCTCTTATGGCGGCAATGTCTTGTGTCATTTCTGTCTTTGCTATTTTCTCTTGTTATTTTAGTCTCGCTTTCACGGCTTGGCCAAAGAAAGCACTTGTAGGATTCGAATACTTGGTCAGTACAGTCGTCATGACGACTTGAACATAGACAGAGCTTTTAGGATTCGAATACTTGGCCAGTACCTTACACTGAAATGTAGGATTCGAATACTTGGCCAGTACCATAGACTGAAATGTAGGATTCGAATACTTGGCCAGTACCATAGACTGAAATGTAGGATTCGAATACTTGGCTACTACAGTCACCATGAATAAATTATAATTATTGGTTAACTCAATAATTTGTGACTGTGACATTACTTGTTATAGGATTAATTCGCCCTTAAGGATGTTGCCTAACACACATCATAGTCTGGACACAGCTCTCTGGCCTTCAATGTCAGCAAAAGTTATCAGTACAAGTAGAACATGTCGTTTCCTGTGTTATTTCGTTTGTATCTATTTATCTACTTATCTATTTATCTTCTACTTGTTGACACTACGGACCGAGTCTTGATGATGGCATCACGTTTCATAATTTATTAGTTGATTGTATTGGTGCCATCAAATATTTCATCGATCGCTTCTGCTGTTCATTTGTCTCCTGTGTTACCTTGTCTACTGTGTTAGCATGTCTACTGTGTTACCTTGTCTACTGTGTTAGCATGTCTACTGTGTTACCTTGTCTATTGTGTTAACTTGTCTACTGTGTTACCTTGTCTATTGTGTTAACTTGTCTACTGTGTTACCTTGTGTTACCTTGTCTACTGTGTTACCTTGTGTTACCTTGTCTACTGTGTTACCTTGTGTTACCTTGTCTACTGTGTTACCTTGTGTTACCTTGTCTACTGTGTTACCTTGTGTTACCTTGTCTACTGTGTTACCTTGTGTTACCTTGTCTACTGTGTTACATTGTGTATTGTGTTACCTTGTCTACTGTGTTACCTCGTCTTTTGTGTTACCTCGTCTTTTCTGTTACCTTGTCTACTGTGTTACCTTATGTCAACTTATGTTTGTGTGTGACAAGTCACAGCGAATGGCAGAGTTGGAAGCCACTTGCCTGTAATTAAATCTACAGAACATGACCTTTCGCATTAGCCCCCTTGGTGGCTCTGACAGGCCAAACTCTGGTAGTTAGCTCTGACAGGCCAAACTCTTGTAGTTGGCTCTGACAGGCCAAACTCTTGTAGTTGGCTCTGACAAGCCACACTCTTGTAGTTGGCTCTGATAGGCCAAACTATTGTAGTTGGCTCTGACAGGCCAAACTCTTGTAGTTGGCTCTGACAGGCCAAACTCTTGTAGTTGGCTCTGACAGGCCAAACTCTTGTAGTTGGCTCTGACAGGCCAAACTCTTGTAGTTGGCTCTGACAGGCCAAACTCTTGTAGTTGGCTCTGATAGGCCAAACTATTGTAGTTGGCTCTGACAGGCCAAACTCTTGTAGTTGGCTCTGACAGGCCAAACTATTGTAGTTGGCTCTGACAGGCCAAATTCTTGTAGATGGCTCTGACAGGCCAAACTCTTGTAGTTGGCTCTGACAGGCCAAACTCTTGTAGTTGGCTCTGACAGGCCAAACTCTTGTAGTTGGCTCTGACAGGCCAAACTCTTGTAGTTGGCTCTGATAGGCCAAACTATTGTAGTTGGCTCTGACAGGCCAAACTCTTGTAGTTGGCTCTGACAGGCCAAACTATTGTAGTGGGCTCTGACAGGCCAAATTCTTGTAGATGGCTCTGACAGGCCAAACTCTTGTAGTTGGCTCTGACAGGCCGAACTCTTGTAGTTGGCTCTGACAGGCCAAACTCTTGTAGTTGGCTCTGACAGGCCAAACTCTTGTAGTTGGCTCTGACAGGCCAAACTCTTGTAGTTGGCTCTGACAGGCCAAACTCTTGTAGTTGGCTCTGACAGGCCAAACTCTTGTAGTTGGCTCTGACAGGCCAAACTCTTTGTCACTATAATTGGTTATACTTATTTAATATGTTACGTAACTTTCTTTTGTAGGCGTTCTCTCAATACATAATCTTGTACACAATAATCCACTGAAGAACTTGTTTCAATAAAACAACTTTAATATTTATACTTTGAACACAGAAATATAATTTGAGGTTATACAACGTGGAAATCCTGAGGCACACACACATTCCGTCCTTCCACTACGGAACTTCTCTGACAACTCCTCTCCCCAACCTCTTTAGCCAATGGGGACGACTCTTTCTTCCCGGGCTTTTGCTCACGTGACCTCTCTGTCATGCAATCACGCAAAACACTCATGATACACTGGTGATTCACTCATGATTCACATGTGACACTCTTGTAGTTGGCTCTGACAGGACAAACTCTTGTAGTTGGCTCTGACAGGCCAAACTATGGTAGACGCTTCATATCTAACACAATGGCTCTGACAGGCCAAACTATGGTAGACGCTTCATGTCTAACACAATGGCTGTGACAGGCCAAACTCTAGTAGATGCTTCATGTCTAACACAATGGCTGTTACAGGTCAAACTCTGTTAGATGCTTCATGTCTAACACAATGCCTGTGACAGGCCAAACTCTGTTAGTTGTTTCATGTGCACTGAAAGTCTGTAAGTATGACTCTGAAAAGAAAGAACAAACTTATGAGAAGTCAGAATGGTGTAAATTTGTTCAATCTACTATTGACATAAAACCAGGACGCAAACAACGTTTTGTCACCTGTAGGTGTGAATCAAGACTGTTAACTAACGTTCTCTGCAGATATTTGTCTTCTGTCAAAAATATCTCCACAGATGGAGAGAGTGACCGCAGACCTACTGATGTCTGATATATTTCGAGCCATTGTTCGTGCCTCCACGCTTGTCCAGTCCAAGATTCGTGGACATCTGTCAGGGCTCACTGCATGGAACGTTCGCTAATGTTGAAATATTATTCTCCCACCACACAACTAATTTGCATAGTCGTGTGGTAACTCCCTCTAGCGGGCAGTAAATTTCACTGCGTGGCTCATGAATTTTGTATGTGTGATAACTCCCATGTTTCTCTGGGTGGTTTATGGTTCTTGAATAAGTTCTGTCTTGTGACACAGGGAAATCAATTGGCATTTCATTGGTCAGATAAAATGTTAAGTGCACGTGCGCCAGTACTTCGCGTCTGCCATCGCACACTGGACGAGTTCCTCGAATGTCTGCTGGCTGAGACAATTTAATAAAAAATAAACTAAATAATAAAAATAAAAAAAACTAATAAAGCTTATGATGATATAATTTTATGATGACATAATTTTTATGATGACATAATTTTTATGATGATATAATTTTTATGATGACATAATTTTATGATGATATAATTTTTATGATGACATAATTTTATGATGATATAATTTTATGATGACATAATTTTTATGATGATATAATTTTTATGATGACATAATTTTTATGATGATATAATTTTTATGATGACATAATTTTTATGATGACATAATTTTTATGATGATATAATTTTTATGATGATATAATTTTTATGATGATATAATTTTTATGATGATATAATTTTTATGATGATATAATTTTTATGATGATATAATTTTTATGATGATATAATTTTTATGATGATATAATTTTTATGATGATATAATTTTTATGATGATATAATTTTTATGATGATATAATTTTTATGATGATATAATTTTTATGATGATATAATTTTTATGATGATATAATTTTTATGATGATATAATTTTTATGATGATATAATTTTTATGATGATATAATTTTTATGATGATATAATTTTTATGATGATATAATTTTTATGATGATATAATTTTTATGATGATATAATTTTTATGATGACATAATTTTTATGATGATATAATTTTTATGATGATATAATTTTTATGATGATATAATTTTTATGATGATATAATTTTTATGATGATATAATTTTTATGATGATATAATTTTTATGATGATATAATTTTTATGATGATATAATTTTTATGATGATATAATTTTTATGATGATATAATTTTTATGATGATATAATTTTTATGATGATATAATTTTTATGATGATATAATTTTTATGATGATATAATTTTTATGATGATATAATTTTTATGATGATATAATTTTTATGATGATATAATTTTTATGATGATATAATTTTTATGATGATATAATTTTTATGATGATATAATTTTTATGATGATATAATTTTTATGATGATATAATTTTTATGATGATATGATTTTTATGATGATATGATTTTTATGATGATATAATTTTTATGATGATATAATTTTTATGATGATATAATTTTTATGATGATATAATTTTTATGATGATATAATTTTTATGATGATATAATTTTTATGATGATATAATTTTATGTCTCTACCATCTCATGTAAACTCTTAGATAGGACTCCACACACCATCGTCTGCTGAGGCCGGAGTAGTACAACAAACTCTTAGATAGGACTCCACACACCATCGTCTGCTGAGGCCGGAGTAGTACAACAAACTCTTAGATAGGACTCCACACAACATCGTCTGCTGAGGCCGGAGTAGTACAACAAACTCTTAGATAGGACTCCACACAACATCGTCTGCTGAGGCCGGAGTAGTACAACAAACTCTTAGATAGGACTCCACACAACATCGTCTGCTGAGGCCGGAGTAGTACAACAAACTCTTAGATAGGACTCCACACAACATCGTCTGCTGAGGCCGGAGTAGTACAACAAACTCTTAGATAGGACTCCACACACCATCGTCTGCTGAGGCCGGAGTAGTACAACAAACTCTTAGATAGGACTCCACACACCATCGTCTGCTGAGGCCGGAGTAGTACAACAAACTCTTAGATAGGACTCCACACACCATCGTCTGCTGAGGCCGGAGTAGTACAACAAACTCTTAGATAGGACTCCACACACCATCGTCTGCTGAGGCCGGAGTAGTACAACAAACTCTTAGATAGGACTCCACACAACATCGTCTGCTGAGGCCGGAGTAGATACAATAACTTTCACTACTCCAAACACCTGATCATGACGTAATACTGATCGATCTCAGCTCTGTGTATGGACAAATTGCATGTTATTTTATTGATTTTTTGGAGAAGACGAATGGTCCGGGTAATTGTTCGTGATCGTATAATAAGAAAATATGCAAATCTTACCTCCATTGATTGCGTGGAAATTGTAGATATCTGACGTCAGATGTATCATCTTCGCCACGCGACGCATGAAACTTGGAATAATTGAAACGTGGGAGACAGATAAATCATGGGTCTGGATAGGGATAATAATACAAGTAAGGCAAACAGATCTGGATAGGAATAATAATACAAGTAAGCCAAACAGACCTGGATTGGGATAATAATACAAGTAAGCAAACAGATCTAGATTTGGATAATAATACAAGTAAGGCAAACAGATCTGGATTGGGATAATAATACAAGTAAGCCAAACAGATCTGGATTGGGATAATAATACAAGTAAGCAAACAGATCTAGATTTGGATAATAATACAAGTAAGGCAAACAGATCTGGATTGGCATAATAATATAAGTAAACCAAATATATCTGGATTGGGATAATAATATAAGTAAAGCAAATAGATCTGGATTGGGATAATAATATAAGTAAAGCAAATAGAGCCAAAACATTCTCATGACACAAATAGTGATGATGGTTATAGACGGCTATGTGAATAATTGGAAAATAACTTGGCAATTTAAATGTTTATAGCTAGAGTGCACGTCATTCCATTAGCAATGAGAACATTCAATAACTTAGTACTGTTAGAGTTCATTCCATTTGTTATACGTACATTCAATAACTTAGTACTGTTAGAGTTCATTCCATTTGTTATACGTACATTCAATAACTTAGTACTGTTAGAGTTCATTCCATTTGTTATACGTACATTCAATAACTTAGTACTGTTAGAGTTCATTCCATTTGTTATACGTACATTCAATAACTTAGTACTGTTAGAGTTCATTCCATTTGTTATACGTACATTCACTAACTTAGTACTGTTAGAGTTCATTCCATTTGTTATACGTACATTCAATAACTTAGTACTGTTAGAGTTCATTCCATTTGTTATACGTACATTCACTAACTTAGTACTGTTAGAGTTCATTCCATTTGCCATACGTGTACATTCAATAAAAATGGAAACACGCGCAAAGTCGTGAAAATGAATTTCTTTTAATTTTGGAACAAAAACCCGGAGACGACTCGTGAAAGATGTTTTATGTGCGACTGACTTAAAGATATTTTAGGTGCGACTGACTTAAAGATGTCTTAGGTGCGACTGACTTACAGTAAAATTAATTTGAAGATCTCACATTAACAGTGTTGACATTTAACCCGCATGGTTGATACGGTTGATTTCTTGTGTTCTTGCAGTCAGTGGCAACCCTTAAGTCTTGGGTCTATGTGGTGGCATGACGTAGCTATTTTACCTGCTTTTGAAGATGAAACAATTGAAATTCGATTGATATTGTTTGTGTGTTAAATGTTGACAAGTAAAATCGCAGGAATTCGCTACGATTATTGACAGTGTTCTATTGATGAACTAGAGCAGACTTGCCTGCCAACGGTTCTGGTGGTCAAATGTGACGCAGGTAGATGATGTATGATGTATGTTGTATGGTATGATGTATGTTGTATGATGTATGTTCGTGTTACAAACACAATCACAGACCAGCCATATCTGGGATAAAGAAGTTTATAAATATAATAATGTTACACCAGGTTACGACAACTCCATTAAGTCAGTGACGAAGTAAGATTACCCCCCCCCTTTTTTTTTACTACATCTCTCTGTTCAGAGTCAAAGAAAGATAATAAGGGTAGTTAAACATAGCCACAATTTTTGTTGATGCCAATTATTTTTTTTAAAGTTGACACGATCGTTACTCATTAATGTCAATTAGCAATGTCATAATGACATTTGACTTCGTTATCCATTATTGCAGCCCCCGTAAGAGATTTGCCCGGCCTGGTAAGTGGGCTTAGCCCGACGTGGGAGGTATGTGATGCTCGTAAGACGACTTACTGCAATGCCGAATTAATCTTTACTGGCGATAAATCAGGATGAGTAGCCCAATGGTTGAGACAGTGCTAAGACAGTGCTAAGACAGTGCTAAGACCCGAGTTATCTCAGGGTGTAGAGGTGGGATTCCAACAGAACGGCAACTGAACTAAAGATCTATGGGAGATAAAAACAAACAAATTGGGATGATAATGATAAAAATACTTATGAATTTCTGGGTTTTTAACGTCATAATCTTTGTCTGAAATAATCCACTTCTTTTGTTTTATATCTCTTGAACATGTCTCTAATTATTCTGCTTCTAATGGCGTTCTTTATTTTGTCCTCAAATTCTATATGTAACTGTTTTCTTCATTTTGAATACATTTTGTCCCCTGCGATGTCCTTGTTTTCCCGATGGTTCTTGCATGTGTTTGGTCAAACATCGTGAGGCGTGACATTGCAACTCGTTGACCTCTAGGATTGCACCTAGTTGACCTCTAGGATTGCACTTAGTTGACCTCTAGGATTGCACCTAGTTGACCTCTAGGATTGCACCTAGTTGACCTCTAGGATTGCACCCAGTTGACCTCTAGGATTGCACCTAGTTGACCTCTAGGATTGCACCTAGTTGACCTCTAGGATTGCACCTAGTTGACCTCTGGATTGCATCTAGTTGACCTCTAGTGCTTCACTAATTCCGAGAATGGTGAGCTTATAGCTCCTCATCTCAGCGGCTATTTGTGCAGCATTACCAGCCTCGTACATGGTGCGGACATTCCAAGCTCCAATGATGGTGGTAGTCCTGGTAGAGATGATGGTGGTAGTCCTGGGAGAGATGATGGTTGTCGGCCTAATAGCTTCCAGGTTTTGGCTTTCACTATTAGGTGTCATATTTTCCTCCTCAAGGAATCCATCCTCTCCCAGGACTGAAATGTCTTTTGCTACTTTTTTCGGTGTTTTTGTAACTATGTTTTTTTACGCGGCAAGGTTGTCGGCCTTGCGCACAACCACTTGGTGGGGTGGGGGTGTGGGGGGTTTGCCCCTCACAGCTCTATTAATTTGGTCTAAATCTGAGACTGAGTTCAATTCTCTCAATAGCTGTTCATCTACGTTCTAATGTTTCTATTTTTTTCAGAACTTTAAAGCAAGTTTTACGAATTAAGCAACAACAAAAAAGTAGATAACGTTATATACCACACACTGTTATTATCCGACTCATCTTCACTCAGGAGGATATCTTTTTAAATTTTAGTCTCACTGGTTGATCACTCTTGGAGCAAGACACACCAACACACTTGATAAATGACACAGACACACTTGATAAATGACACACAGAAACACTTAATAAATGACACAGACACACTTGATAAATGACACACAGAAACACTTAATAAATGACACAGACACACTTGATAAATGACACACAGAAAGACTTAATAAATGACACAGACACACTTGATAAATGACACACAGAAACACTTAATAAATGACACAGACACACTTGATAAATGACACACAGAAACACTTAATAAATGACACAGACACACTTGATAAATGACACAGTTGGATGATCACCCGTGATATCAACTAATATTTGTGTCAATATTTGTGTCAATATTTGTGTCAATATTTGTGTCAATATTTGTGCATCGTTCCATTTATTCCAGCTTTTAAGCACACATTTCGTTTTCTTTATATTTTCAGAGTCTAAAAGTCGCTATCGACAGGGCCCACTTTAATGTACAGACTTGCCAGCCAGATTTAAGGTAAGCCTCACAGATCCCCCTACCGCCCTCCACAATCCTAAACTCCACGCCCATGAAACTATAGGTGGATTTAAGAGACTCACAATGAAACAGAAATCAATAATTGATGACTTTGTAAAGTAAAATCACAATTGATACTTTTTTTTATTGAACCAATCATGTTATCCATATCCGGCATCTTTTAAGCGTCACTTGATGACGATTGTATCCATTGGTCGCCATAGCAACTCAGGGTCGTTTCACATGACGATTGTATCCATTCGTTACCATGGCGACTCAGGGTCGTTTCACATTTAAGTCTCATTTCATTGATTAGGTGTAAACTTCTCAAAATTTGAAGCAAAATCATGTGGTAAGGGATAATACAAGAGTGACTTCATCTGTCATATCAGTGACTTCATCTGTCATATCAGTGACTTCATCTGTCATATCAGTGACTTCATCTGTCATATCAGTGACGTCAATCTATGTCTTCCAGCTTGCCTACCCAGGACATGGTACCATCCTGCCTACCCAGGACATGGTACCATCCTGCCTACCCAGGACATGGTACCATCCTGCCTACCGAGGACATGGTACCATCCTGCCTACCCAGGACATGGTACCATCCTGCCTACCCAGGACATGGTACCATCCTGCCTACCCAGGACATGGTACCATCCTGCCTACCCAGGACATGGTACCATCCTGCCTACCCAGGACATGGTACCATCCTGCCTACCCAGGACATGGTACCATCCTGCCTACCGAGGACATGGTACCATCCTGCCTACCCAGGACATGGTACCATCCTGCCTACCCAGGACATGGTACCATCCTGCCTACCCAGGACGTGGTACCATCCTGCCTACCCAGGACATGGTACCATCCTGCCTACCCAGGACGTGGTACCATCCTGCCTACCCAGGACGTGGTACCATCCTGCCTACCCAGGACATGGTACCATCCTGCCTACCCAGGACATGGTACCATCCTGCCTACCCAGGACATGGTACCATCCTGCCTACCCAGGACATGGTACCATCCTGCCTACCCAGGACATGGTACCATCCTGCCTACCCAGGACATGGTACCATCCTGCCTACCCAGGACATGGTACCATCCTGCCTACCCAGGACATGGTACCATCCTGCCTACCCAGGACATGGTACCATCCTGCCTACCGAGGACGTGGTACCATCCTGCCTACCACCATCCCACTTATATACTCACACCATGTTAAGTGACCAGCCAGAAAAAGGGGAGACAATTTAGGCCCTTTCCCCAAACATCCAACTCGCGGTGACATTTGAGAGAGCACGTCTATTATCTCCCCCGTCCACGTCCTGTCCCAAATTTGCCCGATTAAATAATTTGCTCTAATAGTTCCTGGCCGCCCGCTCTGGTTGTATCTGCTCCAAAAATAAATTCTCTCACTGACACCACGGGAGGCCAAATAAAAATTACCCCCTCCCCCCACCCTGATGGAAATGATATTCCAAAATTTATGTTGTATAATCGGATACTTTGATGTTCACTCTATTTACTGTAAATGTTTGGATGTTAAGAGTATTTACTGTAAAGACTTTTATGAGCAGTGCAGTTGATATTGATCGTAAAATAAGTGTTTGATTAAACAATATTATTTTAACAACTCAGAAACTGGTTATCAAAAATTGTTATATACCAATATATACATGTATATATATATCCATCAGTTTTTATTTTAAGTTGAATGAATGAATTCAGGATGTGCAGTCACGTGATTAGAGGACAAAGTTGGTCTAAACATCGGCCATAAATAGGAATGAACTTCTAAGAAGGGATCGTTGACTCTGTTTAGCCCATTGATATTTTTGGCACCGGATCGGCTCTAGCATTATTTTCATTTGGATGATTTGGGCTTTACGTTGGATTTATCATAGAGCGCGTATGTCATATAATTATGTGGATTTCACTGTCATATAATTATGTGGATTTCACTGTCATATAATTATGTGGAGTTCACTATCATATAATAGTTCACTGTCATATAATTATGTGGAGTTCACTATCACATAATAGTTCACTGTCATATAATTATGTGGGGTTCACTATCATATAATAGTTCACTGTCATATAATTATGTGGAGTTCACTATCATATAATAGTTCACTGTCATATAATTATGTGGAGTTAACTATCATATAATTATGTGGAGTTTACTATCATATAATTATGTGGGGTTCACTATCATATAATAGTTCACTATCATATAATTATGTGGAGTTAACTATCATATAATTATGTGGAGTTTACTATCATATAATTATGTGGGGTTCACTATCATATAATAGTTCACTGTCATATAATTATGTGGAGTTCACTATCATATAATAGTTCACTGTCATATAATTATGTGGAGTTAACTATCATATAATTATGTGGAGTTTACTATCATATAATTATGTGGGGTTCACTATCATATAATAGTTCACTGTCATATAATTATGTGGAGTTCACTATCACATAATAGTTCACTGTCATATAATTATGTGGTGTTCACTGTCATATAATAGTTCACTGTCATATAATTATGGGGCGTTCTCTGTGTCAGACGAAGAAATAGTTTTCATTTATCCCACCACTTCCTACTGAGCTCTGTGCATCGTCAGTTGTGACATAACGCGCTGCGCATTGATTTGTTTTAGGGCGGTGCTGCGGCATACGTTGCCCTGATGATATAATTGGGATTATTTTGTGTTGCATATCAAGGCTGGAAGTGCCTGGGGTTTACCTGCTGTCACTGATGATTTCAGCTATTTGATAATGGGCGTCAGAGAGTCATTTCTCTACAAATACAGGCCAATGACGTTATCACCCAGTCTCATGTTATAATGGGCGTCAGAGAGTCATTTCTCTACAAATATAGGATGATGACGTCATCGTTAGATTTCATTTTATCGTCAGAGAGTCATGTCACTACAAATAAAGGATAATGACTTCATCACATTTTATGAGGCACCATGACTTAATGGGACGGAAGGCATAGGGGATTCCCATCTCCTTGTAATGACGTGTTTCACGCATGGATATAAATTATAATCATTGTACTGAATATAAGAGAAACATCCTGGGACAAACTTTGATGACTTCATCCTCGGACCAACCTTCAATGACATCATTGGTTACGTCATGTTGGGTCAAGATGGTAATTTAAAAAAAATATATTTTTAAAGAATAAGACTTTTAAAGTTTAATCATAAACCAAGGACACTACTTGGTTGCGTTGAAAATTTTGTATTTTGTTTAACTAAATTTTCAGTTGCCTTTGTGAATTTGTGTTAAATGAACATATCTCACCTTCAGCTGATTGCGACATAAGTCACGTGTCTTTGACCAACCAGTGGATACAACTCCAGGACCTACGCTCAACGTTTCCTTAACTAACTATGCCACTTTTTGTATAATTCATATCATATTCGCCATTCAGACTAAATCTACCAGAGTTTAAAATATTCGAGCTCTATTAATTTCTCTGATTGATTTGATTGATTTTTGGTGATGTTGCGGTAAGGGAGAGAAACAATTTATGTGCACGTGTTCAGTTATTATTTGGTTATTGATGCCACGTCAACAAGAGATGTTTGATATTTGCACAGAGATCTCCCAGACAGTTCAAACGTCAACATGAGATGTTTGATATTTGCACAGAGATCTCTCAGACAGTTCAAACGTCAACATGAGATGTTTGATATTTGCACAGAGATCTCTCACACAGTTCAAACGTCAACATGAAATGTTTGATATTTGCACAGAGATCTCTCACACAGTTCAAACGTCAACATGAAATGTTTGATATTTGCACAGAGATCTCTCAGACAGTTCAAACGTCAACATGAAATGTTTGATATTTGCACAGAGATCTCTCAGACAGTTCAAACGTCAACATGAAATGTTTGATATTTGCACAGAGATCTCTCACACAGTTCAAACGTCAACATGAAATGTTTGATATTTGCACAGAGATCTCTCAGACAGTTCAAACGTCAACATGAAATGTTTGATATTTGCACAGAGATCTCTCAGACAGTTCAAACGTCAACATGAAATGTTTGATATTTGCACAGAGATCTCTCACACAGTTCAAACGTCAACATGAAATGTTTGATATTTGCACAGAGATCTCTCAGACAGTTCAAACGTCAACATGAAATGTTTGATATTTGCACAGAGATCTCTCACACAGTTCAAACGTCAACATGAAATGTTTGATGTTTGCACAGAGATCTCTCACACAGTTCAAACGTCAACATGAAATGTTTGATATTTGCACAGAGATCTCTCACACAGTTCAAACGTCAACATGAAATGTTTGATATTTGCACAGAGATCTCTCACACAGTTCAAACGTCAACATGAAATGTTTGATATTTGCACAGAGATCTCTCAGACAGTTCAAACGTCAACATGAAATGTTTGATATTTGCACAGAGATCTCTCACACAGTTCAAACGTCAACATGAAATGTTTGATATTTGCACAGAGATCTCTCAGACAGTTCAAACGTCAACATGAAATGTTTGATATTTGCACAGAGATCTCTCAGACAGTTCAAGAAACCAAATCTCGTTCATCGGTAGGAAGTTGAATGGCGATCACTTTTAGTGATAACAAATCATCTTGGTGTTAATTCAAGGCCCATTAACTCTCGCCTTGGGCCGTTAAGTCTCACCGAATCACGCCCCGTGGGTTATCTTCCCCTGACTGCCTTGTGTCTTTGAAAGCACATTCGATCCTTACTTTCATTTTTAGTATGGTATTGTTTTGAAGAACTTAGAGCAAGTAGACGCGTACACACACATACGCATGCATGCACACATACACATGCATGCACACATACACAAACATATATAATAGCAGTATGATTGAAGTGGACATCCAACAATATCCTATGTGTGTTTTGGGACGAGTTTCTTTAAATGAGCGTCATTCCTGAAGTAATAAAACATAAGCTCCAACAACATCTCCTATATTTCTTGTGTGTCCCCTCTTCCATGTAAAGCGCTGTGAGCCTGGTTCCTTGCTGGGATACAGCGCTATATAAATTATTAATTATTATTTTTATTATTATTATTACTATAATGTGGTCCCTCCTCCCTGTATAATGTGGTCCATCCTCCCTTTAAATCGTTCCTCCTCCCTGTGTAATATTGTTCCTCCTTGTTGTATAATGTGGTCCCTAGTCCCTGTATAATGTGGTCCCTCCTCCCTGTATAATGTGGTCCCTAGTCCCTGTATAATGTGGTCTCTAGTCCCTGTATAATGTGGTCCCTCCTCCCTGTATAATGTGGTCTCTAGTCCCTGTATAATGTGGTCCCTCCTCCCTGTATAATGTGGTCTCTAGTCCCTATATAATGTGGTCTCTAGTCCCTGTATAATGTGGTCTCTAGTCCCTGTATAATGTGGTCCCTCCCTGTATAATGTGGACTCTAGTCCCTGTATAATGTGGTCTCTAGTCCCTGTATAATGTGGTCCCTCCTCCCTGTATAATGTGGTCTCTAGTCCCTGTATAATGTGGTCTCTAGTCCCTGTATAATGTGGTCTCTAGTCCCTGTATAATGTGGTCTCTAGTCCCTGTTTAATGTGGTCTCTAGTCCCTTTATAATGTGGTCCCTAGTCCCTGTATAATGTGGTCCCTAGTCCCTGTATAATGTGGTCTCTAGTCCCTGTATAATGTGGTCCCTAGTCCCTGTATAATGTGGTCCCTAGTCCCTGTATAATGTGGTCCCTAGTCCCTGTATAGTGTGGTCTCTAGTCCCTGTATAATGTGGTCCCTAGTCCCTGTATAATGTGGTCCCTAGTCCCTGTATAATGTGGTCCCTAGTCCCTGTATAATGTGGTCTCTATTCCCTGTATAATGTGGTCTCTAGTCCCTGTATAATGTGGTCCCTCCTCCCTGTATAATGTGGTCTCTAGTCCCTGTATAATGGGGTTCCTCCTCCACGTGTAATGTGTTCCCTCCTCCCTGTGTAATATGTTCCCTCCTCCCTGTGTTGCATGCCTTCTACTCACGTAGCGGACACCATTTCTTCTGTGTACTGGCTGAAACATTCATGGGCCAGGTGAGAATAGTTTGATTGACAATATATTTGTTGTTTTCAATTGGACTTTCTAACGGGACAATTTTTTATTTTTCGTGGCAAGGACGTAAAAGAGAGTATTGATATACCCACAGTCGTAGATCAACTACCAGTCATGGGGTATATAGCTACTCATTGGTATAGAGTATAGACTTTACTAAACTTGACTCAAGCCACGGGTTCAAATTTAAAATCAATTTAATTCATGAACTTGAAAATACAAATGTGTAACAGGCAGAGTAACATGAGAGAATTATACTTGTAAGATGTTGTTGTTGTTGTTGTTGTTGTTGTTGTTTTTAAAAGAGTTGGTTTCAACAGTGAATTTGTTTCATCACTTTTAGTCTCAAGGTCAAAGATGATCAGTTTTAATGTCCAGCAATTGTGAACTCATTATCTCAGAGTTCTGCTTGTGGCTAAACTTTTGATGTTCTTGCTATCTTGATAAATACAACATATAATTCAATTTAACATCGCACCTATTCTAACACTGTTGTAATGTTAGTGGCACTTTCCAGTGTCCAGAAGAACATGTTCCAGGGCATCATTTCTTTTGCAGCATTGTTGGGACACATCACGATATAAGGTGGGGCATTGTCAATATGTGACAGCATCTCCATGTAATCAACTGTCAATTTGTGACAGTAGCTCCATGTAATCAACTGTCAACTTGTGACAGTAGCTCCATGTAATCAACTGTCAACTTGTGACAACAGCTCCATGTAATCAACTGTCAACTTGTGACAGTAGCTCCTTGTAATCAACTGTCAACTTGTGACAGTAGCTCCATGTAATCAACTGTCAACTTGTGACAGCAGCTCCATGTAATCTCAACTGTCAACTTGTGACAGTAGACTCCCAGAACCAATTGTAATGCAACCATGACGTGTTTATGTGATGATGATTGCTGACTGAAGCGTGTTTGGCACGGTTGCTACTGGCAACCGACGTTTTTAAAATGTTGAAAAGCACACGATGACCTGTGGATAGAAGTGATAGAAACTAGGAGATGACCCGTGGATAGAAGTGATAGAAACTAGGAGATGACCCGTGGATAGAAGTGATAGAAACTAGGAGATGACCCGTGGATAGAAGTGATAGAAACTAGGAGATGACCTGTGGATAGAAGTGATAGAAACTAGGAGATGACCCGTGGATAGAAGTGATAGAAACTAGGAGATGACCTGTGGATAGAAGTGATAGAAACTAGGAGATGACCTGTGGATAGAAGTGGTAGAAACTAGGAGATGACCTGTGGATAGAAGTGATAGAAACTAGGAGATGACCTGTGGATAGAAGTGATAGAAACTAGGAGATGACCTGTGGATAGAAGTGATAGAAACTAGGAGATGACCTGTGGATAGAAGTGATAGAAACTAGGAGATGACCTGTGGATAGAAGTGATAGAAACTAGGACCACGAGGGTCGTACGCTAATAAGTAGACACCCAGGTCAGATGAGAAATATTGAGATTGTTTAAAACCAACATCCCGTAGTGAGCACGCACGACAGAATCCACAGATAATGTAAACACGAGAGGCGCTTAAATACTGACACGATCCTTAGACGGTTGTAAACTAAAATAGACACGACATTTCCTGATGCAGTCATGCGAAAAGTTGTTGGTGAGAGCGATGGACTGCTGAATAGAGTTATTGTATTTTGGTGCTTGGCAACTGGCTATTCAATATTTTGTAGAGTTTGTTAAAATTTATTTTCTTTCTGTTTATATGAGGGGTGGTGTCGGGTAGACATGGGCCGTAATCACGGACATAACGGACATTGTTACATGACGGACATTGTTACATGACGGACATTGTTACATGACGGACATTGCTACATGACGGACATTGCTACATGACGGACATTGCTACATGACAGACATTGTTACATGACGGACATTACTACATGACGGACATTGCTACATGACGGACATTGTTACATGATGGACATTGCTACATGACGGACATTGCTACATGACGGACATTGCTACATGACGGACATTGCTATATGTACTATTTAAGGATGATCTGATAAGGAAAATGATTTACAGTACGAGCTGACAGATGTCAATTTACAGTATGAGCTGACAGATGTCAATTTACAGTATGAGCTGACAGATGTCAATTGACAGTATGAGCTGACAGATGTCAATTGACAGTATGAGCTGACAGATGTCAATTTACAGTAGGAGCTGACAGATGTCAATTTACAGTATGAGCTGACAGATGTCAATTTACAATAGGAGCTGACAGATGTCAATTTACAGTATGAGCTGACAGATGTCAATTTACAGTATGAGCTGACAGATGTCAATTTACAGTATGAGCTGACAGATGTCAATTTACAGTATGAGCTGACAGATGTCAATTTACAGTATGAGCTGACAGATGTCAATTTACAGTATGAGTTGACAGATGCCAATTGAAAGTATGAGCTGACAGATGTCAATTTACAGTAGGAGCTGACAGATGTCAATTTACAGTATGAGCTGACAGATGTCAATTTACAGTATGAGCTGACAGATGTCAATTTACAGTATGAGATGACAGATGTCAATTTACAGTATGAGCTGACATATGTCAATTTACAATATGAGATGACAGATGTCAATTTACAGTATGAGCTGACAGATGCCAATTGAAAGTATGAGCTGACAGATGTCAATTTACAGTATGAGATGACAGATGTCAATTTACAGTATGAGCTGACAGATGCCAATTGAAAGTATTAGCTGACACATGCCAATTGACAATAAGAGCTGACAGATTTCAATTTACAGTACGAGCTGACAGATGTCAATTGACAGTACGAGCTGACAGATGTCAATTTACAGTACCAGCTGACAGATGCCAATTGCCATTGGATATGCTGAACATTCCTTAAAAGTAAGAAAATGAGAATTTCAAAAATGTTGTGTAACTTGATATTCTACAACAGAATCACTTAAATTATGCCAAAATATTTATCGTGGCCTTAATCACCCCCTTTCCTCTCCCTATAATCACCCCCTTTCCTCTGCCTATAATCACACCCTTTCCTCTCCCTATAATCACACCCTTTCCTCTCCCTATAATCATACCCTTTCCTCTCCCTATAATCACACCCTTTCCTCTCCCTATAATCACACCCTTTCCTCTCCCTATAATCACATCATTTCCTCTGCCTATTTTGCACAGGATAAGACTCGAAGAAAATGATAAGGAAGAAAGAGATTATATCAAGACAAAGCATCAAATCTAGAATTGTCTTCCCCTGTGTTTCCCGCTTACTCCCCTTGAAACCATAAAAACAAAGATCATTGGGTATTTATATATTCTTAGATTTCATTTTCGTTCCTTCGCTCCCTGTTGTTTAATGGATGGCCGGAGAATTCTCATCTATTAAATACGTCACAGAATGTATAATAGAATGTAGAACCAGACGTCAGGCAATCTCCTGGGGCATGCAGCATACGTTTTGTTAGACTCCAGCTTTGCATAGTAGATTTGATTGCTGTCCCCATACAGCAGCCGACAAGAACTCACAGCGTCCTGATAGTTGATAGACTGCCGCCATCAAAAGTAAGAAAATAATAGATACAGTGACGTCAGGACCCAGGGGTCTCACACGCTGAATAATGCAGGGCTTTCTTTTAACCTGAGTTTTGTCGACCTTTCGGAGCCACATAGTCTTGGCTGGAGAGTCGAAAACTTTCACTTCACCTCATTAACGTTATTGTCGATAACGATTGGACCAATAAATGTTTGTATAGCTGGTTGGTTGGTTGGTTGGTTGATATTTCAATCAGCTCATTTACTGTAAAGTTAAATTAAGTTTGTGACTTTTTCAACATTTGTTTGAATCCCATCGAGAAAATCACAGACCCCCCCCCCTCACATACACAAGTATACATGATAAGCCATTCGTTTTTTAATCGAAAAGAAAGCGCCGCCCCTGAATTTCGTAACTCTGTTCAAATGCAGCATTTCATGGTGGTTGTTTTCCCTTGAACCCCATGCAGCTGTTTGACCTTGTATTCAAGACGTTTTCATTTACCTACCTCACCCCCCCCCCACCCCGATGATGAACTCGATACCAACTCCAGCTCTCAAGCTCCGGTAGAAGATTATTGGGAAGACAACTCCTAAATTATTTACCGCAAATGTCAAAAGCAAGTTAGACGCCGACACATAAAACTAACTGGTTAATCTTTGATTGAAGTCATGGCAGTGCTTATTTAAATCGTACTCTTTTCATGAAGTCTCGAATTTCTCAGATGAAACGTTTAGAATTGCCCATTAAATTTTCTGGAATCAAAGATTTGGTAACAGCACCGTGACATCATCACTTTAGCTTGTGGAATGTTTTCATTTTTGTGTTGTCTTTCCATCCCTAAAACATTGTCTGGATGGGGTGAATGTCTGTCTATAGCCATGCTTTGACCACTTCTGGACTGTGGCAACTGTCTTTGACCAAGCTTGACCACTCTGGACTGTTGCAACTATCAATGACCAGGCTTGACCACCCTGGACTGTGGCAACTATCTATGACCACGCTTGACCACCCTGGACTGTGGCAACTATCTATGACCACGCTTGACCACCCTGGACTGTGGCAACTATCTATGACCACGCTTGACCACCCTGGACTGTGACAATTATCTATGACCACGCTTGACCACCATGGACTGTGGCAACTATCTATGACCACGCTTGACCACTCTGGACATTGGCAACTATCTATCACCAGGCTTGACCACTATGGGCTGTGGCAACTATCTATCACCAGGCTTGACCACTAAGGGCTGTAGCAACTATCTATGACCACGCTTGACCACTATGGGCTGTGGCAACTATCTATCACCAGGCTTGACCACTCTGGACTGTGGCAACTATCTATCACCAGCCTTGACCACTATGGGCTGTGGCAACTATCTATGACCACGCTTGACCACCCTGCATGACCACGCTTGACCACCCTGGACTGTGACAATTATCTATGACCACGCTTAAACACCCTGGACTGTGACAATTATCTATGACCACGCTTGACCACTCTGGACTGTGGCAGCTGTCTATGACCAGGCTTGACCACTCTGGACTGTGGCAACTATCTATGACCACTCTGGACTGTGGCAACTATCTATGACCAGGCTGTAACCACCATGGACTGTGGCAACTATCTATGACCAGGCTGTAACCACCATGGACTGTGGCAACTATCTCTGACCACGCTTGACCACTCGGGACTGTGGCAACTATCTATGACCACGCTTGACCACCCTGGACTGTGGCAACTATCTATGACCAGGCTTGACCACCCTGGACTGTGGCAACTATCTATGACCAGGCTTGACCACTCTGGACTGTGGCAACTATCTATGACCACGCTTGACCACCCTGGACTGTGGCAACTATCTATGACCAGGCTTGACCACCCTGGACTGTGGCAACTATCTATGACCACACTTGACCACTCTGGACTGTGGCAACTATCTATGACCACACTTGACCACTCTGGACTGTGGCAACTGTCTATGACCAGGCTTGACCACTCTGGACTGTGGCAACTGTCTATGACCAGGCTTGACCACTCTGGACTGTGGTAACTATCTATGACCAGGCTGTAACCACCATAAATCCACTCATAGTAATTCACCTTTTAGATTTCTTATCTGTATTGTAGATTGCTTTCATCTGTCCACTTTTTAGCTCAAGTGGGAAGTATTTGTTGACATGACTGTATTACTTGGATCAGTCATGGGCAACATTTCTGAACGAAAGTCACCACAATGGGTCACAAACTGTTAAAGACCTGCACCTATAAAATGTCAGCCTGATTGATGCTTTTGAATTTGTTGCATGGGCTGTACAGAAAAATGCCGTGGGCCCCATGTGGTCCGCAGGCCTTGGTTTAACATCCCTTGATTCAGACGAAGAGAACAAATGTGTGTGTATGGAGTTCACGAGATAGTTTATCCGATGTATATTGTTGTGGTGCTTCACCCCCCCCCATTCCTTTAACACAATCCACTGAGCCATCTTGTAATTGATGTGGCCATCTTCAACGGTGTTAAATCATCTCTCATAGATCGATCGATATTGTGTTGGTTATTCAGTCTGTGTATTTTGCAAGGCATCGTTTGTTTCTCTGGTACCCTCCTCCTATTCACAACCCACCAGAAATTAACGCCTATGGAAGGCCCCTCCCTGGTATTCGTACCCCACCAGAAATTAACGCCTATGGAAGGTATTGATCTCCTCTCCCTCCTGTCAGCCCGTAAACTACACCAGGAGCAGACCCTACAACCTCTAGCTGCCACGTTAATCCTCACATGTGAGAGGACTTTTGTACCGTGTATGTAAGAACAAGATTGACACGATTTATTGACTTGAATGCTTGGTGGAGAAAACAAGCTGTTACCCGCTAATAGATCTGTTATTTAGATTAGCTAATAGATCTGTTATTTAGATTAGCCACGTTGGATTCTCTAAGCTAACAAATTACAAAGAAGAGATATAAAGAAGAAATAACCTAGAAAAGATTACATAGAATAAAATTTTCCTCTCCTAGCGTTTCCTTCTCTGAAACAAATTCTCGCTGCTTTGGAAAAAAAAATCGGACAAGTTCACCTGCTAATCTTCAAGTTACAAAACGTCCAGCCCGTCTTTGACCCTGCATGTCGGTTACACAATTGTTACCTAATTTCCACGTAAAATGTCACTAAAAATTCATAATTTACTGGAAAATGTTTTCATGTGCTTGGAACGTCTCCTAAACATCTGTACCGTTTCATTGTTTCACTTATATTTCCTGTACATGTCTTTTCTTTCCTTTGTCTTTGAAAATATCTCTAATTTCTTCCCACAGTTTCTAACACCCTTCCATCACTATCCTTGCTCCCAACGCCCTCCAGGCAGGGTAAGCCACCACCACACCCCCCAGCCATCCAACCACCCAACCCCCACTCCAGGAGCTCTGAATGTGATAACAACAATCCCCACACACCAGGAGCTCTGAATGTGATAACGACAATCCCCACACACCAGGAGCTCTGAATGTGATAACGACAATCCCCACACACCAGGAGCTCTGAATGTGATAACGACAATCCCCACACACCAGGAGCTCTGAATGTGATAAGGACAATCCCCACACACCAGGAGCTCTGAATGTGATAACGACAATCCCCACACACCAGGAGCTCTGAATGTGATAACGACAATCCCCACACACCAGGAGCTCTGAATGTGATAACGACAATCCCCACACAACAGGAGCTCTGAATGTGATAACGACAATCCCCACACACCAGGAGCTCTGAATGTGATAAGGACAATCCCCACACACCAGGAGCTCTGAATGTGATAACAACAATCTCCACACACCAGGAGCTCTGAATGTGATAAGGACAATCCCCACACACCAGGAGCTCTGAATGTGATAACGACAATCCCCACACACCAGGAGCTCTGAATGTGATAACGACAATCCCCACACACCAGGAGCTCTGAATGTGATAACGACAATCCCCACACACCAGGAGCTCTGAATGTGATAACGACAATCCCCACATACCAGGAGCTCTGAATGTGATAAGGACAATCCCCACACACCAGGAGCTCTGAATGTGATAAGGACAATCCCCACACACCAGGAGCTCTGAATGTGATAACAACAATCTCCACACACCAGGAGCTCTGAATGTGATAACGACAATCCCCACACACCAGGAGCTCTGAATGTGATAAGGACAATCTCCACACACCAGGAGCTCTGAATGTGATAAGGACAATCCCCACACACCAGGAGCTCTGAATGTGATAAGGACAATCCCCAAACACCAGGAGCTCTGAATGTGATAAGGACAATCCCCACACACCAGGAGCTCTGAATGTGATAACGACAATCCCCACACACCAGGAGCTCTGAATGTGATAAGGACAATCCCCACACACCAGGAGCTCTGAATGTGATAAGGACAATCCCCACATACCAGGAGCTCTGAATGTGATAAGGACAATCCCCACACACCAGGATCTCTGAATGTGATAAGGACAATCCCCACACACCAGGAGCTCTGAATGTGATAAGGACAATCCCCACACACCAGGAGCTCTGAATGGGATAACGACAATCCCCACACACCAGGAGCTCTGAATGTGATAAGGACAATCCCCACACACCAGGAGCTCTGAATGTGATAAGGACAATCCCCCACACACCAGGAGCTCTGAATGTGATAAGGACAATCCCCACACACCAGGAGCTCTGAATGTGATAAGGACAATCCCCACACACCAGGAGCTCTGAATGTGATAAGGACAATCCCCACACACCAAGAGCTCTGAATGTGATAAGGACAATCCCCACACACTAGGAGCTCTGAATGTGATAAGGACAACCCCACACACCAGGAGCTCTGAATGTGATAAGGACAATCCCCACACACCAGGAGCTCTGAATGTGATAACGACAATCCCCACACACCAGGAGCTCTGAATGTGATAAGGACAATCCCCACACACCAGGAGCTCTGAATGTGATAAGGACAATCCCCCACACACCAGGAGCTCTGAATGTGATAAGGACAATCCCCACACACCAGGAGCTCTGAATGTGATAAGGACAATCCCCACACACCAGGAGCTCTGAATGTGATAAGGACAATCCCCACACACCAAGAGCTCTGAATGTGATAAGGACAATCCCCACACACTAGGAGCTCTGAATGTGATAAGGACAACCCCACACACCAGGAGCTCTGAATGTGATAAGGATAATCCCCACACACCAGGAGCTCTGAATGTGATAAGGACAATCCCCACACACCAGGAGCTCTGAATGTGATAAGGACAATCCCCAAACACCAGGAGCTCTGAATGTGATAAGGACAATCCCCACACACCAGGAGCTCTGAATGTGATAAGGACAATCCCCACACACCAGGAGCTCTGAATGTGATAAGGACAATCCCCACACACCAGGAGCTCTGAATGTGATAAGGACAATCCCCACACACCAGGAGCTATGAGTGTGATAACGACAATCCCCACACACCAGGAGCTCTGAATGTGATAACGACAATCCCCACACACCAGGAGCTCTGAATGTGATAAGGACAATCCCCACACACCAGGAGCTCTGAATGTGATAACGACTCTCCCCACGCAGCTGGTCGCTCAGAGATCAATATTTGCACTTTTCCGGCTCGTCGTGTGCCTCGCTTTGTTTCACTCCTGGCCCCATGCGCAGAGGTTGATGATAAAAGTTTTATGTTACAAATTTTATTTTCGCATCAAGTAGTTACAGCATCTCAAGGGACGCCACTGCTCCCATGACAGACTTATCGGCCCTGGCGAGGCCATTGTACATCTCCGGGCCCCTCCCCGCATGCAGGCATCTCTCTCAAAGAGCGGGTCCGAAGGTTAATCTAATGGAGCCATGCCTATTTGTATAGCGAGTCGAAACTGTTTTTGTTGCGTCTTATCATCGAACGAATCAGTTCCTTCTCCGTAACACAGTTCTTCACTCTGGTGCGCACACTGGCGGAACTAATGGTGCGCATGGTTTCGATAAACTAGCTGTGAAGTTCACTCCGTCTTGACATTCGCTAGTCAAGTATTGGATTTGAAGAATTGGATTATGTTTTTTTAAACGCTTTGAAATAAGATCAACCAGAATAACGATATGATCATTTAAATTGTTGGATTCAGTTGGAGGTCACAGTGATCTTTGCCGTCCCCACCCCCAAGTAAACACGTGGCCATAATACACGACCGTCTATAGTCTATAACAACATAGCGATTTGTCTAATGGTAGCCACTGTAGGAATTTTTCATGTGATCACTGGTAGTTTTATCCAGTATTTCATTTCAAGTCTCCATTTCATGTCATTTCTCATGTTATCTTGAACATCATCACATGACATTACAGCTCTGGCATTGCACAATTTTACAACAAACAAACAAGACATCACCAGATCACAACCCTGGTATAGCACAATCTCCCAACGAAATATCATACTCATGAATTATGACACATATACATAATCTCCTGGCAACAGAGAGATATCGTCTGCATTAACGAATGAGTGTAGCTATTCATTTATTTGGGTGTTTGTGAGACTGTACGTAGCGTGATCTTTGGTAAAGGTCATTGAATACACGAACTTATGGCAGCGTACTCGGACATCTACTAACTGCTAATAACTGTCTTTGTCGATTTCATCTCTGAAACCGATTCGTGACGATTGGCGTAGATGAGAAATAAGATGAACGGGTCAAGATGATTGATGTGGGTTTACTTTCGTTTTGACAATGTACTTTGGGGGAAAACCTTCAAACAACAAGATGAGATAAAAGTCAGTTTTATATCTGATGGATGGTATGGCTCAACATGATGGATGGTATGGCTCAGCATGATGGATGGTATGGCCCAGCATGATGGATGGTATGGCTCAACATGACATTGAGCAATTACTCCTTCTCATCAAACAAATAAATTTGTATGATTGGATCAAATCTCTTAAAGATTTTAGCAGCTTGCATGCGATTCTTATCGTTAAGCCATTTGACCCCTGGTCACATCTGGTCGCTCATGGTGTCACCCCTACCCCAAAGACCTCCTCCGAGTCTGCCAGTGCCAAATAACGGGAACATACAGACTTTTACACTTTGGTGTCATCCCTGGTGATGGTGTCACCCCTTGTGATGGTGTCACCCCTTGTGATGGTGTCACCCCTTGTGATGGTGTCACCCCTTGTGATGGTGTCACCCCTTGTGATGGTGTCACCCCTTGTGATGGTGTCACCCCTTGTGATTGTGTCACCCCTGGTGATGGTGTCACCCCTGGTGATGGTGTCACCCCTTGTGGTGGTGTCACCCCTTGTGATGGTGTCACCCCTGGTGATGGTGTCACCCCTTGTGGTGGTGTCACCCCTTGTGATGGTGTCACCCCTTGTGATGGTGTCACCCCTTGTGGTGTTGTCACCCTGTGCGGTCCGCACACCTAACGCCCTTGGCCGCCAATTTCGGTTCGTTCAGTTAACATGCTGATTGTTTCGATTGCATTAACTTGAGTAGAACAGCATACAACCAAGTCAATGATCTAGACTTGAGTAGAACAACATACAACCAAGTCAATGATCTAGACTTGAGTAGAACAACATACAACCAAGTCAATGATCTAGACTTGAGTAGAACAACATACAACCAAGTCAATGATCTAGACTTGAGTAGAACAACATACAACCAAGTCAATGATCTAGACTTGAGTAGAACAACATACAACCAAGTCATTGATCTAGATTTTCAAATACAATTAGATTTAAACTCCTATTAATTTCATATCTCACGATATCTACTCCATGTTGACTAAGTCAAACATTTACAACATTAAATAGAACAATACAACAAATAATATAGAAACTAAACTTGTATGCAATATTCCAGTTCAATATTTTCCTTCTGATACACAGTTGTGTTTTTACTTGGTCTATAATTATTAGCTTCAAATTAAATAATAACTCAAATCTATTCCGGTTAAAGTTTCTTTGTTGTACTATTCGTCAGATATTGTTGTTACATTTCCGACTCCACCTAAAAGTGTCCTCCACTCCACTAACGCGTCACATCGACAGCTCCAGGAGGAATGTTTTAAAACTCAGTAATCCATTACTCATGCCGGTCTAAGGGGACCACAGGGACCACAACTTCCCTTTCTTGGTATTGCCCCTGAAAGTGGTCTCCCTTCAGCTCTGCTCATGCAAGCTGGCAGGTCACGTGTCAATACGTCACACTTGACGCCAGCTGAAATCCGAGCTTTACCTGGCTCGGCTGAAAGCTTCATTTAAAATTCTTCCCTTAAAATGCTCCAGAGTTGTGGCCTTTAGCCCCAAGAGGGCGTAACTTTAAGCCTTCGGGGGTGATAACATCCCTTGCGATAACATCCCTTGTGATAACATCCCTTGTGATAACATCCCTTGTGATAACATCCCTTGCGATAACATCCCTTGCGATAACATCCCTTGCGATAACATCCCTTGCGATAACATCCCTTGCGATAACATCCCTTGTGATAACATCCCTTGTGATAACATCCCTTGTGATAACATCCCTTGTGATAACATCCCTTGCGATAACATCCCTTGCGATAACATCCCTTGCGATAACATCCCTTGCGATAACATCCCTTGCGATAACATCCCTTGCGATAACATCCCTTGCGATAACATCCCTTGCGATAACATCCCTTGCGATAACATCCCTTGCGATAACATCCCTTGCGATAACATCCCTTGCGATAACATCCCTTGCGATAACATCCCTTGCGATAACATCCCTTGCGATAACATCCCTTGCGATAACATCCCTTGCGATAACATCCCTTGTGATAACATCCCTTGTGATTACATCCCTTGTGATAACATCCCTTGTGATAACATCCCTTGTGATAACATCCCTTGTGATAACATCCCTTGTGATAACATCCCTTGTGATAACATCCCTTGTGATAACATCCCTTGTGATAACTTCCCTTGTGATAACATCCCTTGTGATAACACCCCTTGTGCAAACGGCTATTTAGGATTGATGTTAAGAAAAATAAAATAAACATTTTAAAAATCATCAAAAAAATCAATAATCAAAGATTAATTTTATTATTAAAATTTTATTATTAAGATTTATTTTTAAAATGTAGAATTATTTACTACTTCTCTCTTCCAAGGTAGTAAAACTAATATTTTAAAAAAAAACTTAATTTTATAAACTTGCCTTCTCGTGTCTCCGTTTTTCCATGCAAATACAAGGCAAAAATTGGAAATTGAAATTTCCCAAGCTATAAACTGTATTATTAGCTTGAAATATTTCCATAATTAAATATTTTTGGTGACAAAAGATGTTGATAAAAAATAATTCAAATGATTACTTTTAATTTTAAATAGTTTAATTGAATTGATTTTACCATTTCGTTTAATTTGTAATGGTAGTTGCTCTACCTGGGAAAACTTTATAAAAATAAATTTCACAATTTACCGCCACTAGTCCCCCTCGAAGATGTCAAGCAATATTGATTTGTGGTGATACTCCACACAATGTATGTGTGTCTGCAAGGAATCTGTTACCTACAATAAACTACTTTGTTCATGAGACATGACTCGCCAGTGGTCAAATGACGCAAGTCCTTAATCTGAAGGTAATTAAACATGACTCGCCAGTGGTCAAATGAGGCAAGTTCTAAATCCGAATGTAGTTAAACATGACTCACCAGTGGTCAAATGAGGCAGGTTCTAAATCTGAACGTAGTTAAACATAACTCGCCAGTGGTCAAATGAGGCAAGTTCTTAATCTGAAGGTAGTTAAATTTAGTTAATGCAAGAGGAAACATTCATTCATGATCGAAAGCGATTGGACCTGCAGCTGGAACCTTGAAGGTTTGTTTGGTAGCAACTCTCTTAAGTCATACATAACAGAGTAAAATTGATGATTATAAATATGAGAAATCGATTTCAGTATTTAGTTATGATTGGGAATTGGTGAAATTTAATTGCAAGCCACCGACTAGACAAAACTTTAAAGTAGAGAAGGAAATAAGACAATTGTTTAAAAGCCCACAATTTCCAAACTGACTAAGTAAAGTTGATGTTGTTAGTCGTAACAGATTAAGAATCATTGTGTCTGTGAGACATCGGCTACGCTTTGAGTGAGTGGTTGTAGCAGTTTATGATTTGCCGTTAAAGTGATGTTTCACGTCACTTGGTAGCCCGGATGTACAAATATTTCATAGGAGAACACCTTCTACCCACCGACACCTTAGGTGTTGACTCGCTGATAGCACACCAGGAGACAACAATGTCAGCCCACATTTCTTGGAGTGGCCGGGGGTCCTGGGAGTAACTGGGAAACGTTGCGTCTCTCAGGGGAGATCACCCCCCCTGTCAAATAGAGCTCCGGGTGTGAGACAAGGGCAATGAATGGTACCAGCTGATGCTGCCAGCACTTGTCACACTAAAAGTCGTGCCGCTGGGAGCCCGCTGGAAGTGCGCAGCTAGAAGCGATAGTCACAGGCGTAGGCGTACTCTCTATCTCCAACACGGCTGTTTAGGTCTCTATCTTCAACACGGCTGTTTAGGTCTCTACCTCTGACACGGCTATTTAAGTCTCCAGCCTCAGGCACGGCTGTTTAGGTCTCTAGCTCCAGGCACGGCTGTTTAGGTCTTTAGCTCCAGGCACGGCTGTTTAGGTCTTTAGCTCCAGGCACGGCTGTTTAGGTCTTTAGCTCCAGGCACGGCTGTTTAGGTCTCTAGCTCCAGGCACGGCTGTTTAAGTCTCCAGCCTCAGGCACGGCTGTTTAAGTCTCCAGCCTCAGGCACGGCTGTTTAGGTCTCTAGCTCCAGGCACGGCTGTTTAAGTCTCCAGCCTCAGGCACGGCTGTTTAGGTCTCTAGCTCCAGGCACGGCTGTTTAGGTCTTTAGCTCCAGGCACGGCTGTTTAGGTCTTTAGCTCCAGGCACGGCTGTTTAGGTCTTTAGCTCCAGGCACGGCTGTTTAGGTCTCTAGCTCCAGGCACGGCTGTTTAAGTCTCCAGCCTCAGGCACGGCTGTTTAGGTCTCTAGCTCCAGGCACGGCTGTTTAGGTCTTTAGCTCCAGGCACGGCTGTTTAGGTCTTTAGCTCCAGGCACGGCTGTTTAGGTCTTTAGCTCCAGGCACGGCTGTTTAGGTCTTTAGCTCCAGGCACGGCTGTTTAGGTCTCTAGCTCCAGGCACGGCTGTTTAAGTCTCCAGCCTCAGGCACGGCTGTTTAGGTCTCTAGCTCCAGGCACGGCTGTTTAGGTCTTTAGCTCCAGGCACGGCTGTTTAGGTCTTTAGCTCCAGGCACGGCTGTTTAGGTCTCTACCTCTGACACGGCTGTTTAGATCTCTAGCTTTGACACGGCTGTTTAGGTCTTTAGCTCCAGGCACGGCTGTTAGGTCTTTAGCCCCAGGCACGGCTGTTTATGTCTTTAGCTCCAGTCACGGCTGTTTAGGTCTCTACCTCTGACACGGCTGTTTAAGTCTCTAGCTCCAGGCACGGCTGTTTAGGTCTTTAGCTCCAGGCACGACTGTTTAGGTCTTTAGCTCCAGGCACGGCTGATTAGGTCTTTAGCTCCAGGCACGGTTGTTTACGTTCTACCTCTAATACGGCTGTTTAGATCTCTACCTCTGACACGGCTGTTTAGATCTCTAGCTTTGACACGGCTGTTTAGATCTCGACCTCTGACACGGCTGTTTAGATCTCGACCTCTGACACGGCTGTTTAGATCTCGACCTCTGACACGGCTGTTTAGATCTCGACCTCTGACACGGCTGTTTAGATCTCTACCTCTGACACGGCTGTTTAGATCTCTACCTCTGACACGGCTGATTAGGTTTCTTGCTCCTTCACGGCTATTTAGACCTCTAGTTTCTGATGATGTATTGTAGCACGCATTTAATTCAGTTAACGAAGCAGAAAACTGCGATGGGGGGGGGAGGAGGGGGGTCCTCATCAATATCCTGATCAGGTCATGGTTCAATGATTCCACAGTTGGTAAGTTATGGGCAATTAATCAGATTGACATAGTTTCGTTTAAATGAAATTTTCGAAATGTTTGAATTTGTGGCATTTGTAAATTAGAGCAATAGAAAAGTGTTGACCTGTGGTGATAGAGACACGATATGTTCACCAGTTTAGCGGTTGATTGTTCTAAATATAGATCGAGGGTGGGGTGGCTAATGGTGTTGGAGATCGAAACTTGTGACTTAGTTTCTAAATGGCGGAGAGTTGAGTGAAGTGATGCGTCGTGATAAGGGGAGGCCACCTCACTTGATTAGACGACAATATATCACTAAAAAAAGGGAGTTAATCTGACTAATCAATAAATTTTGTATCATGGGAAAAAGGGGGGGGGGCGTCCAGCATATATGACAAAACATGGCAAACACCCTCTAACTACAACAACGCCATTAATGGCTTATGAGAGCTCTGGTCTAGACCAGGTGGTTTCAGCCCCCCCCCCACTACCCCACATGCACTTTAAGAAACAGCTGGAGGCAGTGTCATGATTTGCGGGGAGACTAAGAAATTCTGAGTTATCTGCTCTTTTTTAATCATCACTTGATTTGTGTGGTAGGGTGGGGCTCATGATTAACTGGTGGGGAGGGGGGGCATCAGAAATATCTGTGAGTTAGTTTGAGTGCGTTGAGAGCCCATTTCTAGCACAATAGTTGACGAGGACATGTTATGTACATCTATCACATTGTCTAATGAGTTATTGTTTTTAAAGATAATGAAACAAAAAATGTATTGATGTTTCTTAAGTTATACACCCGGAGTCTTGACCTCATGAACCCGGAGTTTTAGCCTGTAGAGTCCATATTGAAATATGTCCTAGCTGCGAGATGGTCAGATTGTGAGCGGCACCACGGGGCCCAGCAGACGTCAGTAAGTAGGACAAGATCCCAGCAGACATCAGTAAGTAGGACAAGATCCCAGCAGACGTCAGTAAGTAGGACAAGATCCCAGCAGACATCAGTAAGTAGGACAAGGCCCAGCAGACGTCAGTAAGTAGGACAAGATCCCATCAGGCGTCAGTAAGTAGGACAAGATCCCAGCAGACGTCAGTAAGTAGGACAAGATCCCAGCAGACGTAAGTAAGTAGGACAAGATCCCAGCAGACGTCAGTCAGTAGGACAAGATCCCAGCAGACGTCAGTAAGTAGGACAAGATCCCAGCAGACGTCAGTAAGTAGGACAAGATTGGGAGTCATCTCATTATGTACGGGCCGACGCCTGCCAGTCGTACTCACTCCGTGGAGAGAAAGGAAATAAAGAAAAACATTGATACAACCCAGGCTAACAACCCAGGCGTGGTGCGTGGTGGCGTGGTGGTCGTGTGAGAGTTATTCCTGGCGGACACTTTTCACTCGCCATTATGATAATGTGCAATCACCTCACGGCCAGGGGCCACAACTCCGGCTTACAGAGACCGAGTACCGGAACTTTTGGCTACTATCAAAAGTGACTTGAGTATCTACAAGTTCTGTAAAGTTTAATGTTACCCAGCAGTTTTGATGTAACAAGAAGCAAAGTACGAAGAAGACGAATATAAATTATAGATATGGAACTCCTCTAATTGAAGAGCTTAGTGCTAACAGCACTTTTTAAGTCACAAATTACGCATTTTGAAATAATCAATTTTCAATTTATTTTTTGCCTCTTTGACTATTGCATTTTCATTTGTTAGACTGTTAAAAAATTGGACCTAGTTACGTGGTATTGTTTTCAGCTTTATACAGCAGATAGGTCTAAACTAGATGTTATATGTTCACTGTTTACATTGAATTCGACACAAATGTGACTTAGGGGCCGTCAATAAAGTACGTCACGCTCCAGAGGGGGAAGGGGGTGTAAAAAAGTATGACAGTTTGTGACAGGTTCCGGCCATGTGTGAAGTCACGCTGTTTTATATTAAATTTTGATTATTTTGTTAATTAAAAACAAAATGTTTGTTAAAAAGTGTGACGTACTTTGGGGGGGGGGTTGTCCGAGATGTGTGACAGGGGGAGGGAGGAGTTAAAAATGGTCAAAAATAGCGTTACGTACTTTATGGATGGCCCCTTAAGTATTTTTAGCACTAGGGTCTTCGATTGGAATATCATTCCGTTTGACAATTCGTTGATACTTTTTACGTTTTGTGAAAAAAACAACAAACAAAATAGCAAGAATAAAAAAAATATTTCGCTTTAAAATTATGACGTAGGGAATTACAGTACGCCAATATTGAAGTAGTATAAGGCTTTAGTCAGATTTCCTCCAATGTAGATAACTTCAATGTTTACTCTAAGGGAAGCCATCATCACTCGCACAACCCCCCCCCCTCCCCTCTCTCTTTCTTGGTTTGACCCATTTCATTAGTTTATTTCCTTGTCTATTATGTTTTGGACTCTTCCATCTCGTTCTGACACGAGGGAATTGTGGGTGAGTGTGGTGGGAGGTAATCATCTCGTTATTAGGTTATGGGCCTTTGTTTGGTTTCAGGTCAAACCTAGAAATAAACATGGAATTGTGCGTGGTTACATACAGTACCAGTAGGAGTGACAGTTTTAGTGTGACAACTGTCATTTAGGTATTCCGGTTGTTTGATATTTGATTTTATTGAATGACAGAACAGATTGTTGTTACCTTAGGACACATTCATTACGTCATTCTTCATTGTTTAGCAGTTCTGAGTTTATATTGATATCTGTTTTTTCTTGAGCTCATAAGAATACTGGGACGGTGTCACGTGACAGACACCACATGGACCAATAAAGACAGCAAGTCATGTCAGACAGACTTAGAGACCAGGCACTACATGGACCAATGAAGACAGCAAGTCATGTCAGACAGACTTAACCAGACACTACATGGACCAATGAAGACAGCAAGTCATGTCAGACAGACTTAACCAGACACTACATGGACCAATGAAGACAGCAAGTCATGTCAGACAGACTTAGAGACCTTTCACTTGAAGAACTATTTCAATAACAATTCTCGAGTGAAACTAAACATTAAAAAATGAAGGGATTATCACATAATTTTAATCACAGATACCAAATGGCGAATTCTTTCCCTGAAAGTCAGGACCCAACGATTTACAATTTCTCTGCTGAATCAGACGGTATATAAATATAAATGTACCAACAGGGGCAGACAAATCTAAATGATTATTCTGAGAGGGTGAGTTTATGTTTATGGATGACCTTTATGGTGTTTTGAATATCGTGCAAATTTAAATGGTCAATTGCAGTCTTCTTATATATGTAGTTATTTATTTATGCGCATAAAATGACTTGTGCAATGCAATCAAAATGTATTGTCATCTTTGAAATAATGTTTCTTTATAGGATCTAACAGACCACACCTACCACACCCCCTCCCACTCACTTCATTTAAAAGTAGACCGTTCCCTTTTTGTGCAGGTATAAAAACATAATTCGCGCCATTATAGAGACGGGTGTACATTTAGAGAATAGTGTTTATGCGTCGTTGATTGTGGATCCTTTTGGTATAGTTTACTTGACAGAAACTACAGCTGATGAATTGGATTGGTTCAAGGATTTTTAAACAATTAAGAATTTGTTGTCAAATGAAAAAAAAATCTTCCTTATTACTTTATTTGGAGATATTCCAGCCTTCAGTTTGAGAACTATGCTAATACTCTATTATGACATTTTTGGATTCCCTGATGTCTATTATGTTAGAGGGATTACATTTGATGACGATTTCTCCAAGATACATGCTCATTCTTCACAATACATTAGACTCCACATACTTGTTCTCATTTCTCCAAGATACATGCTCATTCTTCACAATACATTAGACTCCACATACTTGTTCTCATTTCTCCAAGATACATGCTCATTCTTCACAATACATTAGACTCCACATACTTGTTCTCATTTCTCCAAGATACATGCTCATTCTTCACAATACATTAGACTCCACATACTTGTTCTCATTTCTCCAAGATACATGCTCATTCTTCACAATACATTAGACTCCACATACTTGTTCTCATTTCTCCAAGATACATGCTCATTCTTCACAATACATTAGACTCCACATACTTGTTCTTATTTCACCGATCCACTAACAGAAAGAATTATTTGAACCGATCACCTATTTTGTTTTAAATAATTTGCTGCCTTTAGCCAAAATAAATAGTTCAACATAATCCTATTTATTTTAAAATGAATGACCATGTCCTCCTTTTATTGCGCCAACCTGGGGCGCCAATCTGATAATCAAGTGGTGCACTTTCCTCCATATTTCATCAGCGCCCCCATGTGCACTAATTCTGTGGACGTGTCTTCCATTTGGAAAGTTTCCCGTCTTTCCAAGTGTGAGGCAAATTGTTTTTTTTTGTTTTTTTTTGGGGGGAGGGGACATGTCAGACATTTTAATACTGAGTTTTTAGGATACCAGAAGAAAACAATTATTTCTGTGTTTCCAAGGCTTCAACTAGTGACCAAGCTCTTTTTATAGCTTTCTTCTGAGTGGATATACACAAATAATTCGGAAATGAAGACATGGATAAACAATTACAGACAAGAAGTATGAACTTACTTACTTACTTAGTAATATATTTTCCGTAAAAATCCACAGGTTTCAAATGAACTGAAGTAACCGAAACACTGAATGAATGGGGCCCATTCTTACAATCCATGGGGCCCATTCTTACAATCCATGGGGCCCATTCTTACAATCCATGGGGCCCATTCTTACAATCCATGGGGCCCATTCTTACAATCCATGGGGCCCATTCTTACAATCCATGGGGCCCATTCTTACAATCCATGGGGCCCATTCTTACAATCCTTCCTGATTTACCTCTAACAGTTCAACTGATTCTTTTGTTATTCTTTCCCATCTTCAACAGCATTTATTAATTCATTACCAGCGGAATCATTTCTCAGCACTGAAAGAACTTACTCTCTAATCTCATTGGGATTCTCTCCCTTTCGCTTCGTAAACCGATTAGAAAGCTTTCTCACAAAAACTGGTCTCCACGCGAGAACTCATAACACTTTATAGAACACACACACACACACACACATATAAACACACAAACATTAGTACTGGCATTCTATAAGCGAGCAATACCCATTATATGATCTCAATGGAAAATAGATTAATAAAACGATTTGGTACGTTAGTTAAATATAGATTAAACCAAATATTGTACGTAACTGTAGAATCTATTTTCCAATTGTGGTTTGAACGGTAACTTTTGATCCTTCCTTCCTCTTCTTATATCCTGTATTTTTGTTAAGTAATTGGTCCCATCATTCTATTTTTCGTCTCCTGGGGGGGGGTCATTGCTTAGGTAATTACTATTTTATCATGGTATTACATTATAACATTATAACATTATAACAGTATAACATTATAACATTATAACAGTATAACATTATAACAGTATAACATTATAACAGTATAACACTATAACATTATAACAGTATAACATTATAACAGTATAACATTATAACATTATAACAGTATAACATTATAACAGTATAACATTATAACATTATAACAGTATAACATTATAACAGTATAACATTATAACAGTATAACATTATAACAGTATAACATTATAACATTATAACATTATAACAGTATAACATTATAACAGTATAACATTATAACATTATAACAGTATAACATTATAACAGTATAACATTATAACATTATAACAGTATAACATTATAACATTATAACATTATAACAGTATAACATTATAACAGTATAACATTATAACATTATAACAGTATAACATTATAACAGTATAACATTATAACAGTATAACATTATAACAGTATAACATTATAACAGTATAACATTATAACAGTATAACATTATAACATTATAACAGTATAACATTATAACATTATAACAGTATAAAAGTATAACATTATATAATTTAATTTTAATACTTGTGTTCGTGTATTTGTACTGATGAAGGAATGATCCGAAACGTTTACTTGTGTATTAGACTATAAATAAAAATTTAATTTATTGTTTTGATCACACTTTTCATTTGTGTATCTTGTAGTTTATCACAGCCCTATCACAGTCCTATCACAGCCCTATCACAGCCCTATCACAGCCCTATCACAGTCCTATCACAGCCCTATCACAGTCCTATCACAGCCCTATCACAGCCCTATCACAGCCCTATCACAGCACTCATCACAGCCCTATCACAGCCCTATCACAGCCCTATCACAGCACTCATCACAGCCCTATCACAGTCCTATCACAGTCCTATCACAGCCCTATCACAGCCCTATCACAGTCCTATCACATTCCTATCACAGCCCTATCACAGCCCTATCACAGTCCTATCACATCCCTATCACAGCCCTGTCACAGCCCTATCACAGTCCTATCACAGTCCTACCACAGCCCTATCACAGCCCTATCACAGCACTCATCACAGCCCTATCACAGTCCTATCACAGCCCTATCACAGTCCTATCACAGTCCTATCACAGCCCTATCACAGTCCTATCATAGCCCCATCACAGCCCTATCACAGTCCTATCACAGCCCTATCACAGCCCTATCACAGCCCTATTCTATATGATACAATAGACACATGCAATAATAATATGAACACATCTAAATTTATATTCAAAACTTCAACGTCTTCTTTACCAAATGAAAATTTAGTCTCACTATTTCTGTCTATTATGGTCACTGCCAAATATTTTCCATTACATTGCTGTAACTTGTATATTCCATTACATAGCTGTAACTTGTATATTCCATTACATAGCTGTAACTTGTATATTCCATTACATAGCTGTAACTTGTATATTTCATTGCATTCCTGTTCTTTCTTTATATCCTTTGATTGCCGCAGCTCTAACAAACCAGAACAGCTGCAGCTATTACACCCCCCCCCACACACACACATACAGCAGACGATAGCACCACCAATAACAAGCTGCCAGACCGATATCACGTGACCCATTCTAACAGATGCAGTACAAATAAAATCCTGAGGAACGGATGATAACCCTATTGAATGAAATACTTGACGGAAGAGTTATCTATTTATTATTGTTACTGTTCTCATCCTCCAGGAAAGGTGTGTGGTAATCTTGGTGGAAAACTCAACAAGTTTTGATGCAGCCAATAATAGAAAAGTGCGCAGTTAGAATGCAATCCACAATCCTAAAAATAGCTCGCTATCCAAACCAAAAAGGAATTTGTATCATACATCTGTTCATCATGTTACACAATGACACCTATAAGAGAGTTTGTATCATACATCTGTTCATCATGTTACACAATGACACCTATAAGAGAGTTTGTATCATACATCTGTTCATCATGTTACACAGTGACACCTGTAAGAGAGTTTGTATCATACATCTGTTCATCATGTTACACAGTGACACCTATAAGAGAGTTTGTATCATACATCTGTTCATCATGTAACACAATGACACCTATAAGAGAGTTTGTATCATACATCTGTTCATCATGTTACACAGTGACACCTATAAGAGAGTTTGTATCATACATCTGTTCATCATGTTACACAGTGACACCTATAAGAGAGTTTGTATCATACATCTGTTCATCATGTTACACAATGACACCTATAAGAGAGTTTGTATCATACATCTGTTCATCATGTTACACAATGACACCTATAGCAGGGATGGGATATATCATACATTTATACATTAACTGTCAGCAGCTGTTAAATGGCAAAGAAAAAACATACCGTATATACTCGTTCGCAAGCCGACCTTTTTTGGACAAAATCTAGGGGGAAAAGTTGGAGGGTCGGCTTACGAGCGGGTCATTAACGTATTTGTGCGTGTATATTGAATATCGGTGCTATTATTGACTTAATATTGTAGATCATCAAGGTCCTTGTCTACATTCTACAAGATTCGACTGCTCTAACAGAAGCTATAATATATTATTAAACATCTGTACTTACCTTATTTAATCATTTTATTTATTTTTGTGAATGTTTTAATAAATTGTTTGACAAATTTTGTTTTCAAAAACGAATTTTAATGTACGCGCTTTCGTCACTGTTTACCAAAGAATTTTTTTTTAAATACCGGTAACTCTTGCCTAACAAAGAGTGCAAAGACAAAGATGGGCAGTACAAAGTAAACATTCATAATGACCGATTTAGCTTGTAGTTTTAAAAAAAAATTGTACCATTTTGTTTAAGCTGTCCAATTATTTTTGGGGGTCGGCTTGCGAGCGGGTTATACACTTTTGAAACTTTTCTCTTCCAAAAGTGTGTGAGGGGGGGGGGAGAGGTCGGCTTATCAACGAACGGGCTATAGAACCAGTATATACGGTAATTATCTAGCCTGAAATTTAAAATTTAATAAATTAAAAAAAAATTAAAGTACATTAATTTCAATTAAAATGTAAAAATGCAAAACTAGACATAAACCATGGATAAGCGTAGGACGCAATAATCTTCATTACACAAGGAGCCTCTATAGTAGATAAGATATAAGAAGAAAATGGGAAAAAAATGAAAATCTAAATTTTCTTTATGAAAAATATACACTTGTCAATTCCAGATGCAATATTATAGAAAAATTCATACCCCTTGTCACTTCCTCTCATACCCATTGTCACTTCCTTTCATACCCCTTGTCACTTCCTTTCATACCCCTTGTCATTTCCTTTCATACCGCTTGTCACTTCCTTTCATACCCCTTGTCACTTCCTTTCATACCCCTTGTCACTTCCTTTCATACCGCTTGTCACTTCCTTTCATACCTCTTGTCACTTCCTTTCATACCCCTTGTCACTTCCTTTCATACCGCTTGTCACTTCCTTTCATACCCCTTGTCACTTCCTTTCATACCCCTTGTCACTTCCTTTCATACCGCTTGTCACTTCCTTTCATACCTCTTGTCACTTCCTTTCATACCCCTTGTCACTTCCTTTCATACCCCTTGTCACTTCCTTTCATACCCCTTGTCACTTCCTTTCATACCCCTTGTCACTTCCTTTCATACCCCTTGTCACTTCCTTTCATACCCCTTGTCACTTCCTTTCATACCCCTTGTCACTTCCTTTCATACCCCTTGTCACTTCCTTTCATACCGCTTGTCACTTCCTTTCACTTCTTGTCACTTCCTTTCATACCTCTTGTCACTTCCTTTCATACCGCTTGTCACTTCCTTTCATACCCCTTGTCACTTCCTTTCATACCCCTTGTCGCTTCCTTTCATACCCCTTGTCACTTCCTTTCATACCACTTGTCACTTCCTTTCATACCCCTTGCACTTCCTTTCATACCCCTTGTCACTTCCTTTCATACCGCTTGTCACTTCCTTTCATACCCCTTGTCACTTCCTTTCATACCCCTTGTCACTTCCTTTCATACCCCTTGTCACTTCCTTTCATACCGCTTGTCACTTCCTTTCATACCCCTTGTCACTTCCTTTCATACCGCTTGTCACTTCCTTTCACTTCTTGTCACTTCCTTTCATACCTCTTGTCACTTCCTTTCATACCCCTTGTCACTTCCTTTCATAACCCTTGTCACTTCCTTTCATAACCCTTGTCACTTCCTTTCATACCGCTTGTCACTTCCTTTCATACCGCTTGTCACTTCCTTTCACTTCTTGTCACTTCCTTTCATACCCCTTGTCACTTCCTTTCATACCGCTTTTCACTTCCTTTCATACCTCTTGTCACTTCCTTTCATACCCCTTGTCACTTCCTTTCATACCCCTTGTCACTTCCTTTCATACCCCTTGTCACTTCCTTTCATACCCCTTGTCACTTCCTTTCATACCCCTTGTCACTTCCTTTCATACCCTTGTCACTTCCTTTCATACCGCTTGTCACTTCCTTTCACTTCTTGTCACTTCCTTTCATACCTCTTGTCACTTCCTTTCATACCCCTTGTCACTTCCTTTCATACCCCTTGTCACTTCCTTTCATACCCCTTGTCACTTCCTTTCATACCCCTTGTCACTTCCTTTCATACCCCTTGTCACTTCCTTTCATACCCCTTGTCACTTCCTTTCATACCCCTTGTCACTTCCTTTCATACCCCTTGTCACTTCCTTTCATACCGCTTGTCACTTCCTTTCACTTCTTGTCACTTCCTTTCATACCTCTTGTCACTTCCTTTCATACCGCTTGTCACTTCCTTTCATACCCCTTGTCACTTCCTTTCATACCCCTTGTCGCTTCCTTTCATACCCCTTGTCACTTCCTTTCATACCACTTGTCACTTCCTTTCATACCCCTTGCACTTCCTTTCATACCCCTTGTCACTTCCTTTCATACCGCTTGTCACTTCCTTTCATACCCCTTGTCACTTCCTTTCATACCCCTTGTCACTTCCTTTCATACCCCTTGTCACTTCCTTTCATACCGCTTGTCACTTCCTTTCATACCCCTTGTCACTTCCTTTCATACCGCTTGTCACTTCCTTTCACTTCTTGTCACTTCCTTTCATACCTCTTGTCACTTCCTTTCATACCCCTTGTCACTTCCTTTCATAACCCTTGTCACTTCCTTTCATAACCCTTGTCACTTCCTTTCATACCCCTTGTCACTTCCTTTCATACCGCTTGTCACTTCCTTTCACTTCTTGTCACTTCCTTTCATACCCCTTGTCACTTCCTTTCATACCGCTTTTCACTTCCTTTCATACCTCTTGTCACTTCCTTTCATACCCCTTGTCACTTCCTTTCATACCCCTTGTCACTTCCTTTCATACCCCTTGTCACTTCCTTTCATACCCCTTGTCACTTCCTTTCATACCCCTTGTCACTTCCTTTCATACCCCTTGTCACTTCCTTTCATACCGCTTGTCACTTCCTTTCACTTCTTGTCAATTCCTTTCATACCTCTTGTCACTTCCTTTCATACCCCTTGTCACTTCCTTTCATAACCCTTGTCACTTCCTTTCATACCCCTTGTCACTTCCTTTCATACCGCTTGTCACTTCCTTTCATACCCCTTGTCACTTCCTTTCATACCCCTTGTCACTTCCTTTCATACCGCTTTTCACTTCCTTTCATACCTCTTGTCACTTCCTTTCATACCCCTTGTCACTTCCTTTCATACCCCTTGTCACTTCCTTTCATACCCCTTGTCACTTCCTTTCATACCCCTTGTCACTTCCTTTCATACCCCTTGTCACTTCCTTTCATACCCCTTGTCACTTCCTTTCATACCCCTTGTCACTTCCTTTCATACCGCTTGTCACTTCCTTTCATACCCCTTGTCACTTCCTTGTACAATTGTGAAGCTTTTTACTATTTCCAGGTGAAACAATATAATTTACTAATTAATTCTATGGTTTCGGTGAACTAATGAAAACGAACTATTTCAACAATCCAATAAAAATATTTGGCCATTGATTACGTTACTTTAGGGGCTCTACTCTCTACGCCCATTTACGTCCCGTCTACTCCAGCCAAACCCACTTAATTGACCTTGTTACACTCAGGGCTTCTCTAGTTAGAAGTCTTAGTCTCAACATCTCTCGGGGGAGGGAATGTAATGGGTTGAAATGTTCAATTTGTTCCTGTGTCTTTGTTTTACGACGGTTTGGCGGCCAAGTTTATCAGGGACCAATCAGTTTTTTATTTTGTCGATTGGCTTTTTTTTTGGAGCAAAAACACTACATTGATTGTACGAAACACGAGAAGTTTACATTGATTCCCCCCTTTACAACAACGCTAGATTAATAGTACAAAAACACCAGATGTTTACAATGACTCCTCCCTTTACAACAACGCTACATTGATTGTACGAAACACCTGGAGTTTACAATGATTCCTCCCTTTACAACAACGCTACATTAATAGTACAAAAACACCAGATGTTTACAATGACTCCTCCCTTTACAACAACGCTACATTGATTGTACGAAACACCTGGAGTTTACAATGATTCCTCCCTTTACAACAACGCTACATTAATAGTACAAAAACACTAGATGTTTACAATGACTCCTCCCTTTACAACAACGCTAAATTGATTGTACGAAACACCTGGAGTTTACAATGATTCCTCCCTTTACAAGAACGCTACATTAATAGTACAAAAACACCAGATATTTACAATGATTCCTCCATTTATAACAACACTACATTCATGGTATGCAAGAGTTCAAAAAAATAAATAATTAAAAGGAAAATTTCTCGTGTTTTCGAGCATTGGGCATTTGGTAAAATGCTTTATAAATACTGGATGTCTTAAAAGGTCGTCTAAGACTTGGAATTAGTAAACTAACCACAACTCTTCCCCTTCAAACCAAACAATAATAACTTCCCATTCTGCAATCTTCCTGACGTCACCAGAAAAGTCTTGCATTAGTTTATTATTATAGGAGATCTCCACTATCGACAAGTATTTATTTCTTTCTTTAAAAAAAAATCTTAACAATAATAAACTAATGTAGCCTTGTGAAATTTCAAATTTGCTATGAAATTATTTTAAAGGTCACCAGATTTTAAAGGTCCCCAGATTTTAAAGGTCCCCAGATTTTAAAGGTCCTCAGATTTTAAAGGTCCCCAGATTTTAAAGGTCCCAGATTTTAAAGGTCCCCAGATTTTAAAGGTCCCCAGATTTTAAAGGTCCCAGATTTTAAAGGTCCCAGATTTTAAAGGTCCCAGATTTTAAAGGTCCCCAGATTTTAAAGGTCCCAGATTTTAGAGGTCCCCAGATTTTAAAGGTCCCCAGATTTTAAAGGTCCCAGATTTTAAAGGTCCCAGATTTTAAAGGTCCCCAGATTTTAAAGGTCCCCAGATTTTAAAGGTCCCGAAATTTTGAGTTTAACCTTGTTTTTAAACACTGATGAAATTTACGGCACGAAATGTCGTTTTCACTTTTTCAGTCGACAATTTTTTGCCATCAGCTGCTAGTGTAAGCAAAACAAAGTTTCTAGTACACATTTGTTTGCCATTACATGTAAGTAAGTGTTAGCATCACAAAGTTTCTTGGCAGCTCTTCATTACATTTTATCTCAATGTGATCACAGTGTTTCCCTATGAATTGGATTTCCTCCCATATTGAGTGAGCGAACTCAGACGTTTGATGAACTCAATTGATTTTTACCAACAGCTTTACGTATACTTTTAAAAATTCATATTTAAATACCTTTCATTGTGTTTAAATTATTCGGAATGTGTATGCTCTAAACGTACACAACCAATCCAGTTTTTATTGGAATATCGACTGAGAACGCAACAAAGTTACATTTGATCGAATTCATATCATTTATTAATTCCCTCCCTTTACCCTTAGAACCGAATGCATTTGAAATCTCTGTCCTTGGGGCCATCGTTAATTAAACCACTTTCAATAACAAGCCCTTGGGTAAAATTTCCACGGCTGTAATATTTAACCTTTGAAATGTCTGTCCTTGTGACACCCGCCTCTGGTTATTTCTATCGTTTATTTAATTCTAGGAATTTGAAAATGGTTTTGTCCAACTGTTCACATCAATAAGATCAGATAGTGGGGCATTAAAGAAAGGGGGGATTAATAATGATATAATTTGTGTCGTCATCGCCCACTGTGGCCAATCAAAGTCTCTCTTGCTCGGACACTTGCCCGAAATGCCCTCGGGGTTATTAATGCCCTCGTTGAGACATAAAAGGGTGGGTGGCGGTGCTGAGGCTCTACACTCGTCTTTCTGTTTCCACATAAAAAACAAAGAAAAAGAAGGGATAAAATATAACCTCTGGTCTGTGAGATATCCTTCCCTCCAAGAATCCATGGATTTCTCCCGATACATTTTACACCCGGCCGAACACATTTTCTGCCAGGCGAAAGAAAGCTTTTAGCCTTCCAACTTGAAACGGCTCTAAGTCCGTCTCCCAGGGCCAACGGGAGACAACGTTTGGTCCAATCATTCCGCGAGCAGAAAGCTGAACTTCAGGAGCCACAACTCCAAATTGAAAAAGGGGGAAACAACAAGAGCTGTTTGAAAATGTGTTATTCTGAAGACTAAGTTGCTGCTCTTGATTTATTATTCTAATATAACAATCGTCTGTTGGTTGATAAACTTTAAGTTTCAAGATGAGATGTGCCGCCCCAAACAGAGGCGTGTCTCAAACCGTTCACATCGCCCATCATTAGGTCAAAGGTCACTCAAAGGTTTGGAAGAGGTGCAGCGTACAAAATATTTCACTTTTATTGAGTGCGTGATGCGATGATAGAAAATACTTTGGATTTCTTGGGAAGCATACTGGTAAGTAATTCAAATGTCGACAAAATGACATACCATCACATGACATACCATCTCATGACTTACTATGACATGATATACCATCACATGACATACCATCACATGATATACCATCATATGACATACCATCACCTGACATTCCATCACATGACAACCCATCACATGACATACCATCACATGACATACCATAACATGACATACCATTACATGACATATCATCACATGACATACAGTCACCATACGACAACCCATCACATGACATACCATCACATAACATACCATCACATGACATACCATCACATGACATACCATCACATGACATATCATCACATGACACACAGTCACATGACATACCATCACATGACATACCATCACATGACACTACAGTCACATGACACACAGTCACATGACATACCATCACATGACATACCATCACATGACACACCATCACATGACATACCATCACATGACAAACCATCACATGACATACCATCACATGACACACAGTCACATGACATACCATCACATGACATACCATCACATGACACACCATCACATGACATACCATCACATGACAAACCATCACATGACATACCATCACATGACACACAGTCACATGACATACCATCACATGACATACCATCACATGACACACCATCACATGACATACCATCACATGACAAACCATCACATGACATACCATCACATGACACACAGTCACATGACATACCATCACATGACATACCATCACATGACATACCATTATATGCCATAACATAATGTTACGAACCATTGATCCACACAACTCAGATAGACACATTACGGTAGTAGACTTATTAACCATTCATCTAAAGAGAACATTGTTTACAGGAGTTCAATCTGCCAAGATTACGATTTTTTCCTTTTATAGGAACGCCGCTGTGAATATTATCAATATACATACTTTAAAATCTCTGTCACGTCTGTAGTGTCTGTCAGTGATGCTACTAATTTTAGAAAGCAGCGCACCAAATTACTGCACCGATGCATCAAAAGGTGTGCAAATTAAATATGCGCTGTAAAAAAAAATAATTATATGACGTCATTGTTTTAGCTCATATTTTTATTTTGGAAAAGGGAACAATGTAAAAAGAGGATTTGATGATGATTAATTATAAAATCAAAAAAACAAAGTACTACCCTTCATGCATTCTACTTTGTTAGATGCTGTCCTGTGATATTTTTAAAATAAACATGTTCTTATCATTTGTATTTTTAAAAGTTTAATGTCCAACGTAGCAGGTAATCCATGCATTATGCTTTCAGATTTCAATTGAAAAAAAAGAATCCGTAAAAACAAAGTTTTTACTATAAATCCTTTATATGTGAGGCTTAACTAAAAGTATTGATTATGCTCCAAATAATATGCACCGCGCGACAAACATTTACTGACTGAAACTGACTGAACTCTCCTTGCTGTAAAACACGGAGATGTGGTCATCGATGGCTGGAGTGAACATCCAGTGACCCGTGGAGATGAACTATAGCAGACGGTTACACATGCTATATAGAGATCCGTAGAGATAAACTAAAAATTCATTAATTTAAATACGGTACATTCGATCGATCTGAAATTTTGATACAATGCATTGTTAGGTGACACAAGTGTATGTGCTAAATGTCAGCTTGATAGGATCACGGGAAGTGGGTCATTTTTACTTTTGTTTTTCGGCCCAACCGCGAACCCACGAGATATATATAATATATATATATAGAGAGAGAGCGAGAGAGAGACAGAGAGAGAGCGCGAGAGAGAAAGAGAGCGAGAGAGAGAGCGACAGAGAGAGAGAGAGAGAGAGAGAGAGAGCGAGAGAGAAAGAGAGAGAGAGACAAGATGGTGAAGCTAATATAAGGGATTTAAAAATAGTAAATTTCTTGATCAATTGTTTTGTTGAACAAGTTGTTTTGTCATTTTGTATTGTTTTAAAAGAATATAAAAAAAGAATATATAATTTTATATAATAAAAGAATATTTCTACATATAAGTTTTTATTATACATTTATGTTGATGATTAGTTTACTTAACTTGAAAGGCTTATCATTAAATTAATCGAGATTTGTGCGAAAAAAAATAAATGTAAAATAATAGACAACAAATTTCTGGTTGGAGAAACACTGGATGTGTTTTAACAAAAAATAGGAACATTAAAGTTCATGAAACTAGGTAAGGGGTTTCCAAACTTGTTTGAAAAGAGAGCCATACTCCATTAAGTAAAAAAAAATATATGAAGGTCGGGTAAACCCCTTAGCCAACGCCGCGTGCCGAATACTCCGCCGAATTTTCGTCCTCCAAAAATCCGACGGAAAATATGCGGTGCGCCGCATTAGCCTAACAGCTGATGAACTACATCGCATTTGTTTTATTCATGACAATTATAAACTTATATTCTAAGTGCCTATCAGGTATTGAGTGACAGAAACTGAACGAGTGGAATGCATTCATGCACTGTATTAGTAGGACAGCATAGGGGCCGTCCATAAAGTGCATCACGCTATTTTTGACAATTTTACCTTTCACAAACTGTCACAAATCTTTAAAGTACGTAACACTTTCGAACAAAAATTATTTTTTAAATTAACAAAATAATTAAAATTTGACATAGAACACCGTGACGTCACACATGGCCGGAAACCCCCCCCCCATGTCACAAACCGTCACACTTTCTTACACCCCCCCCCCTCTTTGAAGCGTGACATAATTTGTGGACGGCGTCATATAAAACTTATTTTTTCTTTCTAGCGTTTAAATGATAAAACTTGTTCGCAAGTCTTGTAAAAGTATTTTATTGCTGAAGTTTTATTACTTCATTATCTGCCAGGCTTCAGCCGAATTTCATCCGAATATTTCGTAATCAGCCGAAAATCAGCCGCAAATATCAATTTGCGGATAAATCCGGCTAATCCGGATATCCACTACAAAATTATGTCAGCCAGCCGAAATGTAAAAAAAAATTCGGCTTGCAGGTGTACAGGTTGGGATGAGATAATAATACATAAAAATACATTGAAACTAATTGTTTAATTATTATTATTATTGTTTATTTTTTATTTTATTTTTCATCATTAGATATTGATTTTAAAAAATTTAAAAATAGTCAGCGTAAAGTAAAAATGTGTATATTTTACTCTAGGTGGTTTTATAGAGGTAAAACACAACAATATCTAATTGAATATTGTTGAGATCCGCTGGGTCCCACATGTTGAGACTCACTGACTCATCACCCACCTTGGCTAACTGATCACGTGAACTGCATGCTCTCACATCCCATATGCAGCGTCCCTTATTCTAGAACAATACCGGGGAACTTGGACAATAGCGGGGTCCGATCCTAGAGCAAAATTAGGGCAGCTTCAGTAGTCTATAGAATAATATAGAATACTCGCTTGACTAGTCTAGTGAATATTTATGTGTATGTATTTGTCATGTAATTAAATATCGTAGTCTGTCGTATGAGAGAGGAATTGCTCATCTATATTTTATAATAATAAAAGGCAGTTGTCTGTGCGGGCCTCGATAGCCGATTGGTCCCTCAAACCCCTACAGCCAATCACTAGCGGAGAAAAATTAAATCTCATTTCCATATTAAACAAATTTACGCGGACATTCAAAACGAGTTATTTTTGGTGCAGTATTTTTTCCACGACTCTAATTTGAGCGGTGCGTGTTGGGATTTATAAGCAAAAACTATGTTTTTACGTGTTATTTATTGTAACTATAATATATAGTATTTTGACGTGATACACATGTATGGACGGTCGAGACGGCGGGTCTCTGGACAAACCGCAGTGGTGAGGAGTGAGGAGGTATAAGGGTCTCTGGACAGACCGCGGTGTGGGGGGAGGGGTAGGGTCTCTGGACAGACCGCATTGTGGAGGGGGAGGTAGGGTCTCTGGACAAAGCCTCTGGTTGAAACGACGCCTGTTGGCGTTTCATTTTCTTTTTGGAGTCCGTTGATGTGGATGTTGTGATGTCCTACCATGAACTTCACAGGTCACCCTACACTTATTCCCGTCATTGGACGGGCTTTGTTGCTAGTTTATCTATATTAGTAATTACATTTAGAAATATCATTTATGGCATTTTAACAGTTGAAGCATTGGCTTCGTAACAAGGGTCAATATGTTTGTCCACTCTGTATGTACCACAATATGTGTGTCCACTCTGTATGTACCACAATATGTTTGTCCACTCTGTATGTACCACAATATGTTTGTCCACTCTGTATGTACCACAATATGTTTGTCCACTCTGTATGTACCACAATATGTTTGTCCACTCTGTATGTACCACAGATTTGATACAAGGACCACACATATAATAATTTTTTTTTGTTTATTTATATTTAAATAGTAGAAAAATATTTGCCACAAGTTGAGTATTAGATAAGGGATGTCTACAGTAAATAAGAAGTCAATAGTTGCGTTAATTAGGACTTTTTAAATTAAATATTAGACAATGCTTCCTATTACAAGGGACGAAACAAAGTGGGATACCATGCTATGTATATGCCATCAAGCCTGCAAGTCACTATGGGAAAGAATAGTTCACATGAGATTTAAAATCCTATGATTGTTTTAAAAAGAATAGTTCACATGAGATTTAAAATCCTATGATTGTTTTAAAAGAATAGTTCACATGAGATTTAAAATCCTATGATTGTTTTAAAAAGAATAGTTCACATGAGATTTAAAATCCTATGATTGTTTTAAAAGAATAGTTCACATGAGATTTAAAATCCTATGATTGTTTTAAAAGAATAGTTCACATGAGATTTAAAATCCTATGATTGTTTTAAAAGAATAGTTCACATGAGATTTAAAATCCTATGATTGTTTAAAAAGAATAGTTCACATGAGATTTAAAATCCTATGATTGTTTTAAAAGAATAGTTCACATGAGATTTAAAATCCTATGATTGTTTAAAAAGAATAGTTCACATGAGATTTAAAATCCTATGATTGTTTTAAAAGAATAGTTCACATGAGATTTAAAATCCTATGATTGTTTTAAAAGAATAGTTCACATGAGATTTAAAATCCTATGATTGTTTTAAAAGAATAGTTCACATGAGATTTAAAATCCTATGATTGTTTAAAAAGAATAGTTCACATGAGATTTAAAATCCTATGATTGTTTTAAAAGAATAGTTCACATGAGATTTAAAATCCTATGATTGTTTTAAAAGAATAGTTCACATGAGATTTAAAATCCTATGATTGTTTTAAAAGAATAGTTCACATGAGATTTAAAATCCTATGATTGTTTTAAAAGAATAGTTCACATGAGATTTAAAATCCTATGATTGTTTTAAAAGAATAGTTCACATGAGATTTAAAATCATATGATTGTTTTAAAAGAATAGTTCACATGAGATTTAAAATCCTATGATTGTTTTAAAAGAATAGTTCACATGAGATTTAAAATCCTATGATTGTTTTAAAAGAATAGTTCACATGAGATTTAAAATCCTATGATTGTTTTAAAAGAATAGTTCACATGAGATTTAAAATCCTATGATTGTTTTAAAAGTTTTCTGTAGTAGCAAATAACATGTAGTGTTAATGTTAAAAATTATCTCAAATGTATAAAGTTAACTATGTTATTGAAAATATAAACATAGTTCAAATAATGATTTTTTTTTAACACATCATTTGCTAAAATATAATTTTAAAAACAAATTACCTCCCTTATTGCAATACTAAGGGTTTTTTCAAAAGCCCAAGTAACATATCCTTGTTTGATAAATACGAAATATTAAACTTAAACTTCCTGAAATGTACAAAAAGTATTTTATAATTGTTTGGGTAATTGACGTCATATAATATTTTACGGCAAGAAACACCACACGCTCTGTTAATCTCGAAACCAAAATGATTATGATTTTACGTCTATATTTTCAATTAATTTTTTAAAAAACGTAAAAAAAACCAAGTTTTTGACTATAAATCCTTTATATACGAGACATAACTAAAAGAGTGTTCATTATAATATGCAGAGCAAGACAATCCAATATTTTAGTTATGTCTCGTAAAACATCTTTAATATAATGCGCACCGATCGGGAATATATTTTTTAAAAGTATTGTCAATATAATACCCACCTCACCGCGCGAGATGAAAGGTTGTTCAATATAATACGCACCAAGACACTCTAGCACAAAAATTAATATGCTATATAGAGATAATCTAACAATTCATTAATTTAAATACAATACATTCGATCGATCTGACATTTTGATAGATCATTATTATCATCGCCACGAGTCTGCCTGCAAAACTTCAGCTCGCTAGCGTACGGGGAAGTGCGTTAAAAATCGATCAAAAGTTTTTTCGGCAAGCAAGCAGACACCACGAGTTAATATAAAGGATTAAAAAAATATGTTGATTATGATAATTTTGTTTTTTAACTGCAATAGACTGTTGTACAATGTCCCTCAGTGTTACGGAGACAGACAGTGAGTGACTTGGGATTTTATTTTGTTTACTAGCGTATCACCCATCAAAAATGACGGACTTTTTCAGCTGAAATCTATTTATTTTATAAAAAAGTGCACTTGTTTAGGGCGCCTACGGCGCCGACCTTTTCAAAATCCCAACTAACTTGTCCTTGTTTGATAAATACGCAATATTAAACTTTCTGAAATGTACACAAAGTATTTTATGATAGGGGTTGTAGGGCGCCTACGGAGCCCCCTTTGTTTTTTGATTTTATAATTAACCATTATCAAATCCTCTTTTTACATTGATCCCTTTTCCAAAATTAAAATACATGTATGAGCGAGAACAATGACGTCATATCATATTCTTTTACAGGGCATCTTTAATTTGCACACCTTTTGATGCATTGGTGCAGTAATTTGGTTTTCCCTGCTTTCTAAAATTAGTGGCGTCACGGACAGACATTGCAAATTATATTGTTTAATACTTTGTTAGATACTGTCCGGTTTTTCAACAAAAAAATTAATACGTTCTTATCATTTGTATTTAAAAAGTTTAAAGTCAAGTTTAGTAAGTCAAGTTTAGTAAGTCAAGTTTAGTAGGTCATGCACTATGCTTAACAAGATGAACGAAACTCTTGTCACACAGCGAATTTACCATGAATTGCATTAAGATTTCAATTTATTTATAAGTAATAGTTAGATGGAAACATTAGAACCCCCTACGACCACGAGGTTATGGGACTCACACAAAAAAGTTTGATAAGAAAATCCCTGTAGACGGTAAATACATCAAAGAAAGTTAATGTAGGCAGAGATTAATCAATAAAAATAGAACATTTCTTGATCAATGGTTTTTTTATTGAACAATTTGTTTTGTCATTTTTGTCAACTTTACGCACTAAAAGAATATTTCTACATATACGTTTGTATTATACATTTATGTTGATAATTTGTTTACTCTCCTTGAAACGCTCATTAATAAATTGATCGAGTTTTGTGCGAGAAAAAATAATCTAAAATAATAGACAACATATTTTTGGTTGGGCAAACGCTAGATGTATATATTTAAAAAAGGGAACATAGAAGTTGGTGACACTAGGTCTGAGGTGTCCAAACTTTTTGAAAGGAGGGCCAAATGCCATTAACTAAAAAATAAATGCGGGACGGAATAAGATAATAATATATCAAACTAAACTGAAGCTGATTTAACTGTTTTGAAAATTGTTTAATTATTACTATCAAAATTATTATTAGTCCTGCAATATTCCCTAAGCGTCAGAACATCCAAAATGTGAACGGATCAATTTCTTGACCTTGATATTTTAGAACGCATTCCAGTGTTACACGTTGATAGCTTGTATTTCTAAACACTGACTTGAAATTGTGTTTGTACCTACGTCAGAATTAATGTAATGACTGAATTTTTACAAATACTTTTAAGTTATCGTTATTTCTGTGGTTTGTTTCATGCCTGTTTGTCATCCTGATTGCATGCCCATTTCGTAAGTCAGCTTTTTTAATACAACCGTAAACTATTGAAACTAATGGCTGATATAACAGCGTGATTGATGTTTTACAATACACAACTCGTGCCGGCTCATTCAATCACGTCTATGTCCGCCTGCGCTGACCAGTGGCCAAATTAACTGTGAACCCTGGCTGCTCATCCAAATATGAGTTTATTTCGTCCAGTGGCGTTGGCTGGTCATTCCCGTTAGTTTAGATCCCAGTCTGGCCGTCCGATGGTGATTAAAAGAGAGAAAAAATAAAAAAGGGAGAAACTGATAGGAAATTAGAGTCGGTCATCGCCGATAAAACGGGCGATTTGGGTGATAACGACTGACCAGTGACTGGGTGCTTTAAGTGGTATTTGGGGAGGGCAAGTGTGTGGCTGACATTTGAGGGCAAGTGTGTGGCTGACATTTGAGGACAAGTGTGTGGCTGACATTTGTAAAATTAAGGGCTTAAAATCAGCCAAATTATGGGCTGCTCCTGGGCAAAGTTCATGGTTTTACGGCAGTTAAATCAAAGATTTTTACATTGGTTGAATCAGGGGTTTTATCGTGTTCAAGTGATGGGCTGCACATTGGCTAAACCAAACGTTAAGAGCGGCTAATATAACGGGTTTCATGTGGCTAAACCAAACGTTAAGAGCGGCTAATGTAACGGGGTTCATGTGGCTAAACCAAACTTTAAGAGCGGCTAATATAACGGGTTTCATATGGCTAATATAACGGGGTTCATGCGGCTAAATAATGGGGTTCATGTGGCTAAAACAAAACGTTAAGAGCGGCTAATATAACGGGTTTCATATGGCTAATATAACGGGGTTCATGTAGTTAAATCAAGGCTTCCCGATTCGCTATTTCGTCAGGGCTTCATCGAGCGTTTCGCTCGCCTCACAAGCTGAGGGGCGTGGGATCTAGCCCACTTTAAGCCACAATAAAACATGTTGATGAATGAATATTGCTAGAAAGGTCCTCCGCTGACTTGGAGAGGAGATGGGCGCCGCCAAGTCTTTCAAGCCCCGAGAAAGTTCTAATGGAAACATTAGACCCCTACGACCACGAGGTTATGGGACACAAAAAACACCCCCCCCCCAAAATTGGTTACCCAGGGGTTAAACTATCGTTTAAGGCTTAAGGTGTCTTTATCTAGCTTTCACTCGGTCTCTAAAACAAGATTTTATATTAGTTACAATTTGAAGTTTGCCTTGAAGGGCCGTCCATAGATGACGTCACGCAATTTTGACCGACTTTTCACCCCCTCCTCCCTCGTCACACACCGTCACAAAAACTTAGACCCCCCTCCAATATGAAGTCACAAAGCTTTGCCCCCCCCCCATAAAAGCCATGTTTTCTATTTGAAAATTAACATGTTTCAAATCACTTTTTTTGTCATTTAAGCGTTTATTGAGTGTAAGGCTGCACTCTAATGTCGTAACACGCGTGAAGCCATCTAAAACGTCATTACATGAATTGACAACAATCTAATATTTAAGTCTTAATGTATTCTAAGTTGCGTGTTTTGATGTGACGTCACATTTCTTAAACACCACCCTCCCACTCGTCACAAAAGTGTGACCCCCCTCCCCGCCTTAGGTGCGTGAAGTCATTTATGGACGGCCCCTGGCTAAATTGAAGCAATCATTTTCTGATATTAGAGAAGCTTCTATAACATAAGAATTAAGTACTTGGAATTGGCTAAATTTAACCTTTAACCTTTAACTTTACAGCCTAATCACGCAATAAAACGTCTTTCAAACTTCAGTTGATAGTTTATAATCTCGTTGTCATGGCGACCAGGATTTTAAATATGAATATTTAATTCTACTTTCAGTGGCACCAGGAAACAGTTCAATTTACAACGTTGGTACTGCCATATATTAGGACGTCATTCAAGCGGTTTTAGAGTTGACATCTGAACATAGACAAGAATCACGGGCTCTAACACACACCTAATCGGGTAAGTAAAGGCGTAGAGAGTATTGTCGGAACAGTTGTAAACATTTAATTCATTCCCGATTGACGTCATCATTTGTAGTTTTAAATCACAGCTCGACAATAAACAACACCCACCGTCACGGTAGAGGCTCTTTGATCAGGAATAGAAGCTCGTAGTGAAAGATTGTTTTGTTAATAGCCTCCATAGCCAGACGTAGAGACGTCTAAACTAAGTTATAGATGGCTGTGTCTATTGTAGGTTTTTAATGGGCTGACTAGCGGCTATTCCCAAACCAAACATTGTGTGCGTTCAAATAATTACGTTGGTAATGTATCACTTTGATTTGAGTCCATGTTGGTAGTAGAAACATTTGAATTATTGAAGGACCAATGGAAGTGCTGCATTTAGGACAACACGACAGAAAAATGCCAATAAAGGATTGGGGTGGGGGTGGGGGCACCTCTGAAATACTGTGAGAAAATAAAAGCAGGTAGATGTGCTCCAAGTTTTTAAATGGCTTCAAACAATTAAAAAAAGATGCTCAACAACAGTGCTTCTCACAGTGGTGGTCCGCGGACCGGTGCCGGTCCGTGTGCTATCCGCCACCGGTCCGCAGAAGTTATCAAGAAAGACATAAAGATCAAATTATTTTCATCCATTAATACTAACCATATAGCATATGTCAATTTTTTCGGCAATAAGAACATAAAATGAAACAAATAAATAAAATTAATTACATTTCGCTACCACGTCAGTACATGGAAAATAGTGCACCGGTCCCTGGTCCAATGGAAAAATTCCTGCCAGTCCGCCATACTAAAAAGTTTGAGAATCACTGCTTTACAAGAGACATCTGGAAATTGGAAAATTTAATGGGAAATTATTTTTTAAATGTAGATTTATTTACTCTATTCATTTATACACATTTGTTGTAACACTTTAATGGAGTCGTTATTGTTGTCCACGTTGCTAAGCAACATCTTCTCAGCTAGTTTTAAAGAAAGAATTGTGATACCAAAAAAATAAAATAACACCTCCCTCAAATCACATGTACAAATGCCCCCCCCCCTTGTTTTACACAATTCAATGCTGGGGCTTAGTTATATGTGTATTTCTATAATGTTGGCCATTTCATCTTCTAAGCTCACAACAATATTGTCTCATTTCATCTATTTATAATCGGCATCCTTCCGTCTCGCGAGACGATGGTGCATCACCGTTGAGTTGGGTTGCATTTCCTCGAGTGGCTTAACAGTCCTATCCTTGAGTGACAGTCTTTACCACAGCTTTTACACACGAGTTTTGTGCTTCCAAATGTTTTGGCCTTTCTCCTAGCTCTTCTGTCTGTAGCCTCCTCCATCCTTCGCTCCTCGGCTACAATGACGCCCTCTTGGATAACTGTGCACCACGTAGATCGGTCTTCTGCCTTACACTCCCAGTCGCTTGTGCGTATTTCATCTATTTAGGTCACAACTATCCCATCAACTTAAATGTGCATTAAAGTTAGGTTTGGAGGGGCAACATTAACTTAGATTTGGATTCATTAAAGTTAGGTTTGGAGGGGCAACATTAACTTAGATTTGGAGTCATTAAAGTTAGGTTTGGAGGGGCAACATTAACTTAGATTTGGATTCATTAAAGTCAGGTTTGGAGGGGCAACATTAACTTAGATTTGGATTCATTAAAGTCAGGTTTGGAGGGGCAACATTAACTTAGATTTGGATTCATTAAAGTCAAGTTTGGAGGGGCAACATTAACTTAGATTTGGATTCCGTAACTTTTATTACGAGAGCGTCATGTTGCTTGCTCATACTAACTAGGGACTAGTACCAGACTTACGGTTTGAGAACCACGGTGTCTGTGGGCATCAGTGATATGTACGACAGTAAACACGTTTGTGTTTGAGGCTATTTAGTTTTTGTTATATGACAACAACAAAACAAAACAAAAACTGATCGAACACAAACCCTAGTCCACGATCTCCAAGTCCAGGCTCCGTGTGTCGACTGTACATTATAAACTCTTCCAACGTTTACCAGAAATGTATTTTCTCTGCACTGTTGTTCGTTTCGTGTCCATATCGACTTGTTGATCCCACTTTTTAGAAACCCTGCTACTGACAATGGCGGTAGTTCCACAGTAAGTCGGCAGAGATTCACATGGGAATCTCCTATACTTATGGGCTTATCCGAGTGTAAGTATTTCTGTCGAGTAGTCCCCCCATTATTTGTAATTATTGAAGCTTGGCTTACCCCGAACTACAGACGGGTTATTTCCCCGCAACAACCAAGGGTAGAATACTGGGTGTTAGCTTCCTTCTGCCCTAGTCCAGCAATATTCCCTAAGCATCCGCCTGCTTTTAAGGGCCTTGAGGTAATCGCTGTTTATTGGGGAGGGACTTCCTGTACGTGCAACATTAGGTCATTTCTTCTTGTTTTGGTACTAGGGCACTTGAACAACTTTAGTTTGACATGCAATTCTTAGAGAAGCAATCTCAAGGGATGTAACTGTAGCGAATGAAATCCACAACTTCTTTTGTTGTTCGTATTAGTAGTTTTGTTGTTGTTGTTTTTTAAAAAAATAAACTAGAAAGAAATAGTTCGTTGTCCGACGCGGAAGTCGAATTCAATGAGATTTAGTTTCCTCTGTTGGTCGACTATATGAGTCACACACACACACAACTGTAAGCACAAATATAAATATTTATAACTGTCACTGACATCTCGCTAGTTAATTACCTTGTTTTGTTACTAGCGTAATGTGTTTCTCTCTTTATTTTAATAATAAGCAATGCTTTTTATTGATGTCATATCCTTCATTAATTTTGTTCATAGCTAGGGCTGTCAATATTGTTGAAAAATGCTGCCCGGGTACCCGTCCAAATTTCGAACGGGTACCCGGGTTACCCGATCGAAACATCGCATAATATTCCCCGTAATGACCGCTATACAATGCTACCTAGCCACCCTCCATACACCTCATTTCACACAGTAGCTAGAAGTCCGACGTCTTAGGGGCCGTACATCAATGACGTCAAGCTATTTTGGCCGATTTTTTATCCACCCCCCTCCCCCGTCACAGGTTGTCACAAAAAATTAAGAGCCCTCTCCAATATGATATGTCACAAAGTTTTGCGCCCCCCCCCCATTAAAGCATACTTCCTTTTTGAAAATTAGCATGTGTCAAATAACTTTATTGTCATTTAATTTTGTATTTAATGTGAAGTTGAACTCTAAAAATTGCTACACGCTTAAATCCACACAAAGCGTCATTAAATAAATTGTAAGCAATCAAATATTTCAGTGGAACTTTTATTTAAAGTTGCGCGTTTTGATGTGACGTCACATTTATTCTTAAACACATCCCTCCCCCTCGTCACAAATGTGTGACCCCCTCCTCCCCTAGGTGCCTAGCGTCATTTACGGACGGGCCCTTATCCATCTTACACTGTTAGTAACTAATTTATTGACTTTAAAAACGTATAAATTTTGGTGTATTATTAATAAGTTTTTTTGGGGCAAGGCACACGCTGTAATGAACACACGACACACAATCGAATGGAGGGAGGAGGAGGGGGGTAGATAAACAACATCGACAATCGTAAACCCAATGTCGGCGTATTTCAAAGTTCAAAGTTAGTGTCAAAGCAGGAGTGTTTTTATTAACAAAACCAAACACAGCCTCTTTCATCTCTATGCCGACATCTTACCCATCTCACACTGTTAGTAACTATTTAATTTATTAACCTTAAAAACTGACAACCTTGTACGCATTATTAACATCAGTTTTTCTAGGTCTACACGTGTTAACGAACACACGAAACACAAGCGAATGGAAAGGGTGCGGTTATAGTATATGAGTGGATGGGGGAGATGGGGTAGATAATTAGTATCAATCGGTACCCAAATGTCGGCATATTTCAAAGCAATGTTAGTGTCAAAGCAGGGGTGTTTTTATTAACAACAACAAACACGGCCTCTTTCATTACTATACAGTCCATCCTTATTTTCGGCAGAGGAGTTTTATTTTCTTTATATGATTCATGGTATTTCTCGTTGACAAATAGTTCTCCTTAGATGTATTTCACAGCATATATTTGAAACAAAAATGTTCGTGTGATAAATTGTTTCGCGAGCAGATAATTAAACACAAAAAAACCGCATGCGAGCCGAAGTTTGGTTAATATAGAGTATAGACTTTAAAGCCACGTACCCGTTGACAGGCCTATTCATAGCTGGGTCATTTATTTTATATTTATATCTTAAATTTATGTATAAAATAACATGAAAAGCCATTTCATCATCATCATCATCAGTCCCATGACCGTTGCGGTCGTTGGGGGGGGGGAGCGCATAGACACATCAACAGACAACAATCCCCCCATATGCCTATCTTGAGCGGCGGTCAATAATTCATTTAATCTCATCCCTGTCCATTCCTTTATGTTGTCCAGCCAACTTTTGCGTTGTCGACCTCTTCGCCAGCCCCCTTCTACAGTGCCTTAAAGAATAATTTTTGGCGGGGTATCATGTAGCAGTACATGACCGAACCATGCCATCCTGCGTCTCTTAATTGTTGTTATAATGGTTTCTTGACGACTCGCAATTGAGTTTATTCTGTCCCAGACGTATTCATTGGTCTTGTGTTCTAAATAAGAGATCTGGAGAATTTTCGTCATGCATTTGTTTTCAAATGCCTGCAGCTTGCTTTCAGTGGTTGCCAGTAGTGTCCAGGTCTCACATCCATAAATGACAATAACTTTAACGAGAGCTCTGTAAAGCCTGAGCTTTGTTGGCAGGCTTATGTTTTTGCTGTTCCATATTTTGTTACCTTCGTCATTGCAGTCATTGCCGACCCAATTCTAGCTCGAATTTCAGCTTCACATGTACCATCTCTAGATATAATGGCTCCTAGATATTTAAAGTTATGTACCTCCTCCAGCTTTTGTAACTCAGAGATGCCGATGTTACGGAACCTTGTAACATCGAGACTGATAGTTACAAGTATATGGTGGGATCCATGAATAGTTATTACTTTGGGGTAGCTGTCTGATAGGGAATTTAAAACATTTTCTTACATAAAAAATGAATTAAATGGTGAACAACATGTGTTTAAAAAAACTAATGTGGCTCACAACGTGGTCATTCGTATAGAACCCCTGATGGGGGACCTCAGCTCCATTTAACAGTGCACACACCACGCTGTGAGAACCACTGAATTTGTTCCCTCGTTCGCACGACTCACTACGTCTACTGGACTCCGCATCTCGTTACAGTGACGTCGCAGTCTTTACGCCATATTTATTTGTCGGTTTGGCAACTTCGGGCCCTATATTACAGATATTGATATCCATATAATTATTCGCCGTTCACACAAATGAGCCTAATCTCCATAGTTTTGTCTCTTATTTTCCTACGTATTGTGGGCAAGACGTTGCGTTTTATTCTCCGATGCAGTTTTTACTATGCTGCCATGCTAATGAAACCTCTTTGTCTGGCCTCCACTCTTTGTCTGGCATCAACTATCGGGTAAAATATAAATTTGAACTGCAGCTTGTCCCAAGGGTGGGGGGAGGTCTTAAGTAACAATATAAATTCAAAGGTTTAAGTTATAATAAATCTTAGCAATATAATTCTGGTTTGTGAATATATAACTATCATATATCATCAGAAATGTTTGTTCTGGCGTAGTTGAATGATTAGGTGCATAGCAAGCAAAAAGCTATTTATAAAAATAAAACACAATCCAAAAAACGTAACTTTAAAATTACGTCTCAAATATTACACTTTGAATTTTGTTTCCCCCGCCCCCCCCGCCCCCACCCCAAAGTGATATAAATATTCAGAACCCCTCTGAAATAAGACACCTTAAGACCGTTTTCAAATTATGCATTTTTTAGACCCCATGCCAGCTTTTTCCATTGAGAATCCTTGTGACAGTATGAAGACCAAGATAACGCCTTCAATGTCGTCTGATTCAGTTTCATCATTGACCAACTGCGCGGCTGAGCTCTGATGTGTCGTAGTAGGAGCCAGGCGGTATACTTGGTCATCACTTGGACAGGTATATTTGTTTGATTTCTAGCAGTAGTGCTGGTCATTAGTTTTTAGTGATAGCCGCCTTAGTGCTAACTGCCTCAGTGCTAACCACCTCATTGCTAGTCACCTCATTGATAACTGCCTCAGTGCTAACCGGCTCAGTGCTATGTCCTCAATGCTAACCATTGCAGGGATAAACACTAGTTTGAGTGCTAACCACTATTTCAAGCAGTTAGCACCTAGGTTTGAAAAGCTAAAGGTCCAATCTTAGAGATAGCCAGTGGTTCGCCTTATACCCAGCATGGACCAGTAAAGCCGTTTGGAAGAGTATGAAATACCAAGGGACTTAAATAATGTAAAAGATGTATGTTGTAATTTGTTGTATTTACTTGGTAGTGATCAGCTCTTATAACAAATTGTATCGTTCGATATACCATTCGGGGTCCCGGGGCTATGGCGGATTAAGCCGCCCCCCTTAAGAGCCCCCCTCCGACTGAACGGGCTAAAGCCAGGGGCCCCGATGATTTAGGGGCCCCCAAATTTAGTATATTTTATAATAAAAATGGACAAATGTTTACACGAATCGCTGAAATTTTGATAAATTAAACAAATTAATAAAATGGTATCTATTATTATTAATCTGATCTCAATTCCGATACAATAGTCTTAAAATAGTAATCGGAAAAACCTGATTTGATAGGCTCACAAAGATAAATTATTAAAGAATATCACTTATGTATCGTAAATTGACAAATTTTGCGCCAGCTCTGCTGTTCTAATCGGAAGTTTATAGGCCTTTGATGCAAGCGGTCGCAGATCGATCCCCCGGTGGGGTGTGGCGTTTTTAAAAAATTGTATTTTTATTCTTTAAATTGTCTTTTACACTCAATTTTACGATACCGGCAAACAGTTATTTCTTCGTGTTCGTTTTTTTTCATATATATTCTATTTTGCTGAATAGTTACAAGTTACAGTCTTAAATTAGCTGCTAGCAATCATTTTATCTAAAGGTACACTGGCCGGATAGGGCCCCAGTTTGAATTACAGCCAGGGGCCCCATGCAGTCTTAATCCGCCCCTGTCCCGGGGTCATTACAAATAACAGTGAGAATAGAAATTGACGAAAAATAAAAATGCACAAAATCTTTTGCAGGTTTGTCCTTAAAGCAGCCGTGTCCTTGACTCCTGTGTCCTTGACTCGAAAGAATTTTCTTGACACAACTGTGTCCATGACTTTTTTAAATGTAATTCCTTGAACCTCATGTGTTTCTATAATCCTGGATTTTATCGTCAATAAATACGATGCCAATGATAAAACTTTGTAATTTATTTGAACCCAGGGCCGTCCTTCAGGGTTGAGAACCCTAACACCCAGCTATTGATTTGTTTCTGCACACGAGCTAAACGTGAGGGGCAGGGTTGGGGGGGGCTTGATTGCTCTAAATGATGAAGTCGATATGGTATATTGTTATCTGAAAAGTCATTTGCTGTGTGTGTGTGGGGGTGAGGGGGTGGGGGCGGGTAGAGCTTATTCTCACATTCTCCAAATGTACTTCAGTGGTTCGGATATTCAAGATAAAACAGCAGTGCCAAAATTACTGTACATTTCTGTATGTATTCATACACATCACACCACTCATACATGGGCTTATATACTCACATACAACACATACACATCACACCACTCATACATGGGCTTATATACTCACATACAACACATACACATCACACCACTCATACATGGGCTTATATACTCACATACAACACATACACATCACACCACTCATACATGGGCTTTTGAACGCACATACAACACACAACTCATACACGGACTTATATACTCACACACAACACATACACGGACTTATATACTCACACACAACACATACACGGACTTATATACTCACACACAACACATACACGGACTTATATACTCACACACAACACATACACGGACTTATATACTCAAACACAACACATACACGGACTTATATACTCACACACAACACATACACGGACTTATATACTCACACACAACACATACACGGACTTATATACTCACACACAACTCATACACGGACTTATATACTCACACACAACACATACACGGACTTATATACTCACACACAACACATACACGGACTTATATACTCACACACAACACATAGACGGACTTATATACTCACACACAACACATACACGGACTTATATACTCACACACAACACATACACGGACTTATATACTCACACACAACACATATATATGGATTTATATACTCTCCCACATCACGTAACTCAAAAATGGACGTATATACTCACAAATAACATAGGATAACGGTTCCTCTTGCTTGACATGAAACAATGTACCCCCCTCCCCCATCCCAACACACAACATTGTGTTTCTCAGCCCACCCCCTGGTGTATTTGCTCTGAGCGCCACTGGTGCGCCAATCAATAAGTGACAAGATGCTATCACCCCCTGGCCCTTCAGAGCATTCATGCGAAAATCCCTTGCAAGCGCCTTTGTTTTCTGTCTGTGACTCAAGACATACACTATCCCAGTTCGGGTCAAGCTAGCGTTTAACATTAGGGCGACTCAGTCCAAGGCTTCCGACTGGTGCCAAACCAACCATACATTTCAGACTCTGAAATATGAAAGGGATCTTGAATAGCGTCGTCTTGCTAGTGAAGCAGGGGCGTAACTAAAGGCGTATATAGCTAAGGGTGCGTGACCCGCACTGGTCGACAAAAACCCTAGTTACGTATAGTGAACATATCCCCAGTTTAAAAAAAAATCGAAGGTGCACATTCTGAATCCAAGAGTTGTCTTTTCTTGGTCGCCAATTTAGTTGTTAAAATATCAATTTCCTGGAAAAGGTTAATGATAAAGACTTCACTGACAACACAATGGATTGCTTCACTAATCTAAGGAAGAGAGGATCTGGTGTTCTCAAGAAGAAATGCATTATCGATTTAAGGTGCAAAGCTGTCTTTGTCTTCTCACTGAGCAAACAAGAGCTTCCCAAACGCCAGCAAGATAAATGATTTATTTCATTTTATCTTTTCAGCGCTGCTTTGCTTATGTAAGCGACAACATTTTCAGTACTGCTAACATCCATGACAAGACTTTAAATATACTTCTTACATCCATGTAAAGCATTTCAGTACTGCTTACATGGCAAGACTTTTAGTCCTGATTACATACTTTGCAAGACTTTCACTGTAATATTCCGTTTGTCAGACCCATAAGATTAACACCAGCCGTACAGTTATATAATACGGTGATTAGATGAAGTCTTTACTTCCACATCTGACACGCCCAATAGATAAACAACGGGGCGGGTAACAGACATTAGCCCCGCCCAATGACAAGGTCATATGTCTCAATATTGGCTATTTTATTAACTGCCACACATTGTTACCCAACAACAATACACTTACAAAATTTAAACATAAATGAATAATATAATTTTTAACTACTTCGTAAAATAGAATGCCATACAGCGATTTTTCCCTTGAAAGGCTACTTGTGAATTTCCCCATTCTGTATTTTTTTCCTCATTACTCCATCTGGACCAGTTAGAGCATGGTAACTTTTTGCTATAACTATCCTAATTGTCCACAGCATAGGTCTAAATTATATGATCTTGAAATTTGATCTTTGTAACTACAAAATCATATTGCACATCAGACTTTTTAAAGTTTTAAAAATATCATTTCTTCCAACCTGAAATTACAAACTGTTGAAGCTCAGTTAGGTGTACAGTAGTGTACACGGCTATTTGACGTGTTCCAATTGCATGTTATTGCTACACGATAATAGATACTCCTTACATTTGTTCACGACACCCCATTACACCCCCCACCCCCACCTTTGTCCCTCACGTGACAACTCTAACGGCTCATCCCAATCAATAATGACAAAAAAGAACACCTCCCTCCCCCCCCCCACAAGATTACTGACTATTGACACCTCCCTCCCCCCCCACAAGATTACTGACTATTGACACCTCCCTCCCCCCCCCACAAGATTACTGACTATTGACACCTCCCTCCCCCCCCACAAGATCCACTGACTATTGACACCTCCCTCCCCCCCCACAAGATCCACTGACTATTGATACCTCCCTCCCCCCCCCACAAGATCCACTGACTATTGACACCTCCCTCCCCCCACAAGATCCACTGACTATTGACACCTCCCTCCCCCCACAAGATCCACTGACTATTGACACCCCCTCCCCCCCACAAGATCCACTGACTATTGACACCTCCCCCCCCCCACAAGATCCACTGACTATTGACACCCCCCACACACACAAGATCCACTGACTATTGACCCGTGCGCCTCCTTGTGTTAGTTCTCGTCTGCTGCCAAATCATTACCGCCTCTTGGTACAATGGCATCCCTCTGATCCGTCTGTGGGCCCCTCGGCACGTGCCGTCTGCCCAACGACTGGTCGTTCTCCGTGACTGGGGGGCGGGTCACATGGGGGATACTTGGCAACTTACGCCATCATCTGACACGATATTCAAATGGCTTTGTTTATTGTTGGCTGTACTTAGCTGATATGGAGTAAAATCCTTCTTTGTGGTGTTCACGGTAGGTTAAACTTGTATGTCCTTAGGGTGTTTTCCACATTATAGTTATAGTATAGTGTCTGATGAACACTATAGTATAATGTCTGATGAACATTATAGTATAATGTCTGATGAACTAATAGGAGAGCAAGAAATACGCTTGGAGATTACCAGAAAGTTATTGTGTTTTTATGAAGTTATTAGATCTTGCATGTAAAAATAGTTTTGCGTGCTTTTAAAAGAACAGTTCTTTCTTTCTTTAAATAAAGAAATAATTAAAATTGTTTAGCTTTTAATAAAGAAGGAATTACTGTTGCATAAAGTTATATAAATAAAGAATTGCTGTTGCATAAAATTTAAAAATAAAGAATTGCTGTTGCATAAAATTATATAAAAAAAGAATTGCTGTTGCATAAAATTATATAAATAAAGAATTGATGTTGCATAAAAATCCCTATATATATTGCGCCTAAGCGCGTCCGAAGCCGTGTGTGTGCGTGGGTGCTCGCTATGCGTGGGTAACTCCCGAAAATAAAATAAATTATTGAAAATTAAGACGTAAAATAATAAAAGTTTTTGGTGTCGAGATTAACAAGACGGCGTTTCTCGCCATAAAATATTGTGACTTTTACGTCATAGTTCGAGCTCATATTAATTTGTAAAATGGAAACAAAGTAAAAAGAGCCGCGGTTATTTCAATGTGATTTTTTTAATGGTACTATCCATCTCTGTGTGTGTTTATCTTTGTGTGTGCACGTGGTTGAATTAGTGAGTGTGTGTGTGTGTGTTTGTTGTGAACTAAATGTGATGAAACGGTTTATTTTTATGTCTGGTAATGTTGCGCCTCTAACAAGATTACGTATATCTTTTTTTTAAAAATGTTAAATAATTAATATATATTTGCAAATTACATCTTTACACTGTTTTCTTTATGTATTTTCGAGATGTATGTCATCCAGCCGTTCGAAAAATTTATTTGCTTTAATCTTTCTACAACAGTCTACATTTATGTTCAACGTTAATCTACCTAACGTTTTGTTTACAAACCATAGTCATTGTTTTTTTAGCGTAATATTTTAACAATATTTATATACTATTATTTTCTTTATTATCAAATACACAGTATCATTTTACCACTTTTCTTTATATCTTTTATATGTTTAATTTAAATACTCAATGTATTTGACATTTTAAAAGTTAGTTATAAGTTATAAATAATCAAATACTAACAATGTCTTCAATGCATTAGAGAAAGAAAGCACATGAGTGAAACCAGATACCAAACACTATAGCTTAGCCACTGTTAATATTCTTTTTGCCTAAATTAAGTTAAACATGGTAAGTTATATTTATAAATAAAAAAATGCATGAAGCAAGTGATTAGTAATGAAAGCAATGACAATTATTCTTAGGTAGGGAGATTTATTTTCCTTCGGTGCTTAAATAGTTTACACGATTGCTCCATAAACTTCCCCAAGGAAATAGAAGGAATGAAAAAAAAATTCGGCACTGTTATAGACGAAAATGGATTATATATAGGAGTTATATGCAAGGACCAATGAGTGTGGGTAATAAGTGGAACAGCTATTTTTACATTTAGTACAACTTTATGACCTTTTGAAATGTACCACTTATTGGTGGGGTAAGAGTCAATAATATCGCCCAACCCTGGATGCCATAAACACTATAACTTAGCAACAGTTTTTTATACTTTTTGCATAGATTAAACTAAATCAGCAGGGTAAATTTTAAGCCCAGACCATGCGATTCAAAATGTTTCTTTAAAACAAATAAAACCCATGCACACCTTACTTAAGCATCAAATTTCACATAAATAATATGCTTTTCCCATAAAAAAATAATTACTAAGAAAGGTATTTAAGAGCTAACAAAACTAAAACATTCATTTAAAAAATAGTTACATTTCTAGAACAATGAGTTGCGTGGTACACACTTCGGGTATAAACTGTACGGTTCTTTAAGGTATACATAATATATTTAGTGTAAAGACATGTCACGGGTATTACGACTCATATATAGGTTCTAGCTTCAGAAAGTGCGTGCTCAAGCGAAAAAATAGACTAACCGCAACTGATATTTAGACATAACAGCTTGATTTTATTTGAGCAATATTATGCAACCAGGATAAAGTTTTGTATAAAGACTGATTTCAAAGGCAGATCATGTGGTTTACTAAATGGCAGTTTTCTTTCAAGCTGTATACACTTTCTTGAAAAAATTATTTTTAAATTATTCTGATTTAATATTAAATGCCTACAAATATATGTTATATATTAAGACCATTACCGAATATGTCATTTTATAAGCTAAAAAAAGCTACAAGGAAAAAAGGCTTAAAGACAAATACAACGAAAAGTAATCCTTTATTTTTGTGGAACAAGTATCTGCCAATTTATTGCTTTGTTAATACTCGAATAAAAAAGTGGGAAGTCCTTTCAAAATTATATAATTTATTAGAAAATCAATCTCTAGGAATTTTTTTAAAAAAAACATTGTTTTTATGTTAATGTTTGTGTGAAAAGAAAATGTGTATTTTAAACCCATAAACCATATTTCCACCCTCCACTAAGCATATATATTCAAATAAATATTATCTGGCTCCAATAATGGTAAATTCGTCTTAAACTAATTTCAAGCCCTCTAGATACAGCCTACCCCAATAGGAAAGGAAAAATAGTAGAAGTAACAACGGGGATAGAAGTATTACAATACATAACAAATACATATACATTAGTAGACGCATACAGAACACTTCATAAAGAAGGAAAAGAAACAACATTTAAGAATAATATTTTCAATACTCAGTCAAGATTAGATAGATTTTACATTCCCAAATCAGACACAATTAATGAAGCAAAACATGTTAAAGAAACATTAAACTTTACAGATCACAAAGGGGTAAAAATTACAATCAATACTACAAAGATCAATATCATTAAAAAATCCCCTCATTGGAAATTTAACAATTTCACTTTTAGAAAACAACCACTACACAGACATCATTAATAAAATAATTCAACAATACAGCATACTACCAACTACAAATATAGGCCAACACTGGGAACTTTTAAAATCTACAATTAAACACATCACACAAAATATTGCAACTCAGCTACACAGTCAAATCCGAAAATGAGAAGATGAACTAAAAGTACTAATATCAATAGAAAAACTACAACGCCCCAACAAAACATGCCATACAAGAATTAGAGGAAGAATTAGAAACAATTCAACAGCATAAATACAATGAAGCCCAAGTTAGAAGTAGATTACCCACAAACTACACAGAAGCACCTACTAAGCAGTTCTTAACAATAGAACAAAACATACAAAAAAGCAGACAGATAAGACAAATAATAGACACAGAAGGAACAACACAAACTGACAATAAAGAGATTGTAGAAACTTTTGAAAACATACTATACACAACTTTTTGCTACTGAACAAACTGATGCAAATATACAGGTTCAGTACACAAAAATTACAAAAGCACTGCAGGATGATCAAACAAAGGAAATGAACCAACCATTTACTCTACAGGACATGAAAGTGACACTACACAACATGAATAAAAACAAAACACCTGGACCAGATGGACTAACAACAGAGTTTTACAACTTCTTTTTTACAACACTGGACCCAATATTACATGCAACTTTAGAAGAAGCTTACAACAACATGGAACTACCAAATTCAATGAACACTTCATACATCACACTTCTACCAAAGAAAGACACAGACAAAACACAACTTAAAAATTACAGGCCCATATCATTACTCAAAACAGATTATAAAATTCTTACTAAAACATTAGCCAATAAACTAAAACCACATTTAAATACTCTCATTCATGTCAATCATCAATGCAGCATTAAAGGCAGGGACATCAACAACCACAATCATTTAATCAGAGACATTATTCAATATACAAGTGAAAAACAAATTCAAACATGCATATTGTCACTAGACCAGGAAAAAGCCTTTGACAGGGTAGACCATGCATACCTTCACAAGATATTACAACACAATAAATTAGGGGAGTATTTTTGTAATTGGGTTAAAATTCTATACAGAACGCCTATCAGCAATCTGATAATAAATAATATAATTTCAAAAAACATTGCAATTAAAAGATCAGTTAGACAAGGGTGTCCTTTATCCCCTTATCTATATATTCTATCCTTTGAACCACTTCTAGAGAAAATCAGAATGGAGAAAAACATTACAGGAATAGGGATCCCTGGAGCCAGAGATATTAAAGTGATTGCTTATGCAGATGACACGGTATTTTTCCCCACAAATGATAGGTCAATTCACAAAATAATTTCAATTTTTCAAGATTTTGGAAAAGGTAGTGGGTCCAAGATTAATGTAAACAAATCTGAAATTATGGGGATAGGTAGGTGGCAAGATAGACTAGATTTCCCCTTAGGCATAATTAGAAAGGAGAGTCTTAGAATTTATGGGATCTTTTATTCCAATAATCAAACACAGACAAACAATGAAATATGGAGGAATATTGAACAATCAATTAAACAAATTATTGACAGAAACAAATACACAGCACAGACAATTTTTGGAAGGAGCACAATTATAAACACATATGTCATCCCCAAAACAATATATACAGGAACAATATGGGAACCCCCACCAATAATTTTAAAAGAAATTAACTCACACATAACTAAATACATATTCCAAGGAACAATACACAATATCAAACATACAACACTAATACAATCTAAGCTAAATGGAGGAATAAACTTGCAAGACATACAAACAAAAATACAAGCACTCAGAATAAAATTTATAGGACAAGCCATTAAAAAAAGATCAGAAAATACATTCACACATTATTACTTAGGAATCAGAATAGGACATTTAATAGCAATTGATAACAGCACTGCACATTACATGGGTAGAAATCAATCACAATTTCATACAGCATGCATCAAAGCAATAAAAGGTAATGAAGAAGTATTACACAAAACAACCAAAGAAATATATACACATTTAATAAAAAGACAAGCAACACCTCTGAACAATAGAATTAAATGGACACAAGTTTATGGAATTACAAACACTGAGGAAACTTTTAAAAATACACATATCAAAGAAATACCAAATAAAGAAAAAGAAATAACATACAGACTAATTTACAATACAACACCAGTCTCATCAAGAAATTATAAAGACAGAGGGGCAAGAATAGGCTGTCCACTCTGTAGGTCAGGAGCTGATGAGACTGAACAACATTTATATCTCACATGCAATACAATTTTACAAACTAAAAACACACTCCAACAATTCATACAAGCAGGCACAATACACAAGGTAGATATAGACAAAGCAATAACACTAAACATAATACCAGACTCTATAAACAAGAAACAACAAACTATAAGCTTAAAAATACTTTCACAGTACAGAAAACACATATGGCATCACAGACTTAAGGCATTTTTCCATAACCACAGTTACACAAACATAACATTAGAACACATGTTTAGACAAACAATTCAAAACATGATATTAAACATAACAGAAGATAATTAAGGTTTTTATGTTTAAGAAATAATATATAATGTACATTTTATTTGTTACAATAAAAAAAAATAAAAATAATTTCATGCTTAAACTATACAATGGAATTGGTGTTTTTCAGAGCATTTTCCTAGAACCAAAGGAATCATATGGAAATATATTAAATTTTTTTTTATTCATGTGAAAAGAAATTGAGCCTTGCCGATTAGATTTTTATAACTGTTAAGTACCTTTTATATTCTGTAGGAGTATATTATATAGAGAAAAGCATGCGTTTATTAAAGCAGACATACCAAAATTGATGGTTAATATTTAAATTCATCATACTCTCTATTTTCTCGACACACATATCGTGAATTTTATAAGAAGTGGTTTGATTTATCACTACCCTAATTTCATGATGCATTTACATTCATTTTTAAGGGAAATTTGAGACCCAAAACCAAATAAAGTTATTTTTTAATTGTGCCTACCCCTGTTCTGGCAAAAAATACACTAACAGCAACTGATATTGTGACATAACAACTTGATTTTATTTCAGCAATATTATACAACGAGGATAAAGTTTTGTATACAGACTGATTTTTTAAAAACTATTCTGTTTTAAAATCAAATGCCTACATAATATATGTTATATATTAAGCCCTAACTTATATGTCATTTTATAAGCTAAAAAAGCTACAATGAAAAAAGGCTTGAATATAAATACAAAGAAAAATAATCCGTTATTTAAGTGAAACAAGTATCTGCCAATTTATTGCTTTGTTACTATGCTAAAAAAATATCCTATTCGTCTTGAACTAATTTCATACTTAGCTTATAAAATGGAGTGGGTGATTTTAAGAGCTTTTTCCTAGAACCAAAGGAATCAAAGATATTGTTTTCATTTTTTGATTCATGGAAAAAGAAATTGAGCCTTGCCCATTAGATTTTTGTAACTGTTAAGGACCTTTGTTATTCTGGTAAAGTATATAGACAAAAGCGTGCGTTATTAAAGCAGAAATACCAAAATTGATGGGTAATATTTAAATTCATCATACTATCTATTTTCTAGACACACATATCGTGATTTTTATAAAGAAGGGGTTTGATTTATCACTACCCTAATTTCCTGATACGTTTACACTCATTATTAAGGGGAATGTGAAACTCAAATCCAAATAAAGTTATTTTCATTGTGCCTACCCGTAGCATCGCACGGGCATTGCTCTCGTATATATATAAAGAATTAATGTTGCATAACGTTCAATAAAGAAATAATTACAGTTTTTTTAAAACTTTTAGTAAAGAAAGCTTTAAAAATAAAATAATGCTTTATAAAAAAAGAAATAAAGTTGTATAACGTTCAATAAAGAAAAAATTAAAGTTGTTAATGGGTTCAATTATTGAACCAATGTTTAGCACTTAAAACCTAGTCAGCTACCGTGCAGTTGAAAGGGTCCTTCTACAGCCACGAGGACACAGGTCAGTATTTTTCTTATATGTATTACGAAGGTCCTGTGAATAGCATAAACTTAAGGGGCCAGGGGGATAGGGGCTCTGTTTGCAGGCATGGTGCCTTTGCCAAGTTCAGCCAAAATGATAATGATGCAGAATCAGAAGAAAATTGACATTTGTGTGAAACAAGGACTGGACATCATTTAGCTCATTGCTACACAAGAGACTGTGCGTACACAGTGCTGCCATGTGCATATGCTACCCTTGGGTCCACTCTTGCCCACTTGGAAATTTGGAGAGTTTCGTCCCCTGACAACTGTCCTACATTGTTATCCTCACCATAAAAACACTCCACTGCCTGTTAACAAAATCGTTTTGTGGTTTCTGGCCCTCCAACAAGTACATTAATTGGATAATGGTTGGTTTCCTGTAAAACTTTAGTAAACATAACAGCAGTTCACGCCACAATCATAGCAGGAGTTCACACCACAATCATAACAGCAGTTCACACCACAATCCGGCAAACATATTACCGTAATCTATATCAGTGCATCTCAAACATTTTAATTTGGCGGACAGGCAGGAATTTTTGCATTGCTCCTGGGTATCGGTGCACTATTTTACTTGATAATTTATAACATTTTTTAATCCCTTACAATTTATATTAACTCGTGGTGTCTGATGGATTGCTTGTCGAAAAAACTTTGGATCTATTTTTAACCCATTTCCTCGTAATCTAGCGAGCTGAAATTTTGCAGGTAGACTCGTGCCGATTATAAAAACGATGTATCAAAATTTCAGATGGATCGTATTTAAATTATTGAATTATTAGTTGTTTTTTTTTATCTCTATGTATCATGTTAAATTTTTGAGATAAGAGTGTCGCGGTGCGTATTATATTGAACAACCTTTTTATTAATACTTTCCTGTTGCGCGATTTAGTGCGTATTATGTTAACAATACTTTTATAAACATATTCCTGATCGGTGCGCATTATATTAAACATGTTTTACGAGACACAACTAACATTTTGTATTTTTGGATTATTTGCGCTGCGTATTATAAGGAACATTCTTTTAGTTGTGTCTCGTACATAAAGGATTTATAGTCAAAAACTTGTTTTTTTACGGGTTCTTTTTTAAAAATTAAATTCTTTATATTAATTCGTGGTGTCTGCTTGCCTGCTTGAGGCAGGCAGGCAGGCGGGCGGGAGGTGCCGAAAAAACTTTGGATAGATCTGTAACTCAGTTCTTCGTAAGCTAGTGAGCTGGAATTTTGCAGGCAGACTCGTGCCGATGATAAAAATGATGTATCAAAATTTCAAATCGATCGCATGTACCGTGATAAAATTATTAAATTTTTAGATTATTTTATGTATCTCTATGTATCATGTTTTTGTTTTTTTTTGCTTTAGTGTCGTGTTGCGAATTATATTGAACGACCTTTCCTGTCACGCAATAAGGTGCGTATTTTATTGACAATACTTTTTATAAACATATTCCTGATCGGTGCGCATTATATTAAACATGTTTTACGACACATAACTACAATTTTGTATTTTTGGATTGTCTTGCGCTGCATATTATAATGAACATTCTTTTAGTTATTTCTCGTAGATAAAGGATTTATAGTCAAATCCTTGTTGTTGTTTTTTAACGTTTTTTTTTAGTATTTTTGTTTAATTTCATGTGCTTATTTCCGAAAGATTGACTATTTCTACAAGGTTAGTATTAAAAGATTAATGGTTGCAAGTGAAGAATTATAATTACATTTTTCTGTCCTTTCTTGATAACATCTGCGGACCGGCTGTGGATGGCCCAAGGACCGACACCGGTCCGCGGACCACCATTTTGCGTGTCACTGATCTATATGATCTATTAATGTCTTGGGCCGATGTTAAACAAACTGATTTTGGGGGGTGGGGTAGGCGGCTTGACAAAAGTTTTTTTAAAAACATATTTGTACCCACATTCCCTCCCTTTAAATTATTCTGGTCCCGACTTTTTACTTTAATCTCCAATCCGCTTGTATTAACTTGGCAAGTCCAGTCAAGTTATTCCCCCTTGATGAAATGTAACATCAACGTTGCTTGGCGGTATTGTAACAATACGTCTAATATAAACCTGACTTAAATAGTTAGTGATCTGTACACCACATTTTGTGTTATATTGGCTTTCTAAAATAACAAATAGACTTTCTAAACTAACAAATAGACTTTCTAAACTAACCAATCGACTTTTCTGTAAAAATGAAGAAATGCAATTTTGTACCCGGCAAGATCCCGGCCTGGATAAATCCATTTCAACAATCCACTGATGCCATCGGGATGGTAACATTTTAATAGCAGCACCGTTGTCATGATGGCCTAGTCCAGGCTCAGGAGAAAGGTTAAACCCTCGCCACTAGGCTAATCCGTCTTGGAGATTTAACTTGTAATGATAAGACGATGGGAAGAAAATTCTTTCAGAGGAACCTGCGGAGCTAAGGTCTCTGGAGTCTACAATAAACTATTCCAGCCCCTGAGTGGAATAATACTTGTAGGAATAGAGGGTCTCACACTGCAAAAGGGGGGGGGTGTTAGTCTCAGAGTTCATTGGTCTATAGCAGAGGTCAGAGTTCATTGATGGTCTATAGCAGAGGTCAGAGTTCATTGATGGTCTACAGCAGAGGTCAGAGTTCATTGATGGTCTATAGCAGAGGTCAGAGTTCATTGATGGTCTACAGCAGAGGTCAGAGTTCATTGATGGTCTATAGCAGAGGTCAGAGTTCATTGATGGTCTATAGCAGAGGTCAGAGTTCATTGATGGTCTACAGCAGAGGTCAGAGTTCATTGATGGTCTACAGCAGAGGTCAGAGTTCATTGATGGTCTATAGCAGAGGTCAGAGTTCATTGATGGTCTACAGCAGAGGTCAGAGTTCATTGATGGTCTATAGCAGAGGTCAGAGTTCATTGATGGTCTACAGCAGAGGTCAGAGTTCATTGATGGTCTACAGCAGAGGTCAGAGTTCATTGATGGTCTACATCAGAGGTCAGAGTTCATTGATGGTCTACAGCAGAGGTCAGAGTTCATTGATGGTCTACAGCAGAGGTCAGAGTTCATTGATGGTCTACAGCAGAGGTCAGAGTTCATTGATGGTCTACAGCAGAGGTCAGAGTTCATTGATGGTCTACATCAGAGGTCAGAGTTCATTGATGGTCTACAGCAGAGGTCAGAGTTCATTGATGGTCTACAGCAGAGGTCAGAGTTCATTGATGGTCTACAGCAGAGGTCAGAGTTCATTGATGGTCTATAGCAGAGGTCAGAGTTCATTGATGGTCTACAGCAGAGGTCAGAGTTCATTGATGGTCTACAGCAGAGGTCAGAGTTCATTGATGGTCTACATCAGAGGTCAGAGTTCATTGATGGTCTACAGCAGAGGTCAGAGTTCATTGATGGTCTACAGCAGAGGTCAGAGTTCATTGATGGTCTACAGCAGAGGTCAGAGTTCATTGATGGTCTATAGCAGAGGTCAGAGTTCATTGATGGTCTACAGCAGAGGTCAGAGTTCATTGATGGTCTATAGCAGAGGTCAGAGTTCATTGATGGTCTACAGCAGAGGTCAGAGTTCATTGATGGTCTATAGCAGACGTCAGAATTCATTGATGGTCTATAGCAGAGGTCAGAGTTCATTGATGGTCTATAGCAGAGGTCAGAGTTCATTGATGGTCTATAGCAGACGTCAGAATTCATTGATGGTCTATAGCAGAGGTCAGAGTTCATTGATGGTCTATAGCAGACGTCAGAGTTCATTGATGGTCTATAGCAGAGGTCAGAGTTCATTGATGGTCTATAGCAGAGGTCAGAGTTCATTGATGGTCTATAGCAGAGGTCAGAGTTCATTGATGGTCTATAGCAGAGGTCAGAGTTCATTGATGGTCTATAGCAGAGGTCAGAGTTCATTGATGGTCTATAGCAGAGGTCAGAGTTCATTGATGGTCTATAGCAGAGGTCAGAGTTCATTGATGGTCTATAGCAGAGGTCAGAGTTCATTGATGGTCTATAGCAGAGGTCAGAGTTTAACTCAGATACAAACCTGGAGTCAAACATTGAATCAAGATTTGATGAACCCATTAATCAACATAAAATCAACGCAATAGTCAAGATCATAACAACCGCCATAAGTAATCATGTCATCAACGCAATAGTCAAGATCATAACAACCGCCATAAGTAATCATGTCATCAACGCAATAGTCAAGATCATAACAACCGCCATAAGTAATCATGTCATCAAAGCATTAGTCGAAAAAATAATAATAACATAATAACAACGTATATTTCTATGGCGCATTAAAAATAGTAGTGGGGGCGGGTGCCGGTGAAGTGGTCGTCTGCGTGCCAATGAAGTTCATCCCCCGTGTCAATGACCATCGTGCGTGTCAGGTCTGGCGTTCGTGTCATTTTTACCCCCCTCCCCCCGCCCCATGACAAATGAGCTAACGGCGTATGAGAAGAAATGAAAAAAATTAAATCTTAGACTCAAACATTTTGAAAACGAGGGTGAAGGAGGAAGGTCGGGTTGACCTTTAAAATAGATTTCCAATATCCTGAGAATGCCAGTGTTACAAGTAAGATAGATATCCTAAGAGAAGGTCAAGGTTTACAAGTTAGAAAGATATCCTACATCCTAGTTTTAACTCGACCAGTAAAGCTCCCAGGACAAAAGAGAAATAAGAATAACAAAAATATGAGAGCTATGAGATCGGAGTTTGGGTTATCAGCGTGTGAGAGACTTTGATGGAACTCTTACAATAACGGAGGAGAAATCAACGGAGGAGAACCCAGCGAGATGACTGAAAAACGGCGTTGTCTCCCTTTCTTTTACCATTTCATGGCCGTGTTTATCTAAGAAAGGGGAGCTAATCAGACAATTAGGAGAAATAAATCATTCCTAGGCCGGCAAGGGCAGCGATTACCATCCCCTTGAACGTGTATGTGCACCCCCGTGGGGCACCCAGGGAGGGGCCAGTAGCTGCACAGCAATGATGCAAGGTTAAGTTCTATGGTGACGGAATTGTAGCCTGAAAAAGCTGTCAAAATATGGTGAGACTGCAATCAGGTTTATAGATAAGTAGATGGATGGCCTGCAAACAGGGTATTATGAGGCTGTGACGTCTTGTCAGGCTCTTATTTACTCTGTTTGCATGACATCTGTCTACTGAAAAAGCTGTGTCGAACATGGCACTATACCCATGGCGTCAAACTTAGTGTATTTGGAAACTATAAAGAATCGCTCTCAAACAAAGACATGTGTCTACAGGTGATTTTGTGTGTCAAGATGTGGACAGAAAAGGGGGGGGGTGGGGGCAATGATGATTGAATGTTTTGATACCCAGGGAAAATCAGTTGCCACCCATGGGGATTATTATCTTATGAGTGACAGTTGTTTCCTCTGGTAGCTGTATGAGTTTTACAGCTGTAGGGGTGTAGACGCAAAGCGCTGGAATGAAACAGTTGTTTCCAATCTCAGTTAAGGCCACACCCCCCCCTCCAGCCCGTGAATCCCAGTCCAGGAAATTAGTGAATTTGACACAACTGGACCATTTTAATTTCATGACATATCTAAGTGTAACACAACTGTGGTGTGCCGTCTGTCACCTGAGTTGGAGAACTTCCTGCCATAAGAACATAGTGTCATTAGAACAGGCTGTTTGTTGTAAGAGCATGCTGTTGTTAGAACATTGTGTCATTAGAACATATTGTTGTAAGAGCATGCTGTTGTTAGAACATTGTGTCATTAGAACAGATTGTTGTAAGAGTATGCTGTTGTTAGAACATTGTGTCATTAGAACAGATTCTTGTAAGAGCATGCTGTTGTTAGAACATTGTGTCATTAGAACAGATTCTTGTAAGAGCATGCTGTTGTTAGAACATTGTGTCATTAGAACAGATTCTTGTAAGAGCATGCTGTTGTTAGAACATTGTGTCATTAGAACAGATTGTTGTAAGAATATGCTGTTGTTAGAACATTGTGTCATATAGAACAGATGTTGTAAGAGCATGCTGTTGTTAGAACATTGTGTCATATAGAACAGATTGTTGTAAGAGCATGCTGTTGTTAGAACATTGTGCCATTAGAACAGGTTGTTGTAAGAAAAGCTGACTGATAAGATACATGGAGAGCTCTGGTTGAGGTGAAATTATGTGTTTACAAACTTTTAGTTATACACACTATAATGAACATATCGTTATCATGCGGTACAAACAGCGGCGTAGCGTGAGTATTTGCCGCCCGGGGCAGAACCCATCTTTGCCGCCCCCTCCCCCCCCCCGGAAAAAAATTGTTGACGGTATAAAGAAGAGACATTTTTTTATTAGAAATTATTAAGGAAACTATACATGTTTATGTTAGAATAAATAGAGGAGCTTTCATTTCTTGATTAAAATTGAAGTTTTCTTCTTTTCTCGTGTCACAATCTTTGATACATCAATATTGTTAGCAATACGATGCTCAAAAGCCAAAATAGCTATAGATTATTCAATCTTAGTGTATTTATTGATTGTAATCAAGTCTTCGTTAACTTAATTTTAGAGAAGCTTTTCTCATAGCTGGCATTCAAAGTCCTGTAGATATGCTGGTGTACGAAAATCATATATATTTTTTTCTCCGAATTCTGTAACTACCAAAACATGAGAGTTTCTCCTGTAATCTCATCTTATGAAGAATACAACTTTATTTTCAACTGTTTTTTCTACATAACATGGCTACATATTTGCTTTGATGTCCAATATTTTGCTTTCTCGTTCTTTGACTGGACGGTTAAATTAAAATGATAACGTTCCATATGAAAGTTTAGCAAACGTCCAAGCATCCTTTTAGTATTCCATTAGTTTCTCTGTAAGTAACCTCTGCAAAGCAATTTAGGCACTATAATTTTGCGCCACATTGTCTTCATAAAGTACTTTTCCAGATAGTTCTTAATTCCAAACGTAAAATAAAATAGGATATTTCAATTTGAAAGTCAAAGAATCTGTGTCTATTCATGTGTTTAGTCCGTCTGCCTCAGTCAGTTTTTCAATAGCTTTAAAATCATCATCAAAATGGGTCCATGTTATCTTCACTATTTTGTAACTAGATGTATGTTAAGTGCCTTGCCTGTAGCAGCAATTATATTTTTCTAATGGCCTGTGGGTATGGAAAAGAATGCGTTACTCCGTTTGAATAAACCACAAATAGTTGTAAAGTTTGTTTAAGTTGGAGCAGCATTTAAGGACACCGGGTTTAACGAACTGTTTGAGGGAGATTTGACATTGAGATTTATGTCTTTGAGTCTTTCTTGAACTCTCGTATATTTATATCAATTAACTTCACATTTGTTGTTGAAATTTTATAGATAAGAGTAGGACGCAATAATCTTCTGCATAGAAGGAGTGTCTGTAACAGGTAAGTTTGTTGTTGGAATTTAATGAATACAGCAATTTTCGCTTTTACACGACGGGCGGCTGAAAAGTTTGAATCAGTTTTAGGTACCAGCATATCAGTGTCATGTTTTATGTACCAGTATATCAGTGTCATGTTTATGTACCAGTATATCAGTGTCATGTTTTATGTACCAGTATATCAGTGTCATGTTATATGTACCAGTATATCAGTGTCATGTTATATGTACCAGTATATCAGTGTCATGTTTTATGTACCAGTATATCAGTGTCATGTTTATGTACCAGTATATCAGTGTCATGTTTTATGTACCAGTATATCAGTGTCATGTTATATGTACCAGTATATCAGTGTCATGTTTTATGTACCAGTATATCAGTGTCATGTTATATGTACCAGTATATCAGTGTCATGTTTTATGTACCAGTATATCAGTGTCATGTTATATGTACCAGTATATCAGTGTCATGTTATATGTACCAGTATATCAGTGTCATGTTATATGTACCAGTATATCAGTGTCATGTTTATGTACCAGTATATCAGTGTCATGTTTTATGTACCAGTATATCAGTGTCATGTTTATGTACCAGTATATCAGTGTCATGTTTTATGTACCAGTATATCAGTGTCATGTTATATGTACCAGTATATCAGTGTCATGTTATATGTACCAGTATATCAGTGTCATGTTATATGTACCAGTATATCAGTGTCATGTTTTAGTACCAGTATATCAGTGTCATGTTTATGTACCAGTATATCAGTGTCATGTTATATGTACCAGTATATCAGTGTCATGTTATATGTACCAGTATATCAGTGTCATGTTATATGTACCAGTATATCAGTGTCATGTTATATGTACCAGTATATCAGTGTCATGTTATATGTACCAGTATATCAGTGTCATGTTATATGTACCAGTATATCAGTGTCATGTTATATGTACCAGTATATCAGTGTCATGTTATATGTACCAGTATATCAGTGTCATGTTATATGTACCAGTATATCAGTGTCATGTTATATGTACCAGTATATCAGTGTCATGTTATATGTACCAGTATATCAGTGTCATGTTATATGTACCAGTATATCAGTGTCATGTTATATGTACCAGTATATCAGTGTCATGTTATATGTACCAGTATATCAGTGTCATGTTTTATGTACCAGTATATCAGTGTCATGTTATATGTACCAGTATATCAGTGTCATGTTATATGTACCAGTATATCAGTGTCATGTTATATGTACCAGTATATCAGTGTCATGTTATATGTACCAGTATATCAGTGTCATGTTATATGTACCAGTATATCAGTGTCATGTTATATGTACCAGTATATCAGTGTCATGTTATATGTACCAGTATATCAGTGTCATGTTATATGTACCAGTATATCAGTGTCATGTTATATGTACCAGTATATCAGTGTCATGTTATATGTACCAGTATATCAGTGTCATGTTATATGTACCAGTATATCAGTGTCATGTTATATGTACCAGTATATCAGTGTCATGTTATATGTACCAGTATATCAGTGTCATGTTATATGTACCAGTATATCAGTGTCATGTTATATGTACCAGTATATCAGTGTCATGTTATATGTACCAGTATATCAGTGTCATGTTTATGTACCAGTATATCAGTGTCATGTTATATGTACCAGTATATCAGTGTCATGTTATATGTACCAGTATATCAGTGTCATGTTATATGTACCAGTATATCAGTGTCATGTTATATGTACCAGTATATCAGTGTCATGTTATATGTACCAGTATATCAGTGTCATGTTATATGTACCAGTATATCAGTGTCATGTTTATATGTACCAGTATATCAGTGTCATGTTATATGTACCAGATATCAGTGTCATGTTATATGTACCAGTATATCAGTGTCATGTTATATGTACCAGTATATCAGTGTCATGTTATATGTACCAGTATATCAGTGTCATGTTATATGTACCAGTATATCAGTGTCATGTTATATGTACCAGTATATCAGTGTCATGTTATATGTACCAGTATATCAGTGTCATGTTATATGTACCAGTATATCAGTGTCATGTATATGTACCAGTATATCAGTGTCATGTTTTATGTACCAGTATATCAGTGTCATGTTATATGTACCAGTATATCAGTGTCATGTTTATGTACCAGTATATCAGTGTCATGTTATATGTACCAGTATATCAGTGTCATGTTATATGTACCAGTATATCAGTGTCATGTTATATGTACCAGTATATCAGTGTCATGTTTATATGTACCAGTATATCAGTGTCATGTTATATGTACCAGTATATCAGTGTCATGTTATATGTACCAGTATATCAGTGTCATGTTATATGTACCAGTATATCAGTGTCATGTTATATGTACCAGTATATCAGTGTCATGTTATATGTACCAGTATATCAGTGTCATGTTATATGTACCAGTATATCAGTGTCATGTTATATGTACCAGTATATCAGTGTCATGTTATATGTACCAGTATATCAGTGTCATGTTATATGTACCAGTATATCAGTGTCATGTTATATGTACCAGTATATCAGTGTCATGTTATATGTACCAGTATATCAGTGTCATGTTATATGTACCAGTATATCAGTGTCATGTTATATGTACCAGTATATCAGTGTCATGTTATATGTACCAGTATATCAGTGTCATGTTATATGTACCAGTATATCAGTGTCATGTTATATGTACCAGTATATCAGTGTCATGTTATATGTACCAGTATATCAGTGTCATGTTATATGTACCAGTATATCAGTGTCATGTTATATGTACCAGTATATCAGTGTCATGTTATATGTACCAGTATATCAGTGTCATGTTATATGTACCAGTATATCAGTGTCATGTTATATGTACCAGTATATCAGTGTCATGTTATATGTACCAGTATATCAGTGTCATGTTATATGTACCAGTATATCAGTGTCATGTTATATGTACAATCAGTCAGTATGTACCAGTATATCAGTGTCATGTTATATGTACCAGTATATCAGTGTCATGTTATATGTACCAGTATATCAGTGTCATGTTATATGTACCAGTATATCAGTGTCATGTTATATGTACCAGTATATCAGTGTCATGTTATATGTACCAGTATATCAGTGTCATGTTATATGTACCAGTATATCAGTGTCATGTTATATGTACCAGTATATCAGTGTCATGTTATATGTACCAGTATATCAGTGTCATGTTATATGTACCAGTATATCAGTGTCATGTTATATGTACCAGTATATCAGTGTCATGTTATATGTACCAGTATATCAGTGTCATGTTATATGTACCAGTATATCAGTGTCATGTTATATGTACCAGTATATCAGTGTCATGTTATATGTACCAGTATATCAGTGTCATGTTATATGTACCAGTATATCAGTGTCATGTTATATGTACCAGTATATCAGTGTCATGTTATATGTACCAGTATATCAGTGTCATGTTATATGTACCAGTATATCAGTGTCATGTTATATGTACCAGTATATCAGTGTCATGTTATATGTACCAGTATATCAGTGTCATGTTATATGTACCAGTATATCAGTGTCATGTTATATGTACCAGTATATCAGTGTCATGTTATATGTACCAGTATATCAGTGTCATGTTATATGTACCAGTATATCAGTGTCATGTTATATGTACCAGTATATCAGTGTCATGTTATATGTACCAGTATATCAGTGTCATGTTATATGTACCAGTATATCAGTGTCATGTTATATGTACCAGTATATCAGTGTCATGTTTTATATTGCTTGAGCCCCTTGATTTCAGTGACATAGTATCAGAAGGCTTTAGATTCATTCATTTTGGAGTTTTCAGTTTTGGCATTTAAACATTCACGTATTATAATACGGGTTCTTATTTATTTTTTAACTTTTTTCTTGGCTTCTCTTTTATTTAACTTTATTTAACTCCCCCCTCCCACTTTTACAAGTTAATTAATAATAAGGAATTAACCGCCCCCTCCTCCAATAAAAAAAGTGCCGCCCTGAGCATTTGATTGGCTCATGTTTGAATTTGATAGGGTACAGAAATTTTCGCTTCTAAAACAGGAATGTCTTTCAAATTTGAACAATTAATTAAGTTACCAGCAGATCAGTGTCAAGTTCGCATACTACTTACACCTTTTGGTTATTCAGTTCAGTAGCATATATATCAGAATAATTTATATCTAATATGGAGTTTGAAGTTTGGGCAGTAGAAACGTTTATAAGTTTACGATAGCTCCTTTGTTAATTTTCTGAATTTCTTTTTCTTTTTTATTTTTTATTTTTTATTTTATTAAATAAAAATTTCCAGTTTTTTTTAAAATTTGTATTCTTAGAATTTAATTAACAACGAGAAATTTGCCGCCCCTAAAAAAAGTGCCGCCCGGGGCATTTGTCACCCCTTGCCCTCCTCTCGCTACGCCACTGGGTACAAACAAGAGAGGTGAGACACGAATAATGGGAGTCACCGGCCTTTAGCTGCTCATAATCTGATGGATTCAGTCATTACATACATCATATAAAGCATTGTCTTGAAAAATATGTGGTTACAAATATAAATATGTGGTTACAAATATAAATATGTGGTTACAAATATAAATATGTGGTTACAAATATAAATATGTGGTTACAAATATAAATATGTACAAAGACGACACCATTTCTAACTATACATCTGTCTCTTTAGGGGCCGTCCATAAAGTACGTCACTTCTAACTACACATCCGTCTCTTTAGGGGCCGTCCATAAAGTACGTCACTTCTAACTATACATCTGTCTCTTTAGGGGCCGTCCATAAAGCACGTCACTTCTAACTATACATCTGTCTCTTTAGGGGCCGTCCATAAAGTACGTCACTTCTAACTATACATCTGTCTCTTTAGGGGCCGTCCATAAAGTACGTCACGCTCCGAGGGGGGGGGTAAGGGGGTCTAAGAAAGTGTGACACTTTGTGACAGGGGGGAGGGGGGTCAGGCCATGTGTGATGTCACACATTTATTATTTTTAGTATTTTTTTCTAATTTATTTATATTTTTTAGTAGAATTTAAATAGCTTTAAAAATAATTTTCAAAAATTTTGTGAAACATTAGAATTAGTTTTATGTCAAAATATCATTGAAATGCGTATCTCCTGAATGTGTTGTTCATAAATCTGAATTGGATACAGCAGGACTGATATATCGAAGGATCAGGAATGGTTTGACAATCATGTTCGCACCAGCAAACATTTCACTCAAATTGTTATTAAATATCAGGACATGAAATGTTGCGACAAAGCACGAAGCTCATATTTTAACGTTTTACCTTAAAGATTCTTCCCTCCTCCAATCCCAATCAACCAAACAAATGATGGACTCAAAGCTTAAGAAAGAGCAGATATGCAGATTCTCATAAATTTCCTTCCTTGTTTGTAGCACAAACTCTCAAATTTGATGAAATTATGCCAAGATCAAACAGGAGCTTTCAAAGTACAACCATATGATTACAGCTTATTTGATCGACTTTGCAAAGTATGTCACTCATATTTTGCCTCACAAATAATGTTGAAGAAACATACAGGACAACACAGAGCTCGGGCTCAGGAGAATGTGCCCACCCAAACTGTTCAAGAATCAACTCAGATAAAACGCATCCGTCCTTTGAGAATCACTTCTAGAAGTCAAAGAGAACCCATGGCAGTTATTGCCAGAGGAGAAAATGCACATACAGAGGCTGTTGAGTGGCTAGATGAGGACGAGTTGATCTGTCTGCAATTATCCTTCCAGGAAACGGTGATTGTGAAAGATTGATGTCAGTCGTAACTATGGATGAACACAGATGATGTCCAGTGAATATTTTTGAATGAAATATAATTCATAGGACCATAATAAACAGATTAAATATAGCACAAGAGTTGGTCACATAATTTGTCAATTTAGTCTTATTTTTAGTCAAATTGTTTTGTTTCCTTTTTATTATGTAATTTTAAAAATCCGGCTCTGGCAGGATTTCACTTCATAAATCCGGCTGGCCGGTAGATCCCTTATCTATATATATATTCATAATCATAATGGCCCCGGAAAATCCGGAATCCGGCCATTTCAACAAATCTGTTTCCGGCTCCAGCCGGATTTCACTTCATAAATCCGGCCCACTTCAGCTCCAGCCGGATTTCAAAATTTTGAATACGGTACATCCCTACTTTAAAGTGGAAATTTTATATTTTAATACAATGTAATAGTGAAGTGTATTTTAAGTATTAAATTAAATATTTTAATTAGGTGTTAATTAAAAAATATTTTTGAAAGTGTGACGTACTTTAGGGGGGGGCCCGAGATTTGTGACAGTTTGTGACGGGGGGAGGGGGTCAAAAATAGCGTGACGTACTTTATGGACGGCCCCTTAGCCCTAATTTCCCCCCAGTTTTGGCCATTTACCCAATATCTCCATCCGCCAGCCAAGCAGTAGAAGAGCTGTCATAAATTGGTCATGTCAGCTACGGCCATAGTTTCGTCATCTACTGTCTCGGCAGATTATCTTTTTTTTACCTACCCCCCCCCCATTAAACCAAAAGATCTTGCGTGTCTCTTGGTTGCATTGACCACCATATGATCGTGAATGGTGTTGGTGGAACGTGTTAAACCAATGGTGTCACGTGATGGTGAATGGTGTTGGTGGAACGTGTTAAACCAATGGTGTCACGTGATGGTGAATGGTGTTGGTGGAACGTGTTAAACCAATGGTGTCACGTGATGGTGAATGGTGTTGGTGGAACGTGTTAAACCAATGGTGTCACGTGATGGTGAATGGTGTTGGTGGAACGTGTTAAACCAATGGTGTCACGTGATGGTGAATGGTGTTGGTGGAATGTGTTAAACCAATGGTGTCACGTGATGGTGAATTGTGTTGGTAGAATGTGTTAAACCAATAACATCTCACAAGGGGGGGTGAGTAAAAAGAATTCCGCTGACATTGTAAACATTCATACAAATAACAGTCATAGAAACCCTAACCATTTGTTGAGCCATTTCCAGTTCATGTGTACTCGCCACTCGTTACCCGTATCTGGTCTCATGGAATAAGTTGACATGATTCTGACATCGGCTACTGTGAATTAAACAGTCATTGTCCGAGCCATTGGTCCACCAGAATTTTGCCCAACACGCAAAGTTTCCTGCTAAATTGTCGTCTGTGTGACAAGCTAAACGGTATCGGGAAATCCAGAGTGTCCTGAAATATCTGGAAATGTGACAATCTCCATTAGAGTGGTCCCCCCTCTCGTGTGAGACTCGGAATGTGTTGGGCAGGCGATGTTCATTTCTGGAGTCGATCCATTGTAATCGATTCTTTTTATTCTCATCATTGTAGTCGAATCTTCTTCTTCTCACCGGAATCTGATTTTCTCAATCATGGGACTTAATTATTTTGTGTTGTATGTTATACACGACTTGAGATATAAAATATAATCAACATCTTCACAAAGAGAAAATATAACAAATAACATTAACTCTTGAAATTGATTCAATTTATCTGTTACTAAATGTTAGCTCTTGATAACTTGTCTATATGTGTTACTGAATGTTAACTTTAGATACATTGTCTATATGTGTTACTAAATGTTAACTTTAGATACCTTGTCTATATGTGTTACTGAATGTTAACTTTAGATAACTTGTCTATATGTGTTACAGTGTTACTAAATGTTAACTTTAGATGACTTGTCTATATGTGTTACTAAATGTTAACTTTAGATACCTTGTCTATATGTGTTACTGAATGTTAACTCTTTAGATGACTTGTCTATATGTGTTACTGAATGTTAACTTTAGATACCTTGTCTATATGTGTTACTGAATGTTAACTTTAGATACATTGTCTATATGTGTTACCAAATGTTAACTCTTGATAACTTATCTATATGTGTTACTGAATGTTAACTTTAGATAACTTGTCTATATGTGTTACTAAATGTTAACTCTTTAGATAACTTGTCTATATGTGTTACTGAATGTTAACTTTAGATAACTTGTCTATATGTGTTACTGAATGTTGACTTTAGATAACTTGTCTATATGTGTTACTGAATGTTAGCTCTTGATAACTTGACTATATGTGTTATTAATGTTAGCTCTAGATAACTTGTCTATATGTGTTATGAATGTTAGCTCTTGATAACTTGACTATATGTGTTATGAATGTTAGCTCTTGACAAATTGACTATATGTGTTATGAATGTTAGCTCTTGATAACTTGTCTATATGTGTTATGAATGTTAGCTCTTGATAACTTGACTATATGTGTTATGAATGTTAGCTCTTGATAACTTGTCCATATGTGATATGAATGTTAGCTCTTGATAACTTGACTATATGTGTTATGAATGTTAGCTCTTGATAACTTGACTATATGTGTTATGAATGTTAGCTCTTGATAACTAATCGAAAGAAGACTGGGACAAATGTTTCAGACTGGGACAAACTTTTCAGACTGGGACAAACTTTTCAGACTGGGACAAACTTTTCAGACTGGGACAAATGTTTCAGAAACAATGGAGACAATTATTTCTTCCAGTCCTCAGCCTACACTCAGTCCTATCTGATTTCACAGAGTTACTTCCCATCCTGACACAGACTTATTTCCACAAAAAAAAACAACCCCACTGATTACTGATTACACATGAGCACATTCACAAACCACATCATTGTCCATTTCACCAAACATAAAAACAACTCAATGAGACATCTGGTAGCCGTGTCTGTACTAAGTCACCAAGGTGTTCCATCTTTAAAATTTGATCTAAGTTTTTTTGTTTTGTTTTTAGAAAACAAAGAAGTTGGAGATTTGTTTAAATGACGTTTAGACACAATGGTTAAAATGACATTTAGACACAATGGTTAAAATGACATTTATGAAAGTGTGATTGAAATAAATACGCGTTACAGTTATAATGAAAAATAATTTTCTTCTCATCGAGATTTGTTGCGCGTTTGCCAAAAATCGGGCCACCCAATTGAAAGGGATCTATGATCGTACAATACATTAGGTGTGAAGACATCTTCTACGGTTAAATGTATCTTTAAAATACAAACCCACCAAAACCTTTTTTTTGATATATCGATCTGCTATCGCTTTAAAAAAATATTTCTAGCAACGATGAGCCGCTCAAATACATTTTTGAACTAAGTTATGCGTTGTTATCCTCTTTATTTCTCGGACCCACTTCATTATAATCCCACAAACTGTAATCCTATAATCCCTTAAATCAATTATGACTTAACCCAACAACCTACAACAAATTCAGTTCATCTCGTTGAGAAGTGGTCCGAATCTCATTTTAGTGAAATTTTGGAAAACCTGAGCCATTTCTTGGCTGCTAGATCGAGGATAAAATTAGTAGGCACCACCAGGAGCCTGCAGGTTTAAGAACCACCGACAGTCCATTAACACCTCGGGCTGACTGAATAGCTGACCCACAGCCCGAGCTTAGTTCGAGGAATTTGTTTCCCACACGCAGAGCGGCGTTTTTATTGGAATAATTGGCCGTTAGGGCGAGGTCGCGGCCAAGTTAAATTGAATTGCTGTGTGTGTTTTGATTAGATGAGCGAGGTGAGGGCTAATTCCGGCCACACTCTTGGTAGCCTGGTATCGCAATCTCTGTCTTGACCAAAGTGAAATAAATGATGGCTGCACACGTTAGGTGTGAGGTGTTGCACATCATATTGTGATGTACATTAAAGTATGGAGGTATGTTTGTTATTGTAAGATTTGTTAGTAAGATGTCAGATGTATGATGTGTGATGTATGATTTATGATGTGTAATGTATGATATGTGATGTATGATTTATGATGTGTAATGTATGATGTATGATGTGTGATGTATGATTTATGATGTGTAATGTATGATGTATGATTTATGATGTGTAATGTATGATGTATGATTTATGATGTGTAATGTATGATGTATGATGTATGATGCGTGATGTATGATGTGTAATATATTTCGGCGACAATTTTGTGCCAGGAGATGACAATTCAATTCGTGCATAAGAACATTGTATGCTGTATTCATTCTCATGAGCCAAGTTCAAAACTAACATCAACAAAACTAACATCAACAAAACTAACAACAACAAAACTAACATCAACAAAACTAACATCAACAAAACTAACATCAACAAAACTAACATCAACAAAACTAACATCAACAAAACTAACAACAACAAAACTAACATCAACAAAACTAACATCAACAAAACTAACATCAACAAAACTAACATCAACAAAACTAACACGGATGTGCTATAATTACTACGGATGTGCTATAATTACTACGTTGTGCTATAATTACTACGGATTTGCTATAATTACTACGTTGTGCTATAATTACTACGGATGTGCTATAATTACTACGGTTGTGCTATAATTACTACGTTGTGCTATAATTACTATGGCTGTGCTATAATTACTACGGCTGTGCTATAATTACTACGTTGTGCTATAATTACTACGGATGTGCTATAATTACTACGGATGTGCTATAATTACTACGTTGTGCTATAATTACTACGCTGTGCTATAATTACTACGTTGTGCAATAATTACTACGTTGTGCTATAATTACTACGTTGTGCTATAATTACTACGGCTGTGCTATAATTACTACGGCTGTGCTATAATTACTACGTTGTGCTATAATTACTACGTTGTGCTATAATTACTACGTTGTGCTATAATTACTACGGTGTGCTATAATTACTACGTTGTGCTATAGTTACTACGTTGTGCTATAATTACTACGTTGTGCTATAATTACTACGGATGTGCTATAATTACTACGGATGTGCTATAATTACTACGTTGTGCTATAATTACTACGTTGTGCTATAATTACTACGTTGTGCTATAATTACTACGGATGTGCTATAATTACTACGGATGTGCTATAATTACTACGTTGTGCTATAATTACTACGCTATGCTATAATTACTACGTTGTGCTATAATTACTACGTTGTGCTATAATTACTACGTTGTGCTATAATTACTACGGCTGTGCTATAATTACTACGGCTGTGCTATAATTACTACGTTGTGCTATAGTTACTACTTTGTGCTATAATTACTACGTTGTGCTATAATTACTACGTTGTGCTATAATTACTACGTTGTGCTATAGTTACTACGTTGTGCTATAATTACTACGTTGTGCTATAATTACTACGGATGTGCTATAATTACTACGTTGTGCTATAATTACTACGGATGTGCTATAATGATCAGATTAAAGTTTTAGAGCACTGAGATTGGGATAAGCTCTGTCCCACAAACATCTATAGATTGACTTGATATCATTAAGATCAGCTTTGTCCCAGAACAAGATTAACTGATCTTACCATGACACCAAGACTCCATGACACAATGACTCCATGACACAATGACACAACGACTTCATGACACCATGATGACTCCATGACTCTATGACACAATGACTTCATGACTCCATGACACAATGACCCCATGACAAAATGACACAACGAATTCTTTCCATCATGACTCCATGACACAATGACTCCATGACAAAATGACACAACGAATTCATGCCACCATGACACAATGACTCCATGCCTCCACGGCCTTGATATTAACGTGTACATTATCAGACATAGGCTTTGTCATTAGACATGGATAAAAATAAAAATTTGGGGTTAAAAAAGAACAGAAGAAATAATAAGAAATAAAGAGAAGAGGGGAAAAAAGTGATTTAATCAGAGTGGGGTGTCGGAGAGAAGGAAAAAGATAGGGGGGGGGGTGAGGGGTGAAAATTGGCAAGAAGAAAATCAGATTTACTCTCGAGATTTCTAATCTTAGTGGACCCATCGATTCAGTTTAATTAAAAGTCGGTTTCTTCTTTTTTATTTTATTTATTGACTTGCTTCGTGGCGTGATTTTGTAGGCTTCAGTAGATGAATGCAGCATTATTGGAGTCGTGCACCACATCCCCCTACACCCCAGAGCCATGTGGGGGGGGGGAGACCTGCGAACAAAGACATTAACTTTTGTTTCTCCTCTCTCTTTTCTGGCAGTTTTCTCCATTCCCCGCGTTTGAAAGTTTTTTTCCTATTGGAATAAATTTGCTAGGTTCTTTATGAGTTCTGTCAGAGGCGGCGACATCCAGGGTGATGGGGCAAAGTGATCTGACGAATGAGGAGTGGTCAAAGAAACCGCTGAATAACGGATGTCCTCGGACAAGTGGACGAAATGGGTTACGGGTTCAGGGGAACCCGTAACTTTGGGGAGCAGAACGGCATCTGTTGGGTTGGTTGGATTTTTAATGACTTTTTTTACTTTGTTGTTTGAAGCCAGTTGGTAGAAGCGCCATGTCACGGTGTTAAAAGATGGGAGGGGGGAGTTTCAATAGTTTGGTAAATGTTACAAGAAGTAAACAGAAATAAGTTTAACATCCATGTTTGGCCCTCAGGTTGTTTCAACAAAACATTGCCCCCTTCCAAATCTGTGCCGATAGATCACACCGCGTTCACATGGGATCTCATTATAGTAACACTGACACATATCTCACCTATTGAACCAACAAGCACACACGACAACACAACACGATTTCATCAACGATTAATTTAGAATGGTTCACCTCCCCCCCCCCACACACTCACTATCCTCCCCCCCCCCACCACCATTTTCTCTCACCACGTGACCTTCCACCCCAGAATGCCAAGAGAGAAAATCTCTGTTTCCGGTCTATTCTCCTTCATGTGATTCATTCTGCCATGGCTTTAACTTTTTCCTTCCGTGTCTTCCACTCCTGGGCGGCAGTGGCGTCTTAACGCCAACAATCTACCATAATTGATTGATGTATCTGGGGCCCGTGTCCAGCACCACAGGAAAAGGCCTTGACATCAACATTTTCATCCGGGTTTTTTGCCTCGTGGCACGTATCATAAATCCAGAACCGCGAGTGTTGGCAGAGGGCGAAATTAATTTAATCTTTTCTGCACGTGTTTTGATCATGTCATCGACCTAACGCGATACAATTGTAACACGGACATTACATGTTAACATTGTAACACAGACATTACATGTTAACATTGTAACACAGACATTACATGTTAACATTGTAACACAGAAATCACATGTTAACATTGTAACACAGAAATTACATGTTAACATTGTAACACAGACATTACATGTTAACATTGTAACACAGAAATTACATGTTAACATTGTAACACAGACATTACATGTTAACATTGTAACACAGAAATTACATGTTAACATTGTAACACAGACATTACATGTTAACATTGTAACACAGACATTACTTAGTTCATTTGTAACACAGAAATAACATGCTAACATTGTAACACAGACATTACTTAGTTCATTTGTAACACAGAAATTACATGCTAACATTGTAACACAGACATTACTTAGTTCATTTGTAACACAGAAATTACATGTTAACATTGTAACACAGACATTACTCAGTTCATTTGTAACACAGAGATTACATGTTAACATTGTAACACAGACATTACTCAGTTCATTTGTAACACAGAGATTACTTGGAACATTGTATCACGTACTTCATGAGGTACATTGTAATACAGACTTTTTGAGGTACATTGTATATAACACAGGCATTAAATGGAACAAATATTATTATTCCACTGAGTAAGTTTAGAAATCGCCGTATATGAACTGAACGAAATGATCAGAAAATAAAGTGATTCTTTGACAACTTTTGAACAATCATGCATCTCCGCTTGCCCTTTACATAGGCATAAAATAACAGAATAAATAAACTCCGACTATGCCAGTCAATATAAGGAATTATGAATTATATCACATATTTCCGATAATGGCGGGACCTTGATGTAATCTAGAAATGGGATAAATTGATCATGGGAAAAAGTGTTAATTTAAGATGACACGGAGTTGTTGGTAAAAGGTGTTAATATGAGGTGACGGTGGTAAAAGGTGTTAATATGAGATGACGGTGGTAAAAGGTGTTAATCTTTTAATGACAGACAGAAAGTTTCTAAACGTGTTAATCTAAGATGATGGAGAGAAAGGTTCTAAAAGTGTTAATTTGAAATAGCAGACAGGAGGGTTTTAACAATTTCCAGCTGAGAATATTTCGACCACCTACCGTCCCTCTAAGTTTCAAACTTATACTTTGCAATGTGACGAACTGAAAACAAAATCTCTTATATGGACAACTTTGAGATCCAACCCATAGCTCTCCATCATCTGGTTGGACAATATCCAACCCATAGTTCTCCATCATCTGGTTGGACAATATCCAACCCATAGCTCTCCATCATCTGGTTGGACAATATTTCAAACACAAACAACAGAAATGGCTCCTGAAATATAAAAATAAAACATCTTAAACAATAACTCAGACAGAAACCACTAAAACAATAGATCGTACTTAAAGACTGCACGTATACACTACTATCAACGAGACATAACATTCATGTCCCTTTATTGTCCAACGCATCATGACACCAAAAGCGTTCATAAACCTAAATAACAAACAAGATGCACCTCGCACCGTGCAGCACCACATTCGTTGCATAAAATGACCGAGCAATGTTCATAGTACAATACACAAATATTTTTTCACTAAGTATTTGGATTTCTGTCGCTAGAGCGCGACATACATAATACTTTAACTTCTTCCCCGTCATGCCCTTGGCTGTAACCCTTAGTTGTGATGCCCTGGATGGCATCCCTTGTTGTGATGCCCTGGATGACACCCCTTGTTGTGATGCCCTGGATGGCATCCCTCGTTGTGATGCCCTGGATGACACCCCTCGTTGTGATGCCCTGGATGACACCCCTTGTTGTGATGCCCTGGATGACACCCCTTGTTGTGATGCCCTGGATGGCACCCCTTGTTGTGATGCCCTGGATGTCATCCCTCGTTGTGATGCCCTGGATGACACCCCTTGTTGTGATGCCCTGGATGGCACCCCTTGTTGTGATGCCCTGGATGGCACCCCTTGTTGTGATGCCCTGGATGGCATCCCTCGTTGTGATGCCCTGGATGACACCCCTTTATGTGATGCCCTGGATAGCACCCTTTGTTGTGATGCCCTGGATGGTACCACTTTTTGTGATGCCCTAGATGGCACCCCTTGTTGTGATGCCCTGGATGGAATCCCTTGTTGTGATGTCATGAATGGCACCCCTTTATGTGATGCCCTGGATAGCACCCCTTGTTGTGATGCCCTGGATGGCACCCTTTGTTGTGATGCCCTGGATGGCACCCTTTGTTGTGATGCCCTGGAAGGTACCACTTTTTGCGATGCCCTTGATGGCACCCCTTGTCAATATAACCCATTATAACCTCTGTGGTTGCCGTCATGTGTTGCCATGATTGGACATGTTTTATAATAGGCTCAGCACAGTGGCGTAGCTACGGGGGTGCAGGAGGGGACATATGTCCCCGGGCGCCGCGTTAGGGGGCGCCAAAATGAGTACTAAAATTAATTATTAAAATTAATTTTGATGTAAACTAATTTATTTCAAATATTTTTGCAAGATTGAATTTGGAGCTCCACAAATATCTTCATTACAAACCAGCTGGCAAGCATGATTTTGGCGCCCCCATTGACCATTAAGGGGCGCCATGTGGATTTTGAAACTTAAAAAAGTAACCATTAAATAACCATTTTTAGGTTTTGTTCAGATAAATTCCAAAGAGCCTCAAGCCTTGAAAGAGTTATCCTCATTGAGCATGTCTTCACGTTTACTCGCTATTTTTTATTTACTGAGTGCTGCTTTTGGGTCTGTACTCTCACCCCCCCCCCGACCGTTTTTTTTTGCATTGTCTACGATGAGCAAATCTGCGGCGTATGCTACGCCGCGGGTGTCTCCAGAATTCCTTATTTTCATTCACTCACAGTCGTTTGCCCAAACCCACCCCATTTTGACAAATGTGTCTTTCAGGAAGTCTCCACCCGTCACTAAATCATTAGCGGCGTATGCTACGCCGCGGATCAGCTAGTCTTTGCAATAAAGGGGTAAAAGAACGGGCACAAACATACATTTAAAAAAATTTAAACAAAATGTTTTCGCTGGGGCTTGAACCCAGGACCGTCCCCGTATGAGGCGGACGTGATAACCAGTAACCTACGAATCTCATTTTTTTCTGTGAAAGAACAATGCAAGTGAACCGCAAGGACCATTGTTGGTCTCGATACATTGGTCGACCCCGGCGAGGGTCATTCGGCATGGTCGGTTGCACATACTTGTGTCGTGGTGTCTCGCATAGTCCCAGGAAGAGAATTAAATATATAGATAGAAGAAGATAGTTCTAGCCGCCTGTCGGTCACAATAACATAACAATGCTGATGCAATGACTGGGTATATATCCGGCCTTCAACAGCAAATATGTGCCAGAAATCACAGAGCATTTTTTGTCAAGTGTGACAACCACAGCTGAAACTCAGCTAAAAATGGGGTTGCTAGACGTCCGTCAGAAGGAATAGACGACATCGGAAGATACCTGGAGAATTAGGAAGAGATGCAGGACTTTCGGCAGAAGAAGAAATTGCACGTGTTATGAACAGCCTAATGATAGACTCCAACAGGAGATATCAATACGGTTTTTGTCTAAGAAACTTAAACACCAAAATTTGTATTTTTAATAAACGTCAAAACTCTTCTCGCTTAGACAAATGTCGATACACTTTGTCAAAATTTCTTAGATTTTGGAAATTTCTATGACACTGATGTCAATGGTTACGAAATTTGCACGGAAATCGGAGACTGTAAAACTCTGTTCAGTTCCCGGACTGAAGTTCTACCGGAAACTCATTTGGAGCTTCTTGGTTTTATTGTTTCATATGGAGATGACTGATTTCCAAATATGTGTATCCCACTGCAAATAGTTCTAACAAATTGATGTTTTAATTTGAAGCTGTGAGCGGCCCTTGAGCAAACTGAAGCTTACTTTTGTCTTATTTACATGCTTTAATGGGACAAAGTCGTCTTAGTGATCTTGCACTCCTTAGCATCGAAAGAGAAACACTTGAGAATATTTATTTTGACAATGTGAATTGCGAGTTTGCGACTGTCAAATCAAGGAAGATCAATTTGGCTATTCCAATCATGTATAATTAGTAGAGTCTTTTTTTTCTTCAAATAAATTGTTACAATCGCATAGATAATTATTAATCTGTATTCTATTTCATTAAAATACCAGATGCTTAGAAAATGAACCATATAAATCGTAAAATTTCAAAAAATTTCTAGGGGGCTCAATGAGCCCCCAGAATTTGTCGGTCCGGGAAGGGGCGCAAAATTTGTGTCATGTCCCCGGGCGCAGATGACCCTAGCTACGCCACTGGCTCAGCATTTTCTCCCTTATATTACCCCTTAGTCATGTCAGGGGCACACAACTCATGTCTCATTCCGTTTTGAGCTTGATCTGTAAATTGCCAACGCGACTCCTCCAAATGGCCACCAACCTGAGTGCCAACACAACTTCTCCAAAATGACCAACCTGAGTGCCGACACAGTTCCCCCAAATGGCCAACCCGAGCGCCGAGACAGTTCCCTCCAATGGCCAACCCGAGTGCCGTCACAGTTCCTCCAAATTTCCAACCCGAGTGCCGACAGTTCCCCCAAATGGCCAACCTGAGCGCCGACACAGTTCCCCCAAATGGCCAACCCGAGTGCCGTCACAGTTCCTCCAAATTTCCAACCCGACTGCCGACACAGTTCCCCTAAATGGCCAACCCGAGTGCCGACACAGTTCCTCCAAATGGCCAACCAGAGCGCCGACACAGTTCCTCCAAAAGGCCAACCCGAGTGCCGACACAGTTCCTCCAAATGGCCAACCAGAGCGCCGACACAGTTCCCCCAAATTGGTACGAGATGACAATTTAGTTGATGGGAAAATTCGATCGATCTTGAGAACTCGGGTTGAGCTAAGGGGGAAAAATGGCATCTCACGCAGCTTCCGGATTTGTGCTGTTTCTTTCTCTTAGTTAATAATGTGGGCATGCTCATTTGATTTTATTACTTGGCAGACGTGGTATTTATTAGCATATTCTCTCGTCCAGGCGTCGCCAAGAAATCTCTGAAGGACAGCGTTGACATAAGAAAGATCTCGCCGCCCCTGAGTCTGATGAGATAATCTTGGATGGCTGTGACAGAACAAATGCAAGGTAATCCAATTATGTGCGTTTGGCTTGTCATTGTTGTATTTGCTGTTGTCATTGTTGTATTTGCTGATGTCATTGATGTGCACGTCTTTGGCCATCTCTATTGATGTAGTTCACACATGTGGCCTAATTAGAGAAACAACTGTTCAGAACATGCTAAACATTTACATTCCACTCTCTTTCTTTGCTCCTAATTGTTGCAATAAGTAAATACGAAATTTTTGAAGACATTTGAGAATTAATTATTTTAAGACCAGCTGAATTTGATAGTGGTCTGAACTCGCCCTCAACTCTGTAGCTTTTCGATTTAAATAAAATTACTCTCGAATCTTCAGTCTTTACCCATGACGTAAATCTACAAGTGTTGCCAAAATGTCTTTCGGTGGAAAACCCTTCTGTTGTACTAGAATAATCATCAGAATGGAACCAGGAACAAAATTTGCATCTTTCAATTTCGGAACAATGTTTTGGTCACCTCAAGTACCTCGAAGAAAATGGGTTTCAAGTTTTTAAGTTAGAATGTTAAATACAGTTTATAAGTAAGGCTTTTTTAAATCGAAATCCTGCGTGTCCTTTTGTCACAATCGCAATAAACTCATCGAATTATACAAGCTGGCAGGATATAACAATACACAATCTTTATATCAACATACTCACTGGATATAGCAACAAGTTATCCAGAACGGAGAAAAATCAATGTAAAATTAAATGATCCAATATTCAGTACAAACGTCGGACTCTGTCTGATGGGGCTACGGCGGGCTACCGTCACAGATAGCGTCATAGATACCGTCATAGATACCGTAGCGTCACAGATACCATCACAGATACCGTTACAGATTCCCTTAATTAAAGACACCGTTACGTTGTATGCCATTGTTCACATCACAACAATCGATCAGCCCAGCCCCGGCAACTGAGGTTCCATAGCGCAGACTTCGGATACGTGCAACTCTACCGTAGCAATAGCACTTGGTTTAGGACTAGAGTGTTAGCAAGGTGGACATGAAATGGTGACTTGTTGTAACAAGAAGAAATGTTGCCATTATTTCCTATAAGTCTTGGGTCCTTGGTGGAAATTCTTTTTATTTTGAACTGAAGAACATAGTTAAGTTCTAAAACTGCGACAATGTTGTCATAATTGAATCTTATTAATAATTTGTTAACTTAGACCTGGTCAACTCGATGATTAAATCTAAAGGTAAACTGGACTACTTCGGGTAACTCGCCAAAATAACAAATTTCAAGTCAAACATCTAAACCCACTTATTGACTTTTGTAGCCTCTAAGGGCCGTTGGTCCTTAAGCAATATTTTTAGAAAAATAATATATATATATTAAAAAAAGCAAACAAACAAAAACCTAATGTGCAAAGTTGCGCAGTATCCTGGTGCAAAATTTTACACCCAGCAAACACATATATTATATTATACTTATAAAATTTTCTGCGCGGTAATTCCAAACTGCTGCGTGTCTTTGGTCAGATAGATATCTACGCGGTCACGCAGCTTAAAAGGAACATTGGGTTTGTAAGTGTCAAATGCTTGAGTTGACAGAATTGCTTTCACACAATTCCTACTTATCCTTAACATATATTTTAGCTTCGTTATTGCGTCAGACTTACGTTGACACATCAAGGGTCAAGTGCACCGAGTGCTACCAAACATATTATTATTATTGTGTTCGAAATGTCTAATATCTGTGACAATAGGGTTTATACACAAGCCTACGGTCGGTTCTATTACGTTTCTAATTTATCTTGACTCAAAACTTGCACCGACCCTCGAATTATAACCGTGAATCATCCAGTGTCACATAAATCAACTTTATTGATACTTTACTCACAATACAATGATATCATCATTACACACACCAACAATGGCCAACATCTCTATGCCGGATATCTAATTCTGTTGGCTGCAGCTGATCACGTGATATTCCTCAATCTCGTGCAAAGTGTGGATTGGTTGTTCTAATTACCAAACCTTCGTGACATAATACATTGGTTATTGTTGTGGTTATTGTTATGGTCATATTTATTAGCAGTGGCGCTGGAATACGTTTCGTTATTTGCATTCCCGCTAAGATTTATTTACTGTAACGTTGGTTTCTTTGTATTTGTCTTTTCTAAAAAAAATGATTCCAATTTCCATTAAATTAGACATCTAATGACGAAGTTGCAATACACAATTTTTATCAAAATAAATCAACATAATATTTGATATATTATTTATACATTTCCAAGCAACTGATTTAACAAACAAAACATTGGCACATCTCTCAACATACTTGCCTGTATGATCAAAGCAATGATTGCTGGCCCTGAAAATATAGAAGAAGAAATTACTTCAAACAGCATAAGCTAAATGTGGTTACCAGAAGTTACCTGCTGTTCGTCAATGGGTGTCTTGGCAATTTCATCCCCCTCCCCCTTTTGAATATATAAGCAACATATTTAAAATAAAAATAAAGAATGAACCAGATTTAATTTTCAAAAATCTCCTTTAAAACAAAATCAAATTAAACTTATCAATTGTCTATGTCTACAGATCTTTTATTTTGTTCTAACAGCTCAATTTTTGCACAAAAAAAATTACAACCCAAATATGTCTTAAAAAACAAGAACATTGCAAGCCATGTTAACCTTCCATGTCAACATGTATGTCGTAGAGTTCACCTTCCATGTCAACATGTATGTCGTAGAGTTCACCTTCCATGTCAACATGTCAACATGTTTTATGTCGTAGAGTTCACCTTCCATGTCAACATGTTTTATGTCGTAGAGTTCACCTTCCATGTCAACATGTCAACATGTTTTATGTCGTAGAGTTCACCTTCCATGTCAACATGTCAACATGTTTTATGTCGTAGAGTTCACCTTCCATGTCAACATGTTTTATGTCGTAGAGTTCACCTTCCATGTCAACATGTCAACATGTTTTATGTCGTAGAGTTCACCTTCCATGTCAACATGTCAACATGTTTTATGTCGTAGAGTTCACCTTCCATGTCAACATGTCAACATGTTTTATGTCGTAGAGTTCACCTTCCATGTCAACATGTTTTATGTCGTAGAGTTCACCTTCCATGTCAACATGTCAACATGTTTTATGTCGTAGAGTTCACCTTCCATGTCAACATGTTTTATGTCGTAGAGTTTCATTCCGTAACCAAAGAATCGTGTTTAATCATCAAAAGATTCACTGACTTGCCACATTTTTGTAATAGATTTCATAAGAAATCTTTTTGAAACCTTTAATATGAGTAATTTTTCAGTTTTAAAGAGAATTCATTTTTAGCGATCCAGATAAATCCATTGAGAGATTTCAGGAGAGTTTGTTTGAAAGATTGTGGGAGAAATAATAATTCAACTTTAAATGTTTATAAAGTAAATTTCTTGATTAATTTATATACCTTTTTAAAAAAAATTGTTTTACTGATAAAGGCATCTGCAAAAATGAGTACATATCTTTTTTTCCATTGTTTTATTCATAAAATCGTTTGCCTATCTTGTACATTATTTGAAATATCTATAGCAGTATTAGCAGTCTAGTTCTGACAATTTATCCTGCCAGACAGCGTCCACTGTTATGAAGGAAAGTGCTCTAAGGATAGATCATATCTCTTGTTTAGATTGCTTCAAACATAGCAATATTTACCGATATTAAATAAGCTTCAGTTGTTTTGAAAGTCAATGAGTTGTAGTTGTATTCATAGATAGTTGCGTCATTTTAAACATTTATCATTTTAAACACGTAAATTAAAAACAAAAATGATAAACAACGCTTTCACAATTTAAATATTATTTTAGGTTTTTAAAAACTCAATAAGCAAAGAAAGTATTTAAAACAACCATTCTCCAGCATCAATATAATCATAGCAGTTAAGTTTCCTAGGCATTTAATTGACAACTCTTGGTTACATTTCCTCCACATCTCTTTGCGCAATCCATTTAAATAAATTCATTGTTATTAATTTAAACTTTCTTTGCATCTTTCGTAGCGATATTTTTTAATATATGTTTTACAAATATGATGTCAGGAATAGTGCACCTCGCCATGTCATAAATAGTGCACATCGTCAAGTTTCATAATGGATGTTTAAATACACAACCGTGTCATGATCCACAATAGATGTTTTAATCCACCACAGTGCCATCTTCATCCCACCCAGACCCAATGACGTCACAGCGATTAGATTTCTGTCGGAATTTCTCGCTAAGCTCCCAAGATGATAAGATGCCCCGTCCCCCCTTCCCCCTCCCCCTCCGCCCTACTGGAATACTAAAGAGCATCAGCTGCTTGTCTTAAATCTTCAAGATCAAATCGATTGTTTCATTGCGTCATCCAGACATTTTATCTTCTCAATGAGTTTTCAATTTTAAACAAATACATAATTAAAAAACTGAACCAGTTTTTGTGTGTCTCGAGAAGTTGTTTAAAAAATCTCTTTCTTAAATGTAACCGCGCCATATTGTCAATATAGTACAACTAGGTTGTGCTGCGGCGCCCACTTTTTTTATAAGCCCAACTAACTTGTCCTTGTTTGATAAATACGTATTATTAAACTTTCTTAAATGTTCACAAAGTATTTTTATAATAGGGGTTGTAGGGCGCCTACGGCGCCCACTTTGTTTTTTGTCAAAAGCCCAAAGTAACTTATCCTTGTTTCATAAATACGAAATAGTAAAACTCCCTGGAATGTACACAAAGTATTTAATAATTAACCATCATCAAATCCTCTTTTTACATTGTTCTATTCAGAGCTAAAACAATGACGTCATATAATATTTTTTTTACAGCGCGTCTTTAATTTGTAATTAATTTGCACACCTTTTGATGCACACCTTGTATTAAATATAAGATCAATCAATGACGTCCTATTATAATTTTTACAGTGCTAATCACCACACGATTTTTTTACTGCTATAGACTGTTGTACATCGTTCATCAGCATTCCACAGTGAGTGACTTGGGCTTTTATCTATATATATATAAAAATCAAAGTATGTCTGTGTGTGTGTGTGTGTGTGTGTGTGTGTGTGTGTGTGTGTGCATGTCCTTTATAGCAGACTAAACCATTCATACCGATCGTCATGAAACTTTTTGAGACTGTTGAGTGCGCTCCCGGGATGGTAACTGGCAACTTGTTTTCTAAATTTAACACTCATGGGGCGCCGGGGGCCCATAATGTCATTTTTTTTTGCTATATGAGCTATATAAAAAATTAGTTTAAGCGTTAGCTACTGTGTAAATTGATGGATCTTAACCAAACTTTGTATATAAAAACTTGACAGCGGATATTAAAATACTATAGGGCATTGAACTCATAATGACCATTCTTTCGGGGCTGGGGGCCTAAAATGCCTTTTTTCTTAAACGCTTAGGATTTTATTCCACATTCAATTATTAACGATCTTGAAAAATAATGACAAATGTATCCATTATTATCCATTTTGAAATGTACAGGTGTATTGAACTTTATATCTTTCCCTGAATGGACCCTGGGGCCTTAAATGCCGTTTTTAGCTAATATGAGCTATATAAATATTAATTTATGCGCTAGCTACTGAGTAAATGAGTGGATCTTAACCAAACTTTGTATACAAAAATTTGGTAGCCCATATTAATATAATTAAGTGCGCTGAACTTCTAATGTCATTTTTTCTGGGCTGGGGGCCCCAAATGTCTTTTTTTCGTATCTGTTTAAGATATTTTTCTCATTCAATTTTTAACGATCTTGAGAAATATCTCCCTGATGAAACTGACTTAAAATGAACAGGTTTTTGAAATTGATATCTTGCACCAAATGGGCCCGGGGCCCCTTAATGTCGTTTTTTTCCCTATATTGGCTATATAAAAATTAGTTTAAGCGTTAGATAATGAAAAATAAATGGATTTTTTACCAAACTTAGTATATACAAACTTAACAGCCTATAATAAATTAATAGAGGGCACAGAACTCCTAATGTCCATTCCCTTGGACCTTGGGGCCCCAAATGTATTTTTTACTGAACGTTAATAATTGTATTCCCCATTCAATTTAACACGATATCGAGAAATATAGCTTGAGAACAATTTCAATTTAAAAAAAAGTATCACTCATTTGAAGTCGGGGCCCTTAATATTGTTTCTTCTTTTGTAAGCTTTTTAATTATTATCTTTATCTATATATATAAAAAGTATGTCTGTGTGTGTTGTGTGTGTGTGTGTGTGTGTGTGTGTGTGTGTGTGTGTGTGTGTGTGTGTGTGTGTGTGTGTGTGTGTGTGTGTGTGTGTGCATGTCCTTTATAGCAGACTAAACCATTCATCCGATCGTCATGACGTTTTTGGAGACTGTTAAGTACCTACCTGGGATGGTAACTGGCAACTTTATTTTCTATATTTAACACTCATGGGGCACCGGGGGCCCATAATGTCATTTTTTGCTTATATGAGCTATATAAAAATTAGTTTATGCGTCAGCTACTGACTAAATGAATGGATCTAAACCAAAATTTGTATACAAAAACTTGGTAGCCCATATTAAAATACTATAGGGCACAGAACTTCAAATGACCATTCCTTCGGGCCGGGGGCCCCAAATATCTTTTCTTCGTATGTGTTTAAGATATTTTTCCACATTCAAATTTTCACGATCTTGAGAAATATATCTATGAGGAAACTTGATTAAATGAAAAGGTTTTTGAAATTTACATCTATCACCAAATGGGCCCAGGGGCCCTAATATCTTTTTTCCCTTATATTAGCTGTAAAAAATTAGTATTAGCGTAAAATACTGAGAAAATTAATAGCTGTTGACCCAACTTAGTATATGAAAACTCAATGGTCTATATTTTATTACTATAGGGCACTGAACTCCTAAGTTTCATTCCCTCGGGGCATGTGACCCAAAATGTCTTTTTTAGTAAATGTTTAATGTTTTATCGTCCATTCAATTTTTAACAATATTGAGAAATATAAATATATGTATGTATTTTGAAATTATTCAAATGAACATGTCTTTCGCACTTTATTTCTTCCAATAATTGGGCCCTGTGGCCCTTAATGTCGTTTTTTGCTTATACGAGCTTTATAAAAATTAGTTTATGGGGTTGTTACTGAGTAAATAATTGGATCTTAACAAAAATTTGTGTACAAAAACTAGGTAACCCATATTAAAATACTATAGGGCACAAAACTTCAAATGTCCATTCCTTCGGGGCTGGGGCCCCAAATGTCTTTTCTTCGTATATGTTTAAGATATTTTTCCACATTCAATTTTTCACGATTTTGAGGAATATATCTATGACGAAACTGAATTAAATTGAACAGGTTTTTGAAGTTGACATCTTTCACCGAATGGGCCCAGGGGCCCCTAAATGTCATTTTTAAACACTATATTAACTATATTAAAATTAGTTTAAGCGCTAAATTATGAGAAAATAAATGGATTTTGACTAAACTTAAAATATAAAAATTTAAGAACCTAGATTATATTACTATAGGGCACTGAACTCCTATAGTCCATTCCCACGGAGCTGGGGGCCCCAAATGTCATTTTTACTGCACAGTAATAATTTATTCCCCTTTCAATTTTGCACGATATTGAGAAATTTTGCTTGAGTACAATGGCATTAAAAAATTTAATTCTCACTCATTTTTCGGCTGGGCCCCTTGACTTAATATTGTTTTTTATTTTGTAAGCTTTTTAATTATTAATTTATTAATCCGTTTGGTATGAAACTTGGATTTTGTTTATTTGCAAACTTCCGCGAAGGTTTCTGGCATAAATGTTTTTAATATATGCCACTCATTCACTCATTGGTTTCTTTAAACTTAATCATTTTACTGAGATCGTTGCAACGCACGACGGGTCTGCTAGTATATAATATAAAAGCCCAAGTAACTCACTGGGTAGATGTACGGATGTGGAACGCTGATGATGTACAACAGTCTATAGCAGTTGAAAAATCTTGTGGTGATTAGCACTGTAAAAATATTTAATATGACGTCATTGTTTGATCTTATATTTTAAAATACAAGGTGTGCATCGGTGCGCAAGATGATTATAAATTAAAGATGTAAAATACTTTGTGTACATTCCAGGAAGTTTAATATTTCGTATTTATCAAACAAGGATAAGTTACTTGGGCTTTTGACAAAAAACAAAGTGGGCGCCGTAGGCGCCCTACAACCTCTATTATTAAATACTTTGCTTACATTTCAGAAAGTTTAATATTTCGTATTTAACAAAAAAGGACAAGTTAGTTGGGCTTTTGAAAAAGGTTGGCGCCGTAGGCGCCCTAAAAAAGTGGGCGCCGCAGGCGCCGCGGCGCCCCGGAACAATCTAGTATTATATATTGTGCCAATAGTACTACATTGTCTAATATATTGTGCCAATAGTACTACATTGTCTAATATATTGTGCCAATAGTACTACATCGTCTAATATATTGTGCCAATAGTACTACATCGTCTAATATATTGTGCCAATAGTACTACATCGTCTAATATATTGTGCCAATAGTACTACATTGTCTAATATATTGTGCCAATAGTACTACATTGTCTAATATATTGTGCCAATAGTACTACAATTGTCTAATATATTTTGCCAATAGTACTACATTGTCTAATATATTGTGCCAATAGTACTACATTGTCTAATATATTGTGCCAATAGTACTACATTGTCTAATATATTGTGCCAATAGTACTACATTGTCTAATATATTGTGCCAATAGTACTACATTGTCTAATATATTGTGCCAATAGTACTACATTGTCTAATATATTGTGCCAATAGTACTACATTGTCTAATATATTTTGCCAATAGTACTACATTGTCTAATATATTGTGCCAATAGTACTACATTGTCTAATATATTGTGCCAATAGTACTACATTGTCTAATATATTGTGCCAATAGTACTACATTGTCTAATATATTGTGCCAATAGTACTACATTGTCTAATATATTGTGCCAATAGTACTACATTGTCTAATATATTGTGCCAATAGTACTACATTGTCTAATATAGCACTAGTGTGTGACAGTTTAGATCAATTAATGCAGATAAATTAAGTTGTAAAGAAAATTAAATATTGTATTTTGTTAACAAGATAAAATTCTAAATCCGGTTAAATGATGTTGCTTCCATTTTCCATTTTTAAAAAGTTATTCCTAAACACGCAGTATGCCTCTAGACTCTAGACCACACATTGAAGTTGTTCCTAAACACGCAGTACGCCTCTAGCCTCTAGACCACACGTTGAAGCTGTTCCTAAACACGCATTACGCCTCTAGGCTCTAGACCACACGTTGAAGTTGTTCCTAAACACGCAGTACGCCTCTAGCCTCTAGACCACACGTTGAAGTTGTTCCTAAACACGCAGTACGCCTCTAGCCTCTAGACCACACGTTGAAGTTGTTCCTAAACACGCAGAACGCCTCTAGGCTCTAGACCACACGTTGAAGTTGTTCCTAAACACGCAGTACGCTTCTAGCCTCTAGACCACTCGTTGAAGTTGTTCCTAAACACGCAGTACACCTCTAGCCTCTAGACCACACGTTGAAGTTGTTCCTAAACACGCAGTACGCCTCTAGCCTCTAGACCACACGTTGAAGTTGTTCCTAAACACGCAGTATACCTCTAGCCTCTAGACCACACGTTGAAGTTGTTCCTAAACACGCATGCCTCTAGCCTCTAGACCACACGCTGAAGTTGTTCCTAAACACGCAGTACGCCTCTAGCCTCTAGACCACACGTTGAAGTTGTTCCTAAACACGCAGTTTGCCTCTAGCCTCTAGACCACACGTTGAAGTTGTTCCTAAACACGCAGTACGCCTCTAGTCTCTAGCCTCTAGACCACACGTTGAAGTTGGCAGATTCGAATTCCTGAGAAGGAATATCTGGCTGTGAGTGGGGTAAGGTTCTACAATTGTACAATTAACATTTGATCTTAAATTCCTCGCCAAACTCTATTCCGGAGTTTCGCCTAAAGAAACTGACATTTCCTCGAGACAATTCAATAACATAATCCCTGGGCCTGGCTTTCATGTGTAAAAATTGTAAAAAAATAGCAGCTTGCATGAAACTGTCGATCCCTTTGAACATCAAGACAAATGTGGATGTGATTTAAGGAGTATGATAACCTTGTTTGTCTATATATTTATTATTTATTATGTCTTTGTACCACCTGCTGATGAAGTCATCTTGCCGACAAATGTTACTGATTGTTTGTGTTTGTGAACAGGTTTCTCCAAAGTTCATCGTAAATTAATTTTAAACATACGTTTAAAATTGTGGGATGTGACAATATTAAGTTAGAAATGACGAAAACACGGAACCTCCCAATGTTCGTATTCACCTTTTCAAACAATAACTCATTGCCCATTGACATCTTACGTCACTACCCACACTGACCACATGTGACGGCTGGAAACTGTGGAGCTCTTCTACAATTTTTGTTACTGTAGATTTGTGTGAGCAGGCAACCTTGGCACAGAGTTAAATCAGATTTGATGTTTAGCCAGTGGGCAGACAACCTTGGCACAGAGTAAAATCAGATTTGATGTTTAGTCAGTGGGAAGACAACCTTGGCACAGAGTAAGATCAGATTTGATGTTTAGTCATTCAATTTCTCAACGCCAATTCTCATCGCTAGTATATAATAATTTGTTGAAAGAATATTTTGTGGATTCGACTCAATTCATAGTTGCATTTTTCTTTTTCTTAAATTATTTTTTAGAGCTGGTACTGATTAAACAATTTCTGATCGATTAATCGGTAAAAATATCGATTAATCGATTAATTAACGATTAATTTTAACACATAAATAGATTCAACTGAAAACCTCAATGGAAATAACAAAAACAGGTAATTGATTTTTTTTTAAAATGCAATATTCTAATCTGACACGTGTATTTTAACCCAAAGGCTAATTTTTTTGTTTATTTAATTACCTGGATTGGAGAGTCTTGAATATGCCATTTTTAAAAGGTCATAAATTTTTATATATGACGTCATAGCTTGACCTCATCTCACAGCCACCAAGGCTTATCCTTTGGTAGCCTCGCCCACACATTCACAATTGCATGATACGACTGAAATAAGTAGTCTCCTCTACAGTTATTTCCCATTCCTTCTGTTGACACTTTTTCAATGTTGCTTCTGCAAACGTTTTCCCAATTTCTGTCCCACAGTTCTAATCTCAAATAAACCCTATCTGCTATCTATTTATTTTTTATTTTTTTATTTTACCATATTTGTGTCAAAGTGGGTGCAGGCTTAGCTAAAAATGTGGCCCAAAATAATTTTCTATATCTCCATATTATTTTTTTTTATCTTAAAGAGATTTCAAGGAGCTCAATAGGATCCCATTAGATTTTAAATTTTTTTTAAATATTATTATATTTAGTTTTTTTAAAAAGGTTTTTCAATTTCAAATATCCACGCCGTTAAATTTGTTGCCGTTTTAAAACTAAATCTTTTCCCTTTCTAGATCATTTTCTGCTGGAGATTTTGGAGCATTACAAAAGTACAGAATGTTCTGTTTGATTAGGTCCTATTCTATTTTGGGTCTATAGCCCTGTTGGGTCCTATTCCAGTTCGGTTTTCATCAACTTGTGTCCCTGGCCAGTTGGGGCCTTATCCTTGTGGATTTTGGGGCCATTTTTCTTTTCCATGATGTGCGGTTTATCGTAAGCCAATTTTAAATGCAAGTCTGATTTGTTGGCTTATGAGAACCATTGAAAGAGTTTCTATTAATCCATCTTGTGAGAACCATTGAAAGAGTAGTATTGATCCATCTTGTGAGAACCATTGAAAGAGTTTCTATTGATCCGTTTATTTGTCTGTGTGAAATATTTTAAACTCTTGGAATCTTCGGTCATATTCATGGCGTAGGGCGTGTACTGTCTTCGGTCATATTCATGGCGTAGGGCGTGTACTGTCTTCGGTCATATTCATGGCGTAGGGCGTGTACTGTCTTCGGTCATATTCATGGCGTAGGGCGTGTACTGTCTTCGGTCATATTCATGGCGTAGGGCGTGTACTGTCTTCGGTCATATTCATGGCGTAGGGCGTGTACTGTCTTCGGTCATATTCATGGCGTAGGGCGTGTACTGTCTTCGGTCATATTCATGGCGTAGGGCGTGTACTGTCTTCGGTCATATTCATGGCGTAGGGCGTGTACTGTCTTCGGTCATATTCATGGCGTAGGGCGTGTACTGTCTGACCTTATCAAAACATGTCTACTGCAGCTGGCTGGTCATCTTGGTCAGTTCTGTCAAGTGTGAGGTGGTCAGTCTGTTGTATGACGTCAGGTAACATGAATGACAACAAACCTGGCTGAAGCTGTCAATTCATTAACTGTGAAGTACTGAGGGACATGGCGAAAGTAATGCTGAAGCGTGTCGTCTTTATGTTAAAACTCGTAGTCTTACAATCTGTTCAGAGGATTGTGCCAATGGCACTTGTTAGTTTTACAGGCTGAACACAGACAACATAACAATGAATCGTGCCAAATCCGCAGACGTGCCATAGACAACTTAATCCTCTTTTGACTTTCAATCTGGGCCAACCCCCTCACACCACCACATTACGGCAGAAATGATTTGAAAAGAAAAAAAAATATTTGTGGAAGTTCTTTTGTTGGGCACCGAATTAGGCCAGGCAGTGTTCACTTACTGTCGTGTCAGTAAAATTGCTGGCAAGCCGTCCGTTTTCTTTTTCTTCACGATGCCATTCATGCGTGACAACTTTACACACATTAACGTATAACTAGGTTGAAAGAGATTTGACTTTAAAAATATAATTGCAAATCAACAGTCTCACGAACCTAGACTTTCTGTAACTCTGGGTTTTCTATAAACATTAGAAATGTTGTGTAGCACACGGCCATTAGCTGTGGCTAAATTTAGCTTTGCATTACATCAATGTTGATTCTGTTATATAGATAATATATAAGTTTAGACCTAGAGTCCTGTTGTCTGATTCATATAGTCCGAGTCCTGTAGTCCGAGTCCTTGTCCTATTGTCGGAGGATGTCTCAGCAGCTCTAGATTTAATAAAAATGTCATTGCTAAAAATAAACATTAATTTCGGTTGTTTTTGCAGCTATCCTGAGCCACTCATAAAATAAAACAAATATTCCATATTATAGATGTATTCAAAATTGAATGGACCGAATCAGACCCATAACACTAGCCAGTAGGGCGCCAACCAGACCAAACACTAGCCAGTAGGGCGCCAACCAGACCATATCACTAGCCAGTAGGGCGCCAACCAGACCATAACACTAGCCAGTATCAGTAGGGCGCCAACCAGACCATATCACTAGCCAGTAAGGCGCCAACCAGACCATAACACTAGCCAGTAGGGCGCCAACCAGACCATAACACTAGCCAGTAGGGCGCCAACCAGACCATAACACTAGCCAGTAGGGCGCCAACCAGACCATAATGGGGCGTGGGGCGCGGCTACTGTCTCAGACAGGGGTGATGTTTAAAAAAAGTTTGCCCCCCCCCCTTAGAATTCGTTGGGGTGGTCTTGAAAGCGGGGGAGGGGGGATATAATGGACACACATCGGACGGCACCTACCTTAGATTCGCCACTGTACACATAGATTTTAGTGTCATACATTTCGGAGACGTGTAAAAGCTGTCACTTATATGGGACATTTGAAAAGAGACTTTCAGTTGGTGGTGGGGACTACAACAATAAAAACGAAACAAATCGTTAATAAGCTGATGAAGAGTTAACCTTTGACCCTACATGATTTCAGTCCCTAGAGCCCAATTGGAGTATTTTTACTGTTGTTATTATTTCATCGGCATGATCTTCTTTTTAAAACGTGTGATGAGGGGTTGTGAACTACTTGGAGTGGTCTCCCTTGTTCCCATCCCCAAGATTGTCTCCACTTGTGACAAAGTCACTTGATTGTGATGCTACAATGTTTGTGACGAGCCAATTATTCAACTTATTCATGTGTCTAGACCAGAAGATCCCTGACAGAATTGACACTTTGAGAATGTCCGTTGTCACCACCTTGAACAAGCCACACCGCTCGTACAGCTTCAACTCTGACCTTCATTGACAGATCTGTTGACTTTCCCCTGGCATGAATTACTCCCCCCCCCTCCCCGGTCATGTGTTCCCTCCCCGTACGCTGCGCAACACAAATTTGGTTCGTAAGGTAATGAATGTATAAACGTTTGGGACCCGAGCCACTCAGGCGTGCAATCCATGAAAGGAAGGAGCACTTCTTTAGGGCCCTGTCGTATATGTGCCCGTGTTGGCACATTCAAGGTTTAGATTCGTTTGTAGCGTGTTGTTTGCCTACATTTTAGCTGAAGCGTGCTATGTTATTCTTTCTTTAAACGTTTATAATACAACCAAGTGGATTTTATTTAAGCACACAACCTAGTATTCAGTGGATTCAATTTTCGAAAATAATTCTGGCTTCATCGTTCGTTTATCCATCAGTGGATGAAACGGTGTTAACTTGGATTAACTTTTCATAATAAAACTTCAAGGATTATATTCATAGTTTATCGTTTAACTTGGAGACAATTATTTGTCTGTTCATGTGAGTACTTTAATAATTATTCTTTTCATGAAATATAAGTCCGCTTATATAAAACGAATGGATGTTATTTTAGGTGAAACTATTTACTATGGGCCGTGTGGCCGTGCTTCGCTCCATCAAAAATTTGTGTTATCAAATAGAGTATGTATCTGTTGAGTTATGTCAATGTTCTGTCGTGTTGTGTCAATGATCTGTCATTTTGTGTCAATGATCCGTTGTGTTGTGACAATGTTCTGTTGTGTTATGTCAATGATCTGTCGTTTTGTGTCAAAGATCCGTTGTGTTGTCACAATGATCCGTTGTGTTGTCACAATGATCTGTTGTGTTGTCACAATGATCTGTTGTGTTGTCACAATGATCTGTTGTGTTGTCACAATGAACTGTCGGGTTATGTCAATGATGGGTATTGCTGTTTGCTTACAGTAGTGACAGATTGTTCCATTGAGTAATCGGCAATGTTCCTTTTAATCTGACCGAAGCCGCACAACAAATTGTGTAACTATTGCACACAAAAATGGATGCTGTGCAACTTTCCACGCGGACCAACGAAACTTAGAGGGAACATTGGTGATCGACTGTAGGTTAACTTTAGACAGTGGTGTCGCGAAGTTCAGTGGCACCCTGGGGTGGGGGGGGAGATGATGTTTGTCGCCCACCCTCCCCCTGACTTTCGTAGGTCGGACATGTCACCTACACACACATTTATTTATATATATATATAAGAATTAAATGAAATAATAATATATATATTTATTTATATACCTTATTGCCTTATTACGTTTTTTTCCTTTCTTTCTATTTAACTTGATTGCAGTTGCTCGCGATGATAAACTGACCGCTCTGTTACAAACAACTTGTGACATGAATAGGAGTTGGGTGTGGGGCAGTAATAATATACTTTGGTACTAAATTTGTTTGAAGTATTTTTTGAGAAGCTAAATTTGTTCTGTCACAGTTCCAACATATCCAGTAACAAAATTTTATTTTTAGCCAACGAACTTAATGCCATGCTCATAAATTGTATGTCATTCACAATGAATGCCTAGACTCTTTTCAGTTGAAAGAGAAATAACATTGTTAAATGTATTCATTTTTCATATAACCTCTTTTTAAATTACTTTTCTCCCTCGTCATTTCGGTGATATCTACAATGAAATAATCTCCAATCCTCATTCTAAGTAATAGAATAAACCAAACCACATAACTCAATAATACGGGGGAAATATTATTATTTTGTTGGAGTTCATTCCCTTTCAGATTTGTTTTCATAAATCTCGCAATGTGAATTTTATCAAGGGTTTGGCAACTACGGCCTGTGGGCCACATTCGGACGATGACGTCGATTTATATGACAAGCGTGGGGAGTGGGGAAGTGTGATTTTTGTATCACAGAAGAATTAGAAAAGCATGCTTGCATCCAAGGATATAAATGTATTGGTATTTGCAGTCTTGTAAAAAAAAATAAGTTCACGAGGGTTTGACTGAACACTGTGATCAAACTTTTAAACAAGAGCCACACGAGACAACACAACTTTAAAAAAAATATTTTCTAAGACAATGCAAAAATCGTAGGATTTGGATATTATCTTCATCACTTAAACAAAAAACAAATTATGTTATTATATTATTAGTTTGGGAGTTTAGAACACTGCTCCTATTCTCTACTATGTAAATGATAACATGAATTGTTTTTGTTGTAATGGTGAAGGTTGTCATACATACATTTTTATGTATGACTGAGAATTGTGGTTTCTGACTGCTTGAATCTGTCCTTTATATGGAGCGACTGAGAATTGTGGTTTCTGACTGCTTGAATCTGTCCTTTATATGGAGCGACTGAGAATTGTGGTTTCTGACTGCTTGAATCTGTCCTTTATATGGAGCGACTGAGAATTGTGGTTTCTGACTGCTTGAATCTGTCCTTTATATGGAGCGACTGAGAATTGTGGTTTCTGACTGCTTGAATCTGTCCTTTATATGAAGCGACTGAGAATTGTGGTTTCTGACTGCTTGAATCTGTCCTTTATATGAAGCGACTGAGAATTGTGGTTTCTAACTGCTTGAATCTGTCCTTTATATGGAGCGACTGAGAATTGTGGTTTCTAACTGCTTGAATCTGTCCTTTATATGGAGCGACTGAGAATTGTGGTTTCTGACTGCTTGAATCTGTCCTTTATATGGAGCGACTGAGAATTGTGGTTTCTAACTGCTTGAATCTGTCCTTTATATGGAGCCTGGCTACAACTTACCATCACTACAGATAAATAGAATTTAAGGTTTAAAGAAACACTGAAAATTTATATCTTTCTAAAAATTCCTTATCAGGTCACCAGTTCTAAGATATGGATCCTCTATCAAGATGAGAGATGATTTTGATTCAAATGTAATTTGAAATCATGGAAAAATTTCTTCAACGTGTGGACTTCCAAGCCTTTTTCACCCTAGTCTTGTGTTGTGTGTGCAAGTCATACTTACTGTCAGCTGAGGGAGGTGAGCTTTTTTACTTTCATCGAGGAAGAAAAATGGTTTTATAAAGGAAGATATTTTTAAGCATGACATATGTATATTTTTAAACATATTAAAATATATGTATGAAATTTTAATTAATTATATAAAACCAAATTATCATTCATTACTGATAATAGAAAAGCCAACCTGTTACTGGTAATTTTTCTCTTAAAGGGAGGGGGGGGGGCTGGGGCTGAGCGGTAGCGCTCTGCTTTCATACTAAGAGTCAGGGTACGAGTCTTGGTGCTGGCAGGGTCCCCAAGTTCACCCAGCTTCGAATGGCTACCTGACATCAGTTAGGGAATGTGAATTGTGCTGGGCATTGTGCTAGCCATACAATCCTACATATGCTGTGGCTAAAAAAAAACAACAGTGAAGGCTATTTCACTTGCACCCATAGGCCATCATGGTCTGAAGAGGGGACTTTACTTTAATTACTTACTTAGACTTTAACTAGCCTAATATATTCTGAATTTGGGATGCAGCAAATAATGTATGGACAAACAAATCCATAATTTATAAAAGTTGATTTCATTAACAATTTTGATATCCTTGACCCTTTTAATAAAATTGCAAGCGAATGTGTTTTAGATTACAATCTAAATTAAATTATGTTCATTAGTGACTGGGTTAAAATGTTTACATCTAAATATTTTTGTCTCATATACAGCTGTGTCACCACCTGATCCTTTCAAGTTTGTGGGGGAGACTCTAGAATTGTATTGTAACATCACCAATCCTAACGCAGATATACGGGAGAATTCTTCGCTGCTGTTCTTTGAAAGAAACACCATTTATGAAAATAGATTTAAAAGTCTTGATCCTTATGATGATGAAGACTTACCAACCAAAAGTAAAGATCAAAATGGTAACATTTTTGTTAAAATTTAAACATTTTCAAGCAACTTAATTAGTGTGTGTGGGTGTGTGCTATTTCTAAAGAAAAGTATTTTTAATGTTTCATGATAAGTCTTAGTCTTACTGAAGTCTCTATTTAGAAACATTAGAATGAATGAATGAATGAATGAATGAATGAATGAATGAATGATCTGATTTTCAACAAATTTAAAATAACACTGAATAATAGTTTTAATTAACTGGGTTATCATTAAATTAACTTTGACAGAATTGACAATAGATATTATTGATAACATATATTATTGACAACAGATGTTATTGACAATATATGTTATTGACAATAGATGTTATTGACAATAGATATTATTGACAATAGATATTATTGACAATAGATGTTATTCTCTTTTTATTTCATAGAGTTCAGACTCATCCCCTCAGAGTTCATTGAAATTCTGACCACAAAGGCCATCAGACTTCGGCTGAGTAATCTGGAGATAGGTGACAGCGGGCGCTACGTCTGCTATAAAAGGACGTACACAGGAGGTGTTCAACTTATAGGCAACCAGATCGTCAAAGTAGATTGTAAGTAGCAGTCAGATGGTCAAAGTAGATTGTAAGTAGCATTCAGATAGTCAAAGTGGATTGTAAGTAGCATTCTGATAGTCAAAGTAGATTGTAAGTAGCATTCTGATAGTCAAAGTAGATTGTAAGATTGTAAGTAGCAATCATTGGGGGTGTAGTGCTGGGGACATTGTGGGGTGAGGTAGGGGGGATGTTTTTGATGCAACTTATTTTAAATTTTGCTATTTTGAAAAAGACTAATGGAAATCTGGTTCATGAGCCATGACAGTTAAAGACCATGGTCAACAAGGGAGGAATCTGATGGAGGAGAATATTTTAACTTAGATTTTATTTAGAATTTGTTTCAATGTCATTCAGATGTCAGAAGTTATAAATATAAATGTGAAAAAACTGATGAAAGCAGCATTCACAGCTTTAACTCTTCTATGGGTGATAATTCAATAAAATTATCTTTCGGATCTTTGTTATCTGTCCAGTATTTCACATGTTCAACAATACATTTTTCATCTATAATCTATTGTTACAATTAAGATGATTTAGGTATTATTAAATGTTGTTTCAGGATTTTGATTGAATGACTTTTAAAATATATTATAATTATAATTTCTATAAAAACATGACAATTCTGTCTTGTAAATAATTTATTTAATTCCTTAAGAACTTAAATTTACAGCAGTTGTTTCCAAGGCTTTTTTTTCCAGTTTAGTAATGTTGCTAGTTTTTTTTTAGTGCCATTAGTTAAGCTATATATACATTTTGGAAAAACTGATGTTCAAATTTTTAAGATGTTTATTTATCAATGAAACCAATGGAGTAACTCTTGGCAGTTGTGAATATTCACCAGTCATGAGTCCCATATATATGATGGTAGATGAGTCCCATATAGATGATGGTAGATGAGTCCCATATAGATGATGGTAGATGAGTCCCATATAGATGATGCATATTCTAGTATAGTTTGGACCAATGTAAGACAGCATTTTTGTTTAATGTTCTATAAAAATTGTACAAGTTTTTTATTAAATTTATTATTTTTTTAACAGACAGGCCTGTGAAAATCAAGAATATTTCTTGCCGAGTATACAACTGGGAGAGTATGACCTGCAGTTGGGACTTAGGAGTGAAGTTTGCACATCCGGAAAATGTCAATGTCTCTTTGGTCTACACATTTGAGTAAGTCAAGCAAATTTATTCATTTTAAAATGCAGTTTGTTTTTGTCTCAAATTTAAAATTATTTATGGTTAGTCACAGACCAATATGGAAAGGTCTATGTGATAAGGTGGTCTATGTGATAAGGTGGTGTAGGGTGAGAAATATGTATAAACTTCATTTCCTCAAGGCATCTAAACCATGTCTGCTAGATAGGGGCTTAAAATCCACTGCCGATTGTTTCTTAATTTCAAATATATAAAAATAAGATATAATTTTGACCAAAAGAGACATTTTCTCCATGACTAAAGCACAATTGAGGGTTCTTTTTTAAAAATTTTTCATGCATCAAGCGGTAAAAATTAATTAAAATTGAAGTCAATTTGGTAAGTATTTATTGCCTTCATTTTGGGATATATGCAGGGGCGGATTAAGACTGCACGGGGCCCCTGGCTGCAATTCAAACTGGGGCCCTATCCAGCCAGTGTACCTTTAGATAAAATGATTGCTAGCAGCTAATATAAGACTGTAACTTGTAAATAATCATCCAAAATGATTATTCATGAAAAAACCGAATTCGAAGAAATAACTGTTTGCCGGTATCCGAAAAATGAGTGTAAAAGACAATTTATAAAATTAAAAAACACATGAAAAAAAAACTCACACCCCAGCCGGGGGATCGAACCCGCCACCGCTTGCACCACAAGCCTTAGTACTTCACATTAGGCCACGGGAGCTCATTTAGGGTTGTAAATTTAAAATATATATATAATATTCTTTAATAGTTTCTGTTATTGAGCCTATCAAAACAGGTTTTTTGACTGCTAAGACTATCGTGTGGGAAAAGAGATCATTTTAATAGATGAGATTTTATTAATTTATCATATTTTCAGCAATTCATGTATACATTTGTCCACATTTATTATAAAATATGCTAAGTTTGGGGGCCCTAAATCATCGGGGGCCCCTGGCTTTAGCCCGTTCAGCTTAATCCGCCATAGGATATATGGCAAATGCATAATAGCTAAAAATTGGAGCAGTCTTGGTTATTATGTGGAAGAGGAAGTTTTTCTATCACTATTACTTGGTTCTTAAAATTGAAAATTTTGTTTGGTTTGAATTTAAAACCTAAGCTGTTGAAATTTTAAGTTAAATTTTAATTGCTTCAATTTCAGTACAGCGCCATGGAATCCAGAGTAGTATGTTTGCTGTAAACATTTATTTAAGCGGGGATCAGATTTCAAGAAAAATGCTTATATCTAACATTATCATCACCATTGATGTTTAAAGTGATGTTGCTTTGTAATACCCATTATATCATGTACATATGTATCAAGTGGTCTTAACGCTAATCTTTAATGTTAATTTTATTTTTGCCTTAAATGTTGGTAGCATAATTCTAACTTTTCATTATCTTGGTTTTAATCAAGATAATATAGAATTTATATGGTTCAATTTATTCAGAACTGAAAAGTTGAATTAAATTTTCCCTAAAGTTGTAAACATAAAATCACCTTTCTTATTTCGTATGCAAGAAAAACCACAAAAAATTCTCATTCTATCCATCCGGAATTCGGGCGTGGAATGGGTTGCCAGAAGAAACCAGGAAAACCAACACTTTATCAAGATTTAAAACGCTAATAAGAATGCAGGACTAGACACAAACCGTAGATAAGAGTAGGAAGCAATAATCCTCTGTAATAGAAGGAGGCTCTGTAACAGATAATGTAAGATAAGCAAATTAATGCTAAAGAAATATTTGGGTTTTTTAAATGGAAAAATGGCATTAATTTTGTATTAAAGTTTCAAAAAGGGATGCAGGATTCTCTTTTTAACTTTACTAATGTATAGGCTTCATTTCACAAAACGTATTCTTAAATAAAGGGTTATACAGAGAAAATTATGACAAAAAGAGCAAAGGATTAAACAAAAAAAATGAAGAAAAAAAAATTTATTACTAACATTTCTTATGACAAGGATTTTCAAAATAATATTTAAAATATAAAATTCACAAGACACTGATTCTCAAAAGCTTACAAACTAAAACTAACCTGAAATGATGGGCAAAACATTATGTATTTCACCAAAAATAATGTAAAAAATCACTTAACTTTGGTAAATGACCTAATTTTTTAAATCTAAAAATCTTGTAACTTTTCATCCTCATAGTAAGTAAACATGTCAGATAACCATGAATTATTTATAACATGAAGAGACTTTTAAGTTAAATTTAAGCTATTTATGTTGCTAACAAATCCATGCATTAAATCATTTGTTACTTTATTTATATACATTTATGAAATGTTCCTATTTTTCTTAATTTTTAATTAAGAGTGTGAGCTGAGCAGTTATTTAAAATATACTTTTCTAAAAGAACTGTAAACATTTTTTAATTAATTGTTTCTGTGTTATACACACATTTTCAATATTACATCTCAGGCTTAAGGTATTTGTAAATATATTTTTTAAATTCCATCATTTTATTTTATATCATATTACTATTAATATTTGTTGACATCATTTCATATTTATTAATAAAACACAACTGCAGAAGTTATGCTTTTAATTATTTTTTTGGGCTAATACCTGAACTTATTTTATTTTTCTTCTTAAAGCGGTGGACAACATGACTGTCCCAACTTAACTTTAACAACCTGTGAGTGGTCCTCGAAGCATTACAGTCATGGTCATATGTACGTGATGAAGCTGGAAGTGAAAACCAAAGTTAACAACAAAGAACTGGCCCATCAAGAGTCGGAAACTTTTCGAGTTGAGACTGTGTTATACGGTAGGTTTATTATCTGACATGTGTACAATTACTGTATTCTATTGTGCCTGGACCCACATCACTTCATGTCAAATGTGGTTGAAAATTATTTTCTTGTTACTAATCTATGTATTTATGTTTGCTATCTTTATAACCAAAAATTTTTCACCAAAATATCTGCCAGATGCTTGGCTAATAAAAGTCTGAAAAAAGAGAATTTCTTTAATTATAAAGTTATTTTATATTTTATTTAGTGTTTGAGCTAATCAGTATTTATTTTATTTTTCAGTCTTAGAAAATAAATTATGAATTTAAAATAAAAAAAAAGATTTTTAACTTTTTCTAATTAGTGTTCATTAATGTATCATAAAATAGGCTTTTAGTAATTATAATAGTGTGCATAGAGAAGTGCCAGTACTTACAAGATAATATTTCAAATTAGAGAAAATGTATTTATTACTGATGAAAATTAAGAAACAAAGAATTCTACATTTTGAAGCAAGTTTATTTTTAAAAAATTGCTGGTAATTATTCAGGGGGTGGGGAAACGATACATACTTGCTGGCGTTTGTTGCTTTTAAATATGTTATGATTTTTTGCTTGAGCTTTTTTAAAATTAAGATACATTATCATTCTGAAGTTGAAATTTAAATATTTTATCTTTTAAAAAAATCACAAATAATTATAAAAAAAATTGTGCTCTAACTTTAAATCTTAAAGTACAAAGGCTGATGATGAGAAAATATTCTCATATGGACTGGTTCATTTCAGTGAAATGTAAATTGGAGTCATTTAAAACAAAATTTTTATAAATAATTTTGTGTTACAGAAACTTCAGCTATAGTTACAACTTCTGCTAGTAATGATTTAAATCATACTAGAATTGAGGCTAAGAGTAAGTAATGCCACTTGGCATTCTATCAAACATGTGTGCAACTAACAAAGCTTTAGGTTAATTTTTTTAAAAATATTTTTCTTAAAAGGAATTTAGATATTAATTTAGTAATAGTTATTTTAAGCACTTCAAATATTCTTTATTTATTAAAAACTTCTTATCATTTCTCTAAAATCCATAAAATATTAGTTAAAAATTAAGTTAATTAAAAAAATTTATTAATAATAAACTGTAAACATAATCAAACAGATTTTTTAAAATTTTAACAACCAATCTAGTATTACTTAAATATCTGAAAAATAAATATTAATGAAAATTAATTTTACACGAGGCATGTCCATTCAATTCATTTGTTTTCACTTCATTTTTGGATTAGTTTCAGGTACCAGTTGGAAATAATGCTAATATATATTTTTTTTAGGTGGGGTGGGGGGGGGGCAAGATTTGGGGCACGGGTGAAAACATGACAACTAATATAAGTTCTAAAACAAAAATTTTAGCTCATCAATCAACCTCTGGCTCCTATAGTCAATTTTTAAAAGTTCTACACACTTTTTAATTTTAAGAGTCTCTTTGCAAGTGACATTCTTTTCAAAGAAAAATTAGTGCCTCCTAACAAACATTTTATTAATTATTTTGTTTGCTAAGATGCACAAGGTAAGTAGTTTTTTTTACCCAAGTAGTGAGTCAGCATAAATTTTAGTTTGCGATGAAAAATGTCAATTCTGATATTGTAAGTTAAGACTTGATTTTAAATTTTCATGTTATTATCTGCGTTATTGTTTGCCAACATTTTTTTCTTCTGAAATTCAGAAGATTTTTTAAAAAGTTTTATTGGAAGACCTGAGAAAGACATTTGAAAAGTAACTTGCCTTACATGTCTTATCCAAAGCAATAGAAAATGTAAGAAGATACATTTTAAGTACTTGATCAAAAATCAAAATGTAAATATTAGCAGCAGCCCATATTCCTTTTTGAGTAGTAATTCTATTAATAAGGTAGCATATTTTACTTATTTTCTCAATTTGACTCTTCTCTGATTTCATACTGTTTGCGTGTATTTTTCTTACTTGAAGTTTTTTAAAACTGTATTTACAATGTACTAGTAATCTTGAATCTAGTTTTGATTCATTTAATCATTCATCTTCTGTTTAATCGCTTCTTTGGCTTTATAGTTCTTAATGATTTTCATTTGTAAGAAAAATATTTGTAGAATAGAGATATTCATCTCTTTAGTCTTGATTGATTTATGTTTAAAATTGCATTATCATTATTAATAATTTTTTTCACCAGAATCTCTTTTAGAATAAATATCATCTCAGTATGCATGGATTTAGATTAGAAAAAAGAAAAGTGTCCTGAGTATCTACTTACAGTATATTTTATTTTAAAAAAACGTTTATTTAAAAGTTACTTTAAAATGGTTATCCTTTCACCAAAATCTTCTCTAATATATTGATTTAATAAACTTGGTTCAACTAAAGAGGTTTTACATTTTAAAGTATTGTTTTAATTTTACTAAATAACAAAAATCAGCTGGAAATTCAGTGTATGACTAGTCTTTTTTTTTAAATTTTAAATACATGTACATAATTTTGTTGTTCTTTTCTTTATGGTCTTCTGTAAACTTTTCAGTTTTTTTTTATAAAGGCTAAGAAAATTTTATTTTATTACTAAAATTCAAGTTATTATTTTAAAATGTAATGTGTTTATCTGTTGACAGTTGAGCCTGCGCCAGTGCTGAATTTTAAAGCTGCTGTCCTAAACAGCACATGTGTCAATTTGTCTTGGGCTCATTCAGCTAAACACAGAGAAAAAATGTTTGATGTTGGTTACAGACAAAAATCACATGGAGATTGGCTGCAGGTTTGTTTCATTTTTTAAGTTATTTATTGGATTCCTTGTTTATTTTGTGGGTTTCTGAGAAATGTAATTTTTCCCTAAATAAAATCCTTCTGATCAATAAACAAAAATATACCTTTACATTAAACTATTTAGGCAGTTTATTTAGTTACTTTAAATTTGATTTCTAATTCGAACAATTCTTCGCTTTACTCTTGGAGAGTACTCACTACACCCTTTTCTATTTTTAAACAAATATTGTCATTGATTTCTCAGTAGTCACACACTATGGTGGTTTAAAATCTTAAATGTTTCTCAAAATCTGCTACTCAAAAAAAATAACTTAGACATTTCAATTGAAATATTATATCCTCTTTCTATCTGTGAGTGATGGAGTAGCCATCAACACTTCTCTAATTGCTAATGAAGCCAATCTTAGAATGCATATCTCTACTGAATGCTCATAAGAGAACTCAGACTGCATGGTTATATTCCTACCCTAATGTTATTTTAGATTATAAACTATTCATTTTGAAAGTTTCAGCCTGCCTGTCTGAATAACTATTATACAGCGTTTTGCCAGCTGTAATGTCTCTCAGCTTTATCTCCCATAAATGAATTTCCTTGCTGCCTTTCTTCGTATATTTTCACAAGTCATTAAATTGGAGCTGTAGCTATCAAATAAGCCTGGACCCCTTCAGTTAACTGTCCAAACATCAGATGCTTGGAGTATGTTATTACTCCATTCTCCTCTCATGGTCCAACCAGTACAGATACTTATTGCTAAGATTGGAGAGCATGCTACACATTGTGGTACTTTGCAAAATGTTTGTGTTAAGTACTTTGTCCTGCCATAGTCGTAGCAAGTGCCTGTCACAAGGGACTTAATAATTTATATCTAGACCGCTTGCTCCCAGATTCATAAACTCCTTTACACAAGAAAATGACTGAACACTGCTAACGGAAACAAACTTTAATGGCTGAGCCCCTTTTAACAACACACTATACACTAACCAACACTCTCTAACCTTCTACACACATTCTCATGACGTCAACAAAAGCAACTCCCTTTTGCACGCTTTCGCACTGACTAACCAATAACACTAATACGACCACCAAACATACCACCGTGCGCAGCTCACAAGTTATAGGGGGAAATTGGTCATTCGTGACAGTGCCACACATACATCGTTGGTGTATGCTCTTGTGTTTTCACTCCTGACTGGAATAGTTGCTTTGTTTACTGTAAAATAGAAGCATATGTGCTTGATAAGCATTTCATTATGTGTTGTCCGACAAGTTATTCAATGTATAACCATATGTGCTATATGTCAATGGTGTTCGACTGCTGAAAGAGTATGGTCATTAATAGTTCTGTTAGAAGGTGACAACTTCTTGTAATGTGACATTTTTACTTCTGTAGACTAATGTCCAATTCAAACTCATCATAAATGGGAGAAGGGATTGATTAAGATTATATATATATATATAAACATATAATAGTTAATCTGTTGAACTCAGTCTTTACTTTAACTCATTTGAGCTGATAGAACTAATTACAGAGAAGTTAAATCATAATAGCAAATCCCTTTTGTCATTTAATCATGATAAATTTATTATTACTTCCCACCAGCTTCCATTGATTGATGATGCATCTATCACGACCAAGTTTCAGGCAACAGTTTGCAGTCTGACTCCATGCACACATTATGAATTTCGTATCTCTGTCTTGCCGAAACCAGTGGACACTCTTGTTGACCAGGGGTACATTAGTAGTTTCAAATATGCTGAAGCAACAACTGAAGAAGATGGTGAGGCTTTTTAACTTTGGTGCCTGATGTGAACTGTCTGAATCAAACAATGTGCTATTTTTTGCTTTAAAAAATATAAGCTTCTTATTTTGTTGTTGCTTTTCGGAATCTCAACTTTATGTCAATTGATTAAAGAAATAATAATCAGCTCAATTTTTTTGTAGCTATAAAAATTATTAAAATTTTTTTTATAGATCTTTCTCAGTGGATTATTTATTTCCTAGTGCCTGATGCAGCCGCTGCCTTGTGCCCTGGTTGTTTCACAGAAGCATGTAAACTCAACAAAACCAAACCATGCATTCGACTCTACTGGAAGGATGTTAAAGAAAGCTTTAAAAATGGGAAAATAACCCAGTATCACATCCAAATGTTGACACTGAACAAGAGTATTAATAAATCCCACACTGTTCACATCAAGCCACCTAAAATTCTAACTTCTGATGATGTAGAGATTCCTGACTCAAATTTAAACATCAAGATTGTAATAACTCCTGGCACTGTAAAAGGCTTGTCAAAATACTCATCCTACCTGATTGTACCTTCAAAAGAAGAAAGTGAGTTTTAAGTTAACTTTGAAACGACTGTTTTATAAAAAAAATTCTCATTTAATCCTAATTAATTTCAAGCCTCCTATTTTTTTTAAACTATCTACAATTATAGATTTGATATTTCTAGTATGTCATTTTACAGAATAGTGGTGTTGAAAAAATGTACTTATTTTCTGTCTCAAGCTGTAATTTGGTGTCAGTTCAACCAAATAACTGCTGCTTTTTATTTTGCTACATATCAGAACCCAAAGCTCCAGTGAATTTTTTAGTGGAGCGAGATGAGCATGATGAACTACATTTCTATTTGAGCTGGGCAGCACTAGAGGAGGCCAAAGGCAAGCAGCGACCCTACACAAGTGTTACTATTGCTTGGTGTAAGAGACATCATGATCAACAGCACTGGAATGGGTGTCATGTAAGGGCAGCCATTTTGGGTTTCTTTACACACAGGAACAAATAAATAGCTGAAAAGGATAAGTTTAGATTTTAAAAATGATACAAAAATTTAGGGGATGTTACGGATCAATACCTTCTTCAGCTGACAATAAAAAAACAAAGTTAAAATGCATTGAAATTTAGAAAATGTATGTGTTCTCAGATCACAATGTAGCATTATACATCTCTGAGAAGAAACAGCACACTCAGACTGAGAGAGCTAAATTTTTATTTTTACAATCTTCTTTATTTTTATTAAGCTAACTGAAATAACATAATTATTAATTATTATATAAAATCATGTGTTAAAAGTAAACAAACAAGATTTGAAATATGCAGGAGTTATGATAAATGATAACAGTGTTTTATGAGATATAAATGATAAGTGTTTTATGAAATATAAATGATAACAGTGTTTTATGAGATATAAATGATAACAGTGTTTTATGAGATTATTGCCATATATTTTTTTAAATTAGGGTCAACCGTCCTTCAAGACCCATATTTATTACATTTTGGGCTGGTTGAAATGAAACAGAATAATAAAAAGGTCACAAAAACATTGGGTGTCTAAATAACATTTTTTTTCTTGCATCATCTTTTAAATTGTTTGTACAAAAAAAAAGGCATTGTATTTTTTACCAAGATCTTTTCATTGCATGCAGGGAGACATTCACTGGGTCATTCTTGCAGCTGACAGTGTTACCCATGAACTTAAGAATGTGTCAAGGGATATTTTGATTGGCATAAGTGCTGAGGCTACAACTGAAGACAAGCAAATCATTAGCAGTGGTATACAGTGGAGTGACTGTATCTATAAACGCAATCAAAGTAGGTTAAAGTATATAATTTACTTTTCTTAAAAATCAAATTTATTTATGCTACAATTACATCTCAAAAGTCTAACTTTAAAAAATATTAACTACAGTGGAACCCGGTTAAGTCGACGGCCTCGGGGAATGAAAAATGGCGCCGAGATAACCGATCATCGAGTTAAACAAAAACCAATATGGCGGCAAAATATTAACATGCGCTTGAAATTTCTTTATGTACATGATGTGCGTTAATTAGTGATGGGACCATTAATCGGAATCGTATCGGAATATCGGGAGCCTATTTCTTCAATCTTTCATAAGGTTGTTAAGACCGTTCGTTTTTAAAGACCGTTTAAGTTTAACCCTTTCGCCCTTAGACAAATACTAAGCCACACACAGGCTTTCCTTGACAAAAGGTGCATAACTCTGTCATATTCAGAACATACATTTTTCAAAAATTCACAAAAATAAAACTATTAAAGCAATAAGTCATTTTTTTTAAAATGAAAGAAATATGGACAAGGTATCAGATGACAGAAAATTTATTAGCAAACACCCTTTTTAAAAAATGAAAAAAAAATTTTAAAGTGACTTGAAGTGCTTGTGACAGAAGTTGGCATCAAGTCTGCATGGGATAGTGAGAAATATTTTCTTTTATAAAGTCTAACTTGGCACAAATTACATCCATAAACAGCTTCATGTGCCCTACAAATGGTTCTAATTCATGTTTAGGGCACAATCTGCAATAAAATCCATAATCAAGAAATATATGTGGTATTTTTCCAACTGGCCTACGATGTCTGGACCTATTTGTCTATGCTGTCAAAGCCTAAGCCTAAAGCATCATCGGACTTTTAATCAGATTTCAGTATCAATATCCCAGTTACTGAGGTCAAACTACGTCAATTTGAATATAAAACAACTTTCACTTTCAATAAATCCAGAATTACACCATAAATCTTAATTATTTCTCATTTTCATTCACAGAATATCATCTATTTGGGAAAAAATGTGCACAAAATCCACCAATTTTAAAATTTTACCAATATCCCTAGACTAGTCCAAACATAATCTAATAAAAAGGAACAGGAAGTGAATTCATAGCTCTTCTATGTGAGAGTTAAATATATTTTAAATTAGCTACTTAAAAAGTTGGATCGGCTCTGCAACGAAACAACCCAAAATCGGCGACTCTCGGCGACTGGAAGGGTCTACCGATAGCGGCGACTCCAAGGGGCAAACGGTTAAATATAACCCTTTGTTGCGTTAGCGCAGTTTTTTTTCCCTAGTACATAACTATAATGAATTCATCTACTCCTGCCCGCCACGCCGCACGCACACCGTCTTGCGGTGATTCCCAGATTGAGCGATACTGTGCCTTGGAAGGCACTTGCGTGACTTTCCTGACAAGCTACACAAATAAATAACCCGCCCGGTGTAACCTACACATCCCCTTATTGTCCTCGAACCATTCTCCAAACCATCTTCCTTGGGTCCGTCCCCTCAGCTTACAATGGACTCAGAATTCCTTCGGTAACTTGATGCTAATCGGACTAACCAAAACCAATGGTGTGGGAGATTGAGAGTGGGTAAACTGTCTGTAGTCTGTTATATTATATATTTTAAAATCTGGGGAGCCTTGTTTACAGTAAGCCCCCTATGATTTTGGTATTGTCCCATCACTAGCGTTAATAAATGAGAATGTACATGCACATGTTTTTGGAGTTTTGTTTTACACAAAGGCGTTGCCGTTATTTGTTTGTCTATTATGACCTATATATGACTCATGGCAAAGCGAACTCTTCTCTATAAAAATGTACAAAAATAAATTAGGAACTCCTTTTGAATTTGAACCTTCAACTTTGACACATTTTAATTAATTCTGACCAATAGTTAAATGGCTTTTGCACACGGCCACTTCTTATGAATGAAACAATGAGAACAAAGCAGTAGTAATAGAGTCAAAATGAGGTTGAAGGATGAATGGTTGCCAAAGACAACAAGTCTGCACATGGTAAATTCTGTTATTCCATACGAAACTAAATGTTTTAGACATGCGATTTTGCGTGCAATGGAGCAATTACGTAATACTCTGCATCACTTACGCGGCCGATTGCCGAGTATCTCAGAGTATACGAAAATCGATGCCGATGCCGCGATTGATAAGTAACATTTTCATTTAGCTGGCGATTGGTACACATGTAGTACCAGAAGCAACACAGCGCTGAGAACTGAACGCAAGCGAGCTGTGACGTCACCAGCAGACCTGGCGAGGCAGGAAATCCAATGCCTTCCCTTGGTTATAAAAAATCACATCTAACATTTTCAAAAGCTTGCGATTGGTCATGGCGATCGAGATAACCAACGCTCAGTGGCAAATTTGGCCCTCTTTTGTGCTCGAGGTATTAGGGTTCGGCGACTTAAAATAATCGAATTAACCGATGAGAAAATGCAAAGACAAAGAGAGAATTTGGCGGTTCCAATAAAAAACTTCGACTTAATAGAGCTGACGAGTTAACCGGGCTCGAGTTAAGTGGGTTCTACTGTACATCCACGTGGGTGTTTAGTATAAAAATTAAAGATTTCTAATTTAGAAGGCAAAAGAGAGATCTATAAGTGAGAGAATGAGTGAACCGCATATGTTAAATCTCAAAAGCGCCCGCCCCACGTTTTTAGTCATATTAAATCGAAGTACTTGAACTAATAAGTTTTAAATTATTTTCTTCTTTTTAGTCGGCTTATAAAAACGTGGTTTTAAAAATCTTTTTTTTTACTTCTATTTATTTTCAAAAATAATGGTTCCTAATTTTAATGGTTTCCCCTGTCATTTCTTCTATTACCAGTGTCATGTATTTTGTTTTTTGGTTGTTGACTTCCAGCCCTGCTTGCAGTGTAGGACTTTGATATGTCTTTAGTACTTTTAGCAAGCAAGGCTGTGTCATCAAAATATGGGAGGTACTGGATGGTTTGGTTGTAGAGAATGCCATTAGCTTTTGGTTCCCTCAGGAAGTATCGGGTCATTTGTTCCTTGAGTGTTTACAGTAGCATAAAAAAATTTTTTTTAAATTTTACGCAAATAAAATTACTTTCAGTGATTAATATATATTTAACAGATAGAGACTTTTGTTATGTTGCTTGGGACATAATAATTGAATAATATATTATAGTATAGAATATTTTCCATTTTTGAAATTTCATTACCGTATATACTCGTTCTAAAGTGACCGTTTTTAGACAAAATCTAGGGGGTAAAGTTGGGGGGTCGGCTTATAAGCGGGTCATAGGTGATTTCTGCATGTACATTAAATATCGGTGTTGTTGTTGTAGATCATCAAGGTCCTTTGCTACATTATACAAGATTTGACTGCTCTACCAGAAGCTATAATATATTATTAAACATCTGCACTTACCTTATTTAATCACTTTATTTATTTTTGTTAATGTTTTAAGAAATTGTTAGAAAATTTTGTTTTCAACAACGAAGTTTAATGTACACGCTGTCGCCAGTTTACCAAAGAATTTTTTTTTAAATACCGCTAACTCTTGCCTAACAAAGAGCACAAAGACAAAGATAGGCAGTACAAAGTAAACAATCATAATGACCGATTTAGCTTGTAGTTTTTAAATAGTGTGTATCATTTTGTTTAAGCTGTCCTATTATTGTTGGGGGGGGTCGGCTTGCAAGCAGGTTATACACTTTTCTCTTCCAAAAGTAGAGGGGGTCGACTTATGAACGAACGGGCTATATAACGAGTATATACGGTAGTTACTTTAAAAATATCTACAAACAAAAATTGTATTTGCATTTTTCATGTTTTAAAAAGTAACCAGCATGTTAATAAAAATAACCAGTCATACTAATACAAGAAATAATCTGCCCCTTGTTCAGAAAAGAGAATGAAAGTGGAACATGTTTTGTTTGAAATTACATGACCACTTGAATGTATATTTTATGAGAAGCCATTAACATTTCAAAGAACTTAATGACAGGAATATCCTAGCTACATGTAGTAAGATTTTTTAAAAGTTAAATGATTTTTAAAAAAACATTATATCTTTCTCTTTGGACCTTGTTATCAATTAGTTATTTTTTTCCATTTGTTCTTAATCAAGTCCATTTTATGGTTGCTACTTTTAATTTCACAATTTTTAGTGAAACATTTTTGTTTATACTCCAATTTAATCAAAGAACCTCAACAGTCACCTAAAAATGTGAGGGTTTCACCAGCAGAAAGTAATCCAAGAAATGGTTTAATTATACTCTGGGAAAAGTTTAGTTGTGCTGACGAGGAAAGCTACATAACAGAATATTTGGTCAAATATTGCCAAACCAATGATAAAATATGTTCTGGTGAGTTTGTTTACCACCAAAATCTTTTCAGTTAGACATTATTAACAGTAATTTTGATTAAATAGCAATAATTGACTACTGCTTTTGCACTTTTCCAAAGTTTTGGAAATTAGCACCAGCATTTAACCTTTAGTTAATATCATTTACCCGATTGTTGTCATGTGATCCAAACAAAAGCTTGACTGACTATTCTTATTTCATTTTCTGGAATGTCTGTAGTTTTACATCAAAATAATAATATGCATAATTTTAATTGCTGTGTTATACTTAAATACTACTCATAATGCATGACCTAGATTTAGTTTTAAAAAATCAAATTAATTTAACTAATAAGACGTTAATTAAGCCCAATATCCTAGTCCTCACATGTCTATTAAGCCACTCCCAATTCTAAACCTATAACTTGATACAACAATTTAACAGAACCTGAAAAGTCAGAAAATGTCAGCAATCACCATACTGCCGTGACTTTAAAGAATTTAAAAGGTGACACAAAATACATTGTGTATGTAATAGCTGTGTCTGCAGCGGGCCTGGGGCCACGCAGCCCAGAACTTTACGGATATGTCAAAGACATTCCTCCAGGTACATTTTTATGATCACAAGTTTTGTTTAACAAATGTGATACTAATACATTTTTTATTTTGAATTTTTTTATTATGAAAAATAATTAAATTTGCATACAGATTTGTAAATACTTCAGTGAAATATAGCATTTATTTTTTGTGATCAGTGCTGGCATCTGGTATACCAAGTTAAGCATTTAATAGCAGTTTCACCTAAAAATTCAATTTGCCACACACAATATTAAACACACTTGATAGGCATACTCTAAATTTTGAAAACACTGAGACTCCTGTAAATAGAAACTTTTGTTATTAAATCTTTGGAAGAAATAATTAAACTGGAAACTCAAATTATGTCCCTTTATTTGGAGAGCATCATGGCTATAAATTTGTTTTCTAATAAGCATGATACAAAAATACTAGCACCTTTAACAATTTTATTTTTCTGATGTATAAATTAGTCATTTTCATCCAGAGCTAATACGGTGTGCAATTAAAATTAATTTTGTAATCTATATTAAATTAGTAACATTTTGAAACACATTTAATTATTTATATTTTTTATATTTGTTTTTCAGAAGCAACTTCAGAAAAGAGTATTGCAATTATCATTGGAATAGTTTTGTTTATTTTCATTGTCATGGCAGTCTTCTTATGCTGGAGGTAATGCTATAATATAACAATTTTATGTAAAAAAATAATTTAAAGGCTTGGAGATTTTTTTAAACGAGAAGCTCTTTATAGATTTTCTACTTTTAATGGAAAAAAGTAGTTTTCCTTGTAAAAATATAATTTACATTTAATGACGAAAAAAATCATAATAAAATTAATTTGTGTGATTCTCCTAATCAGATATTGTAAAGCTAGAAAAAAAAGATTTATGGAGGAATATATCGAACCATATGCTCAGACACAGGTAAGTTTTGGTGTTTTCATGCCTTAGTCATTGGTTTGAGTGAGTTGTGCCTTTGCATCAAATCTTGATGCTTTTCTGAAAGTTTTCTCCTAAATCAAGACCTCTAAACTTTTAAAGGTAAAGAGTTAGTTCTCAAATCTATCAGTTTTTCATCAAATACCACACATTGTCTTCACTGTCAATCTTCATTTTATTTAAAACTAAGATAAAGGCTATGCTGTCACCAAAATTGTAACACCACAAGAATCTTGCTTACAGCTGCACTGAATTTTTTTTCAAATGAACTATAAATTATATATTTTAAAAATACAAACATCCTTGTTTGTTCAAGGCAATTTTTGTCTGTTCTGCTGTCAGATAACATGAATAATATTTTTTTTAATGCATTGGATGTCTCTCTGTTAGCGTCCAAGGAGAGATCAAATGAGATAATTTAACATTTTATTTCATTGATAAAACTTTGTGAAATGGTTTGGTTTTTTTTTGACTTCTGAAAGTAATGCATTATCATTTTACCCTGAAAAAAAAACCCGCTTGTTATTAAACATTTCTCAAAATAAATATTAAATTTAATTTCAATTTTAAAAAGTCTATTTAGAATATTAATTCTTTAATAAAAATAAAAAATGTTTACCTTAAGTCCATGCCCCTGCAAATTTTAGTTGAATTATGCTGCTTCTCAGTAACCCCAGCATACTTTTATTATTAAAAGGCCACCAGTATGTTATTTGCTCTGTTAAATCTAGAATGGCATTAAATCTCATTAAAAAATAATTGAGAAGACAATTCTTCACTGTAACTCAATCATCTTATTAAATCTAAGTTATTAATGTCCCTTGTGCAGAAAAATACCTCCAAAAATACACAAGATTATCGCAATCGCCCCTTGCCCAAAACACCTTCTGAAGAGCAACATTTTTATGGTTCGTCTGCTTGCATGGTAAGCTTTGGGTGTTGTCATTATTTTGTTTATTTTGCTGTGAACTCAGGTTTGGTTTTATTTATCCTTTTATTATTTAATATTTTTAAACATAAATCACTCAAATGTTATTTCATGTAAAAAAAAATGATTTGCAACCACATTCAGTTTCTAGATGTTCAATGTTGTTTTAAATTGAAAACTGAAAAAAAGCAAGTGCGGGGAGGGGTTATTTTATTTATGTGTCAGTTACAACTGAAAAAAAGCAAGTGGGGGGAGGGGTTATTTTATTTATGTGTCAGTTACAGTTTTATTTATTTGGTCAAAAGTTGTTTTTTTCAATTTCACTTCTATCAATATTATTTTGATAAATTTGCTTGATTGTTGGTTTAAACGTATTTACTTTTCATACCTTCAGTGGCGTAGCCAGAACATTTGACGCCCGGGGCGGTCTCCAATGTGCCGCCCTTTTTAGGGACTGTCCATAGATGACGTTACGCACCTGGGTCGGGGAGGGGAGTCATACACTTGTAACGATGTGTGACGAGGGGTGTATGTTTGAGAAATGTGACGTCACGTCAAAACGCGCAACTTTAAATAAAATTTCCACTTAAATATTGATTACTGACACTTTATTTAATGACGTTTACGTAAATCGCCTTTTACGATTTTAGAGTGCAGCCTTGCACTAAAAACTACTTAAATGACAAAAATTCGATTTGAAACATGCTTATTTTCAAACAGAAAATACGGCTTTTATAGGGTGTCAAAGCTTTATGACGTCATATTGAAGAAGGGATCTAAGTTTTTGTGACGACGTGTGACGAAGGGGGCGGAGGGGGTGAAAAATCAGCCAAAATCGCGTGACCTCATTTTTGGACGGCAAATTAGTCGATCATATGATGGTTTTTATAAATTAATAAAGATGAATAAATAATTGTGATTGAAACGAAATAAAGGTCGGGAATATGTTTACCATTGCATGCCATATTTATGTAAGCAGTAAAAATAGAGGCCGCATAAGATTATATACCTATAAATACACATTCATAAAAATACACCATACATTTTTTTAAAGGCCACAAGAAAGTTACTGAGGTCGCAGGTCCGCCTCCCCCCATGAGACAAAACATATTCCAAATTTACACCAAAAAAAACATATATTACTATTACTATTCTTTTATTTTATATTTATAAATAAATGATTTTTTTTACAAACAAAGAAATTGTATACATTCGTATGTAAACATATTTATTTTATACATTTACTTTCCTAACTTTCATAATAGGAAAATCGTGTATTATACTATCAAAATTTAAATTATTTTAATATCTTGTTCTAATGACAATATTGCAAGATTGTGTTGCCTTAAATCGCTTATTGTTGAACGAAGATAATTTTTTATCAACTTCACTTTGGAGAAGCTCCTTTCACAACTAGCGACACTGATAGCAATTGTTGTAAAAATCTATAGCAAAATTACAATGTTGGGTACAGAATTTTCCAATGTTACTGTTGAATACATTTTAATAGATCAAGGGGGGCCCCTCCCCCCCCAGAACACCCCAACACGCCCCCCCCCCGTTTTTCTAGTATAATGCCTCTTCTTGTAGTGTAGGAAACAGCCATAAAAACCTGGATCCTTTTTCTTTCAATATTGAACTGTTCTTTATCAATGTCAATAAAGTAATTTATTTGATGTTCAAATGCTTTATTTAGTAGGTTACATGGTATTATATACGAATATTTTCTTGCAAGGACTTGCAACTCATCAAAGCGTTCCTTTATTTTCTTTTATAATTCCATCCATGGATAAAAATATTTCTCGTTGTACTTCTCGTTTTTAAGATAGAACCACGGCTTCTTAATTTTCACTCCTTCTAATTCAACGTTCAGTTGATATCTCCAACTCTTCACAAATTGTTTGGGTGATAAAACAGCGTTTTGTATTAACACATCTCTTTGTTCCATGCAATGGGTTTGCATTAATTTTAAAAAATGTCAGGTTCCCAAACATTGAGATAACATAGAAAAGAAAAAGATTGCATTGAATTGAGTAAAATTCGAGCATCTGATCTCGTTTTACTAGTTCCTTCTTCAGATGTCAATTTTTACACGAAGCGTTACATTTTAAAGTGTGTCTTATTGAAATTATTTATGCCTATTGTGGTGTTTATTAATGGATAAATTTGAATATTTTCATGTTCTTGCCTTAAATCTTAATGATTTTCAATAAAATATACGAATTCAAATTATTTACACATTACTTTAATTGGATAGGCGTGACATTTTTAATGAATAACCGTATTTTAATGAAAAACACAAATTATTTGTGCTACTTTAATGCAATAAAAACAAAACAATTTAATTTTTAATAATGCACATTATAATAATTTTCTGAAAACTCAAACAGTAATGTAAATTACTACTTGCAAGTTAAACACAATATTTGAACCACCCTGTCTTGTAGGTACTTGTTCGCGCATCATTCAGCGAATGTCGAAATTCCATGCAAAAACCGTCGTGGCAAAATTAATAGCATATATTATTGGGTTGATGTGTTTTTGTGTAGTTTTCTTATAAAGCGTCCTCTGGTCGTGTACTGCTTAATTTTCCAAACAAATCGAAACCTTTTTTTTGAGTGATTTAAAATTTTTGAACGGTTTTGCGTTAGTTATAACATCCACTATCTAATCAAACAAATGTTGTGCGAATCCGTTAATTAAGACTAGAAATTACGAGAGAAAAAAATTCATCTTGGTTTTTCCCCATTCAAAAGAAAAAGAGTGGGTGTCGAAATAAGTTGCACTTTTCAAATGCCCACAAATGCTGCCCCTAAATGTGTGCCGCCCGGGGCGGACCGCCCCCCACCGCCCCCCTCTAGCTACGCCACTGCATACCTTACAACTTTTACAGATATTTATTTAATCTGCTTTTTGTGAAAGTCTTCCTTTGTCTCATCTCATTTTATTTTGTTACATGTATTTGGGTTTAGTTATAATTACTTCTGTATATTTATTATGAATGGAAAAAGTACTTTTAAACTGAAATTTTAAAAAATAAATTATTTTATTCAGCATAGATGAAAAGCTATAATTTAATTGTGCTTTTTTAATTTTTAAATATTCAAGTATGAAATATTTTTTCAATAAGGAAATTTTAATAACTCATTTCTTCACAAAAAAAACAGTAAATAAGTATTTTAATTATCAAAGATTCTGAATGGTTTCGGTCCATGAACAAAGCCAGCTCATTAGAATACTTTATTTTTATTGATGAAAAACTGTCTCAATACATAAGACAACTAAAATCTCTTTCCCTTTATTTCAAATTTTATAACTCTATTTTAACATTTTACAGAGCAACCTTGGGTCTGAGAAAGTGAAAGATAATAGACATTCTGAGACTTCTGATGACAGTGTTACATCCCAAACCAATCTTATTCCTAGCCCAATTTTAGCCAACAAAAATGTTCTTCTCAAGGAGTCAAATAAATACCACCCTAATGATGTCAACTCAAATAAGGAACCTACAAGTTCACTCAAAGAAAATCACAGCTTAAACACAGCTGAAATATTCAAAAAGAACACCAGCTTTGGCACAGAACCTAAATACCAAAATATGTTTTCTAAACAGGAAAACGGACCACATAATAAAACATGTAAACATTCGAATGAATCTGTTAACCAAACAGGGGAAAGTGTTGAGGACTATTTGAAGTTTGGGATTGATGAAATAGATGCAAAAAAACAGAATGAAGTGAACAAAGATTCACAGACCAATCTCTATGATGCAAGTATAATTAATTTTAGCCAAACTGGCACATTACCTTTAAGAGAATTTTCTGTTTATCATGTTCAAGATACAGCACAGTCTATAAATCCTTTATCGTCATCAATTTTGAGTGGCCAGTCCAGTTCAGCAGATATCTGCAATAGCAAGCCAAAGGCAAAAAAGAGACCCAAAAACCCAGCTTATGTCAGAAGATTTAAGCCAGAGTTAAAGTCTGATCTGGCAATGCATGCTAGCACTAGCTCAGCATCAACATATCCGCCAATACCAACTAGTACTGAATCAACAAATCTTATAGGCACAACAGACTATGTCACTAATGCTCCATTAGGCCTTCAAGCTAAGGTGATGAATATGCCCACTGTGCTTTCTGGCTATGTAGCTCTACCATTAGTCACAGAGTTAACCAATACAGAAAAACAGCACCAGCAACATGAAGATTCCAACAACAGTTTTACAAATCAAAGAAATCTTCAAAAAAATAAGCTAAGAACTTTTGAACCATTCTATATAAATAACAGGCGAAGCATGCCCCTGGAAACAGTTCTTCGTTTCCCTCCACCACCAGTATCCCCTCCTCCAACACCACTGTCACCTCCTGTTAGAATATTCTCAGACTCTGATAATATTCAGCCATCACATGAGCACAATGAACGCTCACCAAGTCAGTATCCCATTGTAAACAATGGCTACACTCCTCAGCATGTCTTATCACAGTTTTCATCGACTTCTTTGCCTTATCATTCTGAAACTAACTCAACAAGCGTTGAATACCAGCAACACCACCACCCTATTATTGCAGCATCCACGGACTATTTGCCACACCATTTTATCACCCAAGTCTCAGGCAATGATCTTGCACTGGCACTGGGCAAAAATCAATATGGCCATGGCCAATCAGCCAATACAATGCCAAGACCCCATGGTCCAGTTAAGGCGACTCTTCCACTACCGTGCCAACTTTCGCGACCACTTAGTGGGGACCTTCTGGCTCTTCCTCCAGAGTATTATCTTGACCCTCATCTTGATGGGAGCAATCAAATTTTGACAGAGCTTTAAATTTGCTGGGACTATACATTTTGTGACCTTATAAATTTGTTAAAAAATATTTTATGAAAATTGTAATCTACCATGGACACATTTATTATCGCTTGTTGTTTTCTAAATTTCATTTTCACCGGTTTTCATGTGTACCTTTCAATGATGAGACATAGCAACTAATATCTGTTACTTAATGTTTAGTTTAAAACCAATAATACATATATTTATTTTAATTAAAATAGGAGATGCTTTATTTTTTGGAAAGAATTTAAAGAATAATTCAGATCTTTAATAGTAGTATTTTTGTTATAGATTCAAATTTTTTATGACAAAATTAACTTATGTTAAGAAATTCTATAATTTAGAAAACATTATTATTTAACTTAAAATAATAAGTTCATTCTTATTATTTAAAAGCTGTTTTAATTTATTTAGAAATTTTTTGTATGCATTAATTTGTCATCACTTCATAAATTTCTCCTTTTTATATTAGAGGTAACTGTAACTCTTAAGATTAATCGATTAACAAGAAGAAAATCCATTGAAAACAATAGCCTTCTGAACAATAATCTTAAAAAATACCAATTAATGTTGTACACATATTTTTTTGTTTATTGTTGCTTGCTCATAAATACAAATTGTGGCATTGTTATAAAAATGTGATTAAAATTATTGATGTATAAAGCTTCACCAAATTTTCTTTGATAAATGTATACTTTTATAATATTTTTGATGTATGATATTTTGATGGAACTATAATTTTTGTAAAAACATTTCTTATTGTTTATTTATAATTTTTGTGTGCTTATGCCCCTATTTAAAAAATTTTTTTGAAGAAGAATGATTTAAGATTAAAATTACTTTGTCCACCATGGACTTTTAATGAAAAACCTTTCATGATGGTACTGAAAGAAAGATTACAGTTTCAAAAAAAAATTATAATAAAAAAAATATTAAAAAAATAATAATACAGTTCATTGACACTTCTAGTAGTTAAAGTACAGATTTTGTCTCATTTAAATCATTCCAAAACATTTAGAAGTGATAAAGCTGAAATATCCCCATCAAGACTTAGTGAAAAAAATCGAATGGATTCAATCTTTTTCAATTTTTATATTTCATGTTCCAATCTTCCTTGAAAATTCCCAAATTAGCTTAATTAAAATGTCTAGTGACAAAGCTAAAATTAACAGCCCCATTCATAGCATAGCATTCCTGTAGCACCCATCTTTTTAGCACCGACTGACAGCCTTGTTCAATTCACATATTTATTAATTATGACTCACTTTAGCCATTTGAAATAGTTTGAACGTAGGTCTCCTAACAGCTACACAAGTTTCCTAACAGCTACATGTCATTTAAAGAGTTGCTAAATAACAAAATTACAAAATAATAAGTGTAGAAATTAATTATAAATAAGGCATCATTATTTGTCAATGCATGAACAGCACATTATTTATCTGGATATTTTCATGACATGCAATTTACATTGTATAAAGTATAGAAATATTTATTTTTCTTTTAAGCATGTTTCGTATTTTGATGCCTCCTAGAAGGTGATTGATGATATTATAAAAATCGGTTGTGAACATTTTTTATGATAATTTTTTTTTAAAGTTTCTTTTAACTCTGCCTTATTTTGCATGACTTGGGAATATCATTAAAAAATAGAAAATCAATATGGGACAAATGGAATCAAGGGACAAGTCTGTACTCATGGATTAGAAATATCGAGCTGTGCTGAAACAAACAGTTCTTCTGGGCATAAAACTGATAAGATTTTTAAAAACATGTTTTCAGTTTTTAATATTGATTTCTTTTGTTTATGTTTTCAGCTGTACATTCACATCTTTGTTTCTCTAAATATTTTGAGATAACCTTGTTGGTCTGAAAGATTTTATGTTGTATAAATGTACATATTCCTCTTTATTATGATGGTCTGAAAGATTTTATGGTGTATAAATGTACATATTCCTCTTTATTATGATGGTCTGAAAGATTTTATGTTGTATAAATGTACATATTCCTCTTTATTATGATGCATCAAATATTCATCACAAATAAACCCATGTTATTGTTTAATTTATTTAATGATCATCTATTTTATAAAAGAATTCTCCCTTTCTTATTTCATTAAATTCATTAATGAAAAACATTCCAACTAAAACAAAGTCATTCATCTCTCATTTATTCTAGTTTTAAAAATAAATTATTTTTTACTTTTAAATTTTTTTAAAAAAATCTACGGTTTTGTATTGCTTTCATTTACAAGATATAATTTTGTGGTTTAAATTATTGAGTATTTTTCAGCCATGCTGATAAAGATGAATAACACAGTCAAGGGCAGATTGAAATCCAAATTTTGGAAATTTTAAAAATTTAAATCGAAGACTGGTAAAATCAAGAACATGCTGATTTTAGCCAAAAAGAATGATTATTAAATAATTTATTAATTTTCATAGTCTTGTTAAAATTAAAATAAAATATTCAAATCTTTTTCATGATTAATTTTATTTCTAATGAAACATTTTAATTGTTCTGACATATTCAGCCCAAAAAAAAACCTCTTAAGTAATTTATCTATCCACTACTGTGGATAATTTTAACATCAGCATCTGTTATCAATAAGCCTATTATTCTTTCTTTAAATAATATAAAAAGTGGCAAAGAAAATGCTCCATAAATTTATTAACAATCTATTTTATCCTTAATTTTTATTCAAAGAAACAAATAATTTTTTTAAAGGCAATATAAAATCTGCTTAATACCTCAGAACAAAATCATTAGGTAATGTATAAAATCTAAGCGTTATGTATCGAATTCTAATTATTTTGACAACTACATAATAAATGTTTGGTACTTGAAACTCTCTAAATTTTTATTTATATAAATAAAATATTTCAAGTTATTATCTTTCCAGCAATTTTTGGTAATTTTTTCTTCACATATGAAAGGGAGAATCTTTTGTTACATTTACTTACTTATTGCTCACATAAATATTATTGAAATATATACAGATGCCACTGAATAAAAAAGAACTTAAATATGATTCCATATTCTTGTCTTTAAATTATTTTTTTATTTTTTAAATTCCATCATTTAAAAAAAACAACATAATTTCACACTTAATCACTTAATTTATTTCTTTACTAACTGAAAGTGCAAATTACTTTGCTTTAAATAAGTTGAAACTCATTTTTTGACCATGTATGTCTGTCTGTATGTTCTGTTAGAGTCAAATCTTGGATTTGATTTTTTACTCACTTCAGTTCATTTGAAATTGTGTATATCTACTACACACATACCCACATACCTATTACCCACATACCTACTACCCACATACCCAATACACACATACCTATGGTGACAATATGTGTGTCATTACTGGCATTATTCGAAATTGACAGGAGTATCACCATTAGTTAAATCATTAAAACTAGAAAAAACTAGAGGACAGAAGAAAAAAGAGCAAAGTAGTAAATATACTTAAGGCAATTAACTCTAACTTGGAAATACAACACAAAGATAACTTAATACAACCCTCAGATAGACATGGGGATAAAAAAAGTTTTCTTATTTCTTATGTAAGAACAAACACATACAAATTCTCGTTCTTCCCGTCCTGAATTTGGACGTCGAATGGGTTTCCTGATCAAACCACAAAAACCAACACACTATCAACATTTGAAAGTAATAAAAATGCAAGACTAGACATAAACCGTGGACAAGCGCAGGACGCAATAATCTTCTGTATAGGAGTGTTTATAGAAAAGAAAAGTAAGGAGAAGAACGAAAGACAGAAATTTTTTAAATTTTTTTTCTAATTTAATGGTTTTGTTAACGTCACTCAAGATGGACGACTCTAGACCCTGAGTACAACACAATCTGGAAATGTATGCAACAGCTACCACAGTCTCCAGCACCGTTCTAGATGACATCCCTGTTATGCCGCCCATGGAAGAACTTGATGTCGTGCCCACACAGGAAGACCTGAACCAAGCAATTGACTGCCTTGCTTGTGGAAAAGCCCCTGGGAATGATGGCATAAAGAAGCTCTAAAGAGTGGCAAGACAGCTTAACCTTTGCACGAGCTTCTATCCTTCTACTGGGAACAGGGCTACATCCCCCAGGACCTAAAGGATGCAAATATAGTGACACTATATAAGAACAAGGGCGATAGAAGTGACTGAAATAACTATCGCGGCATCTCACTCCTTAGTATTGTAGGAAAGGCCTTTGCCCGTGTCATACAAACACGATTACAGAGTTGAGCCTCTCAAGTTCATCCAGAATCTCTGTGGTTTCCGGGCTGGTCGGTCTACCATAAACATGGTGTTCTCTATACGGCAGCTCCAGGAAGAATGCAGAGAGCAGCAGATGCCACTATACATCACCTTTGTGGACCTTACGAAAGCCTTTGATTTAGTCAGTCGCAACGGGCTATTCCAAATCCTGGAAAAAATCGACTGTCCCCCACACCTACTCGCCATCATCAGACAGTTCCATGAAAATATGCAGGGCACAGTGCAGTTTGATGGAGCTACGTCAGAAGCCTTTCCTGTCAGCAGCGGAGTTAAACAAGGTTGTGTATTTGCACCTACACTGTTCGCAATATTCTTCTCTGTACTGCTTCGATACGCATTCAAGGATAGCAGTGATGGAATCTGGTTACACACCAGAGCTGATGGAGGACTTTTCAACACTGCTCGCCTCTGAGCCAAAACCAAAAAGACAGATGCTCTAATTTGTGAGCTACCCTTTGCGGATGATGCGGCACTGACAGCACACACAGAAACTGGTTTGAAACAACTCTTGTCAAGCTTCTCCAACGCCTGCAGAGAATTTGGTCTGCAAATCAGCTTGGAAAATACAAACATCATGGCCCAAGACGTTCTCCTCCTACCATCAATATCGACAATGAAAACGTGGAGGTAATGGCACCGTAGTGGACAGTTTCACCTACTTGGGGTCAAAGGTCTCCAATACACTGTCTACCGAGGACGAAATAAACAGTAAAATTGGCAATGCAGCTGCCACAATGGCTAAACTAAATAAACGGGTATGCAAAACACCAAGCAAACGGAGAAAACCAAACTGTGTGTCTATCGAGACTGTGTCATCAGTACGCTGCTATATGGGAGCGAGACATGGAGACATCCCATGAGCGCAAGCGTAATTGCTTCCACTTGAGGTGCCTGCGTCGGATCCTTGGCATTAAATGGCAGGACAAAGTGCCAAATAGTGAGGTCCTGATGTGTGCCAATACCCAAAGCATGTTCTCAATCCTTAGTGAAAGATGGCTAGGACATGTAAAAAGAATGAGCCCTGGTCTCATCCCCAAGGACCTCCTATATGGAGAACTGGCATCAGGAAAGAGGAAGGCAGGTCACCCACGTCTGCGATTTAAAGATGTCTGCCAAAGGGACATGAAAGCAGCCAGAATACGCACAAGCGACTGTGAGTGTAAGGCAGAAGACCGATCTACGTGGCGCATAGTTGTAAAAGAGGGCTTCATAGTAGCCGAGGAGCGAAGGATGGAGGAGGCTACAGACAGAAGAGCTAGGAGAAAGGCCAAAACATTGGGAAGCACATAACTCGTGTGTAAAAGCTGTGGTAAAGATTGTCACTCAAGGATAGGACTGCACAGCCACATGAAGAAATGCAACCCAGCCCAACGGTGATGCACCATCGTCTTGCGAGGCGGAAGAATGCCGATTACAACACAGGCCACGTTCACTCACGACACTCATGGAATCGACTACTTCATTGCACATCACCAAACATACACGGTACACAACCATCTCATCACCTACTTGACACCCATCTAACACTCAATCACAAGCCACTCACGTTACTCAACAAAACACCTTAAACTCACCAATCACACGAAACGCATAAAACGTGTGGAGCAGGGGCGCCGCAGCGTGACGCACTGGACGCACGTGCGTCCACTAAAATTTACAAAATTAATATTTGTTTATAAAAGTCAATTAGCGCCTTACCGCTGCACCACGGAGCTCAATTGTTAAATTAATTATTAAAAGCAAATAACAAAATGAAAAATATCAAATTTAAGAGTTCCCCTCACCCCTGACTTGTGAGAATGTGAGTGACCTTAGAAACTTGTTTTATTTAGTATTTATAACTTTTACTTTTACATCTCTATTGTAAGACGTGTGCATGTCCCCGGGCGGCCATATTTGTTTACGTTCAAGTCGTTCTTCAAGTAGTCAAGTAACCGTTGCAGTATTCTTGTATTTCTTCAATTTTTTATAATGGGTGACTGTAATAAAGGTGAGACCGGGTAAAAATCTTCTCCTAAAAATAAACCGTGTATTTCATCATTCTTAAAAAAAAATTGCAACACCCGGCTTATCAGCAACATCAACGTCATCAATAAATGTGCCACAGGTGCAAGATGCTGCCAAAAATACTCCTGCAATGACATTATTATTGGATAACCACATATCCAGTGTGTCCTCAAATTCTAGTGAATCCGAATCTGATTCAGAATTATCATTATGTGACACATTGACATCATCAGCCGCAAAGAAAGCCACAGGCATTTAAAGTCTCTGTTCGGCTGTATTTTACGATATTGGTGAGGTCAACTTTAACCAACCATTACCTGAATAAGTAAAGAAATCAGTGCTTTTGGAAAAGTTTCAACCATCTAAGAACTGGAAAGGGCCTTTGACAGTTGGGAATAAACAACGCCGTGTGCTTAGTTCTATGTTTAACTCAAATGTGTGTCCGTTTATGAGTTACAGTGTCAAAGCCGATGGTGTTTTCTGTGCTGCCTGTTCAGTATTTGCTTTAGGTACGACATGCGCTTTTATACGCGAGCCGCATTCAGACTGGAGTAACATAGACCGACATGCACAACGTCACATAAAATCCTTGACACATCTTAGCTCTATACAAGCAGCATATGCATTTATAAGTGAATGCGAAGGTAAATCAGTCTCCGTGAAACAGCAGCTATCTCAAGCGTACAAAGACAAAGTTCAAAGGAACACAGCTGCTCTCCAATCCATTATTAAAACTTTAATACTGTGTGGACAGCAAAACATACCAATGCGCGGAAAATCAGATGATCGGAGCCATTTTATGAAAATGGCTCTTCTTAATTTCAGAGCTGAGCACGATCTTGCTCTTAGTGAGCATCTACGCATCGTGTCAGGTAATTCAAAATACATCAGTCATATAATACAAAACGAGCTGGTCGCTCTGTACGGAAACCAGATTTTAGACAAGATCGTCAAGGAATGCATCGCTGCAAAATACTTCAGCATCATTGTTGACGAAACTACTGATGTCTCAGTCAAGGAGCAAGTGAGTTTGAATCTTCTTTTTGTCACATTTGATGCAAAACGACATGATGTTCAAACTTTCTGCGCGTGAAGGAGAAGTCAGCAACACTGCCGTGTCTTTGCAAGACTGTTTTTTACTCACGAAGGATTTATACCCAAATTTGCACATTGTTTTTCATGTACTTTTAACGATGCCTGTTACATCCGCCACGGCTGAACGCAGCTTCTCGGCGCTCTGCCGTCTCGAGAGTTATATGCTTTCAACAATGGGATCAGAACGACTATCAGCTCTGGCGCTGCTGTATGTTCACTCCGACATATTTCCTGACGTCACTAAAGTCATAAAAGACTTCGATGCCGCAGGACATCGTAGAATTGTGTTTGCCTTTGACAATGATGACTGATTTGCCAAGCAACGTGTTTACGTAAGGTATATGACGGTAATTATACTTAGGCTAGATTATGTTTGTAGCCCGTTCTTTGCGTAAAATGTTTGAAATATTGGTGAAATATAAAAAATTATTAAAAATATGACTGTTTTGCTTTATGTTTTGCTGGAGCACTTTTGCTAATATGAGACATATGAGTCATGGCATGTGGTGAAATTTATTTGGCAGTACATTGTATATGATTAAGAAGGGCTTATCAACGACGATAGGAGACGGGAAGGTGTGCGTCCATTTTTTTCAAGGCTGTGGGCGCCCCTGGTGTGGAGGTTTAAGGTGTTCTTTCCTAACACTATGTAAATAATTAAGAAGCTGAAGCTATTTGGAGTGGTCTCCCCCATCCTGCCCCTCCCCTCCCTAACACTGTCTAAATTTCAGCAGTGAACATTAGCACCGAGACATCCCTTATTATTTATTTATCGTTGCTATGGTTACACCAACAAAGCTTTGATATGTAATATGTATCGTCCAAAAGTTCAATGATGCCCAGTTATACAGTGGGGTGGATTGTTTCCCCCTGCATTTAATTGGGACAATTTCAAATCACTTTTCAAGTTCTGTTGTCTTATTTCAGAAGACGGTATTCTTGGGTCTAAGTACATGTATCTATAGCATAGAATATA